>PYUH01000582.1:172849-323397 GCA_016808085.1 Suaeda aralocaspica | reverse complement strand
TAAGCTTTAATGATTAATTTATGACATGATAGAGCTTTAAAACCATGCAACATGTATTGTTTCTAGAAGTTAGGCACCAAAACCCCTTAAAATGCCATGAAATGGCCATTTCATGTCCCAAAGTGTCCTTGTCGTGTCTAAGCGTGTTTGACCAAGACCTAATATGATTTAATGATTAATTTATGACATGATTGAGCTTTATAACCATGTAGCATGTGGCGTTTGTAGAAGTTAGGCGCGGATACCCCCTAAAACGGCCCGAAATGGCCATTTTAGGGCCCAAAGTTACCTTGTCGTGTCTAAATGCGTGCAACCAAGACCTAAAAAGTCAAAAAATGCATAATATATGACATGGTGGAGCTTTCAAACCATGTAATAGGTCGCATTTGTAGAAGTTAGGCGCGAAAACCCCATAAAAAGCCTTGAAATGGCCATTTCACGTCCCAAAGTGACCTTGATGTGTCTAAAAGCGTGCAACCAAGGCCAAAAAAGCTTAAATGCATAATATATGACATGATGGTGCTTTAAAACCATGTAACAAGTTGCGTTTGTAGAAGTTAGGTGCCCCGAAATGGCCATTTCACGTCCTAAAGTGACCTTGTTGTGTCTAAACATGTGCATCTAAAGCCTAAATAGCTTAAATGCATAATATATGACATAATGCAGCTTTAAAACCATGTAACAGGTCGCGTTTGTAGATGTTAGGCGCAAAAACCCCTAAAACTCATGTCAATTTTATTTTTCTTTTATTTGGAATTGAAGTATTATTGTACTAACTCCATAATTTGCAGGAAAAATATAACTAGAACCTTTCGGAGTCCCAGGCTAGTGGCTCAGAGACGGATCCAAATAAAGTCTTCTTTTGAGACAGTTGTTGGCTTCCGGAAGGGTGAGGTTCTAAGGTTCGGCAAAGAAGGAGCTTCTCTCTATTATGAGAGAAGCTCGCGACGGCACGTTGGATCTGCATACCCCCCCTTCCCCCCCGACGATCGCACAAACAGTTCTGGCGCTTCTAGAGCGTTCTTAGCGTAGTTGTAAGTTAGAACTTGGAAACTATAACATGTGTTATTCTTATGTATTACGAATTATTTATATTTCATATATAATTTATTTCGTGATATTAATTTTATTTTCATTAATATATAATTTAATTTCTTTATTTTACATTTTTGATATTAATGAAAGGCAAAAGGAAAAATTAAAGGAAAAAAATCCTGAAAAAGAAGTACGGACCGTTTGGTGGTCGGTAAAATCATGCCTAAAAAAAACCGCAAATGCAAATTAACGACCGATAAATGGTCGGTAATTTCACGTCTAAAACAAAAATAAAAGTGCGAAAACATTTTACTGACCGACGAGCGATCGGTAAATTCAGCCTCCGAACCCCCAAAAAAAACCGCAAAATGACTTTCACCGACCGATTGTTAGTCGGTAATGCCGACTGACTTAATTACCGGTCGATATTTCTGACCAAAAATTAATCATTGAAAGCCCGACCATACATTAGTCGGTAATGGGTCAGAAAAATCGTACAACAGTTGGTAATCTTTGCCAAGGCATCTTTGTGCACCAACTCACCCTTTGGAATTTCAACATGATCAATAGGTAACTTTGGATTCACCCCACACACGACCTCAAATGGCGAGTGTTTTGTAGCAAACATAGGTGACCTATTGTAGGTAAACTCCGCATGTGAAGGCTTCCAATCCCTATCTTTTTGTGTCTTGCTCACTAAACAACGCAACAACACTCCAAGAGTTCTATTTGTGACTTCTGTTTGCCCATCAGTTTGAGGATGATATGATATACTAAAGAGCAATTTCGTGTCAACTAACCTGCATAGAGACCTCAAAAAATAGCTCATGAATTTTGTATCTCTATCACTGACAATTGTCTTAGGAATTCCATGAAGTCTCACAATATCCCTGAAATACAAATCTGCAACATCCATAGCATCATCAGTTTTATGGAAAGGTGTGAAGTGTGCCATCTTCGAAAATCTATCCACCACAACCACGATAGATTCCTTGCTTCTTGAAGTTCCAGGTAATTCNCCTAAAACGGCCCGAAATGGCCATTTTAGGGCCCAAAGTTACCTTGTCGTGTCTAAATGCGTGCAACCAAGACCTAAAAAGTCAAAAAATGCATAATATATGACATGGTGGAGCTTTCAAACCATGTAATAGGTCGCATTTGTAGAAGTTAGGCGCGAAAACCCCATAAAAAGCCTTGAAATGGCCATTTCACGTCCCAAAGTGACCTTGATGTGTCTAAAAGCGTGCAACCAAGGCCAAAAAAGCTTAAATGCATAATATATGACATGATGGTGCTTTAAAACCATGTAACAAGTTGCGTTTGTAGAAGTTAGGTGCCCCGAAATGGCCATTTCACGTCCTAAAGTGACCTTGTTGTGTCTAAACATGTGCATCTAAAGCCTAAATAGCTTAAATGCATAATATATGACATAATGCAGCTTTAAAACCATGTAACAGGTCGCGTTTGTAGATGTTAGGCGCAAAAACCCCTAAAACTCATGTCAATTTTATTTTTCTTTTATTTGGAATTGAAGTATTATTGTACTAACTCCATAATTTGCAGGAAAAATATAACTAGAACCTTTCGGAGTCCCAGGCTAGTGGCTCAGAGACGGATCCAAATAAAGTCTTCTTTTGAGACAGTTGTTGGCTTCCGGAAGGGTGAGGTTCTAAGGTTCGGCAAAGAAGGAGCTTCTCTCTATTATGAGAGAAGCTCGCGACGGCACGTTGGATCTGCATACCCCCCCTTCCCCCCCGACGATCGCACAAACAGTTCTGGCGCTTCTAGAGCGTTCTTAGCGTAGTTGTAAGTTAGAACTTGGAAACTATAACATGTGTTATTCTTATGTATTACGAATTATTTATATTTCATATATAATTTATTTCGTGATATTAATTTTATTTTCATTAATATATAATTTAATTTCTTTATTTTACATTTTTGATATTAATGAAAGGCAAAAGGAAAAATTAAAGGAAAAAAATCCTGAAAAAGAAGTACGGACCGTTTGGTGGTCGGTAAAATCATGCCTAAAATAAACCGCAAATGCAAATTAACGACCGATAAATGGTCGGTAATTTCACGTCTAAAACAAAAATAAAAGTGCGAAAACATTTTACTGACCGACGAGCGATCGGTAAATTCAGCCTCCGAACCCCCAAAAAAAACCGCAAAATGACTTTCACCGACCGATTGTTAGTCGGTAATGCCGACTGACTTAATTACCGGTCGATATTTCTGACCAAAAATTAATCATTGAAAGCCCGACCATACATTAGTCGGTAATGGGTCAGAAAAATCGTACAACAGTTGGTAATCTTTGCCAAGGCATCTTTGTGCACCAACTCACCCTTTGGAATTTCAACATGATCAATAGGTAACTTTGGATTCACCCCACACACGACCTCAAATGGCGAGTGTTTTGTAGCAAACATAGGTGACCTATTGTAGGTAAACTCCGCATGTGAAGGCTTCCAATCCCCATCTTTTTGTGTCTTGCTCACTAAACAACGCAACAACACTCCAAGAGTTCTATTTGTGACTTCTGTTTGCCCATCAGTTTGAGGATGATATGATATACTAAAGAGCAATTTCGTGTCAACTAACCTGCATAGAGACCTCAAAAAATAGCTCATGAATTTTGTATCTCTATCACTGACAATTGTCTTAGGAATTCCATAAAGTCTCACAATATCCCTGAAATACAAATCTGCAACATCCATAGCATCATCAGTTTTATGGAAAGGTGTGAAGTGTGCCATCTTCGAAAATCTATCCACCACAACCACGATAGATTCCTTGCTTCTTGAAGTTCCAGGTAATTCCACAATGAAATCCATGGATACATCTTCCCAAGGACATTCAGGAATGGGCAATGGTGTGTAGTGGCCTTGATGAAAAGAAGCTTTCGCCAATTGACAAATAGAACATTGAGATATGATAGCTTCAACATCAGCAATCATCTTAGGCTAATAGAAGTATTCTTGTAACATGTTTAGAGCTTTAGTAATGCCAAAATGCCCTACTAACCTCAACCATGCGCTTCTCTAACAACCAATTCTCTAATTGAACACTTAGGTACAAACAATTGATTACCCTTGAATAAGAACCCATCATGCATCACAAAAGGTCCGACAACACCCTTGTCCATTTGTTACAATATAGGACCGAAACTATCATCATTNCATTTGTTATATGCTCATAGTATGTTTTGATCATGTCTAGACCAAGTAAATTGCAATACAACACACTAATAAGGGCATACCTTCGTGAGAGAGCATCTGCAACAACATTTGACTTGCCTTCTTTGTACTTTGATGAAAAGTGAAAAGATTGTAGGAACTCCACCCACTTGGCATGTCTAGGATTCAACTTTTGTTGGCCATTAATATGCTTCAAGGATTCATGATCAGAATGTAGAATGAAGTGGTGAGGTCTTAGATAATGACTCCAATGATCAAGAGCTCTAACAATTGCATAAAGCTCCTTATCATAAGTAGAATAGTTCAACCTTGCTCCATTCAATTTCTCACTAAAATAAGCAATAGGCTTCTTCCCTTGAACCAATACTGCTCCAATCCCCACATTACTTGCATCAGTTTCAACATCAAAAGGTCTGGTAAGGTCAGGTAATGCAAGAATAGGCGTGTTGCATAGCNACTTGGAAACTATAACATGTGTTATTCTTATGTATTACGAATTATTTATATTTCATATATAATTTATTTCGTGATATTAATTTTATTTTCATTAATATATAATTTAATTTCTTTATTTTACATTTTTGATATTAATGAAAGGCAAAAGGAAAAATTAAAGGAAAAAAATCCTGAAAAAGAAGTACGGACCGTTTGGTGGTCGGTAAAATCATGCCTAAAATAAACCGCAAATGCAAATTAACGACCGATAAATGGTCGGTAATTTCACGTCTAAAACAAAAATAAAAGTGCGAAAACATTTTACTGACCGACGAGCGATCGGTAAATTCAGCCTCCGAACCCCCAAAAAAAACCGCAAAATGACTTTCACCGACCGATTGTTAGTCGGTAATGCCGACTGACTTAATTACCGGTCGATATTTCTGACCAAAAATTAATCATTGAAAGCCCGACCATACATTAGTCGGTAATGGGTCAGAAAAATCGTACAACAGTTGGTAATCTTTGCCAAGGCATCTTTGTGCACCAACTCACCCTTTGGAATTTCAACATGATCAATAGGTAACTTTGGATTCACCCCACACACGACCTCAAATGGCGAGTGTTTTGTAGCAAACATAGGTGACCTATTGTAGGTAAACTCCGCATGTGAAGGCTTCCAATCCCCATCTTTTTGTGTCTTGCTCACTAAACAACGCAACAACACTCCAAGAGTTCTATTTGTGACTTCTGTTTGCCCATCAGTTTGAGGATGATATGATATACTAAAGAGCAATTTCGTGTCAACTAACCTGCATAGAGACCTCAAAAAATAGCTCATGAATTTTGTATCTCTATCACTGACAATTGTCTTAGGAATTCCATGAAGTCTCACAATATCCCTGAAATACAAATCTGCAACATCCATAGCATCATCAGTTTTATGGAAAGGTGTGAAGTGTGCCATCTTCGAAAATCTATCCACCACAACCACGATAGATTCCTTGCTTCTTGAAGTTCCAGGTAATTCCACAATGAAATCCATGGATACATCTTCCCAAGGACATTCAGGAATGGGCAATGGTGTGTAGTGGCCTTGATGAAAAGAAGCTTTCGCCAATTGACAAATAGAACATTGAGATATGATAGCTTCAACATCAGCAATCATCTTAGGCTAATAGAAGTATTCTTGTAACATGTTTAGAGCTTTAGTAATGCCAAAATGCCCTACTACCCTCAACCATGCGCTTCTCTAACAACCAATTCTCTAATTGAACACTTAGGTACAAACAATTGATTACCCTTGAATAAGAACCCATCATGCATCACAAAAGGTCCGACAACACCCTTGTCCATTTGTTACAATATAGGACCGAAACTATCATCATTCTCATAGTATGTTTTGATCATGTCTAGACCAAGTAAATTGCAATACAACACACTAATAAGGGCATACCTTCGTGAGAGAGCATCTGCAACAACATTTGACTTGCCTTCTTTGTACTTTGATGAAAAGTGAAAAGATTGTAGGAACTCCACCCACTTGGCATGTCTCGGATTCAACTTTTGTTGGCCATTAATATGCTTCAAGGATTCATGATCAGAATGTAGAATGAAGTGGTGAGGTCTTAGATAATGACTCCAATGATCAAGAGCTCTAACAATTGCATAAAGCTCCTTATCATAAGTAGAATAGTTCAACCTAGCTCCATTCAATTTCTCACTAAAATAAGCAATAGGCTTCTTCCCTTGAACCAATACTGCTCCAATCCCCACATTACTTGCATCAGTTTCAACATCAAAAGGTCTGGTAAGGTCAGGTAATGCAAGAATAGGCGTGTTGCATAGCATCTCTTTGATCCTCTCAAAATCTTTTTGCGCCTCTTAAGTCCACTCAAAAGGCTTGTCTCTCTTTATGAACTCGGTCTTAGGAGCTACAATAGATGAGAAATTCTTTACAAATCTCCTATAGAACGAAGCTAGACCAGGAAAAGCACGAACCTCAGTGACATTAGTTGGAGTAGGCCAAGTTCTAATTGCTTTCACCTTTGTTTGATCAAGATAAACTCCATCTTTTGAGACCACGTACCCCAAAAACGTGAAACTAGGCACCATGAAATAGCACTTTTCGAGCTACCCGCAAAGTTTTTATTGCCTTAAAGTTTCGAACACACTCCTTAGATGATGTAGATGATCCTCATTGATTCTACTATAAACTAAGATATCATCTAAGTAAACAACAACAGACTTTCCAATGTATGGCTTCAATACTTCATTCATGAGTCTGATGTAGGTACTAGGTGCATTAGTAAGACGAAAAGGCATGACCAACCATTCATAAAGCCCTAACGTAGTCTTGAAAGCTGTTTTCCACTCACCACCTTCTTTGATGTGAATTTGATGATACCCACTCCTAGATCAATTTTCGTGAACACATTAGAACCATACAATTCATCAAGTAAATCATCTAACCTTGGAATTGGGAATCTATATTTGATGGTGATGTTGACTGCTCTTGAATCAATACACATTCTTCAAGTGCCATCTTTCTTAGGAACTGTCAAAGTAGGAAGTGCACAAGGACTCATACTTTCTCTCACATATCCACGTTCCATTAGCTCCTTAATTTGCCTTTGAATCTCCTTTGTTTCCTTTGGGTTACATCTATAAGCTGGTTTGTTTGGAATTTGAGCCCCAGGAACAAGATCTATGTGTTTGGGGGAAAGTAGACTTTGTGGATTGCCCTTGCTTTTCCACCCTCAAGGCCACCTTGCAAATCTCATAAAAAGTCCAATAAGGTTGCAATTCCACCTTTTCCTTGATTGATTCATCAAGTCCTGCAACAAATGTAGCCAACTTCTAATCCTCCTTCTCTTAAATATCTCATATGATTACCATCTTTCCGAATTCATTGATGTATTCCTCAACACTCTTAGAGTTTTGTTTCAAAGAAAGCATCTTTAGGAAGTTATTTTTTTCATATTCATGAGGAACAAATCGTTTCCTCAAGTCCTTCTTCAATTTGCGCCAAGAGGTGATTTTCGATCTACCTTCCTTTCTTCCCTTCCTTTGTAAGCCCTCATACCATAGACTAGCATAAGATGTAAGCTTTAATTCCGCCACTCTGAAAGCCTTAGAATCCTCATACTCATTGTAAGTGAACACTCTTTAGGTCCTCCTTAACCTATCAAGAAAGACTTCAAGATCCAAACATCCATTGAACTCAGGAACTTCGAACTTCAAGTTTCGTTCACCATCCCTTTGTTTATCTCGTTTTTTGTGCCTTTATCTATCATCTTCATCACTTGAACTTTAGTATATGAACTTCCTAGGTTTTCATGTGCCCCTAGTATAATCATCATCACTATAACTTGAACTAGATTCAACAAACTCATTGGATTTTTTGAGCTTTTGACCTTGTTTCCAACGAATTGAATAAGTTCTTCTAGCATGTGGTGCGATTCATTGATTTCATTATCCCTTTGAATGTCCCTATGTTGTTTAAAATGAATCCCCTTCTTATTATTTATAGATTGTCCGTCCTCCATTATTAGTTTGCTTGACTATAGATCAATTTCACCTCTCAACGAGAGCACAAAAGTTGATGTGAATTTTCGTATGAATACAAAAACTCACAAGGGTAAGAACTAAATTCACGAATCTTGACAGTCTATGCCACCAAAATTCTTGAATTTAGGTTGATTAACTAGTCTTTGATTAAAGCCTCAGCACCCTCAAAGCCACTACTTAATCTACACACAAGATTCTAAAGAAATTAACCACCAACTCACAGTACAATTTTGGATTTTTGTTTTTCAAGTAAACAAAACAAAACTTCTATTCAATATCGAATTTTGATTTTTACATCGTAATGTTGAGATTATTTATAGGCATAATCAACAACAAAAACCCTAACACAAGTAACTAAAACACACGCACAAAACAAATCTAAAACACCCCTAATGACTCACAAGATAAGATCATTACTACATCTTGATCTTATCTTGCTAACAAACTCTAACAAACTTTAAAAAATCAAGAAAATATCCTAACAAACTTCCTAAAAACCTAATAATAAAAGATAATCAGAAAATTACAACCAAAAATACACAAAAAATCGAAGAACCCAAATCTTCACAAAAATCATCCAAATCTCGCCACACAAGCATTCTTCAATTTTGCGCAATTTTTCAAGATTTGCTTCAAATCTTCAAGAAACCTTTCAAGATCCAATATTTTAATCAAGAAACCTTAAAAAAGTCATTTCCCATGTCTTTAAGTTTTTAAATGATGATCAAGACTCACCAAGAATTAAAAGACTCAATGCTTCAAATGAGAAAAACCCTATCATGTGAAGTTGGAGAAAACTCATAGGCAAAACCAACTTATTCCCCTTATCAACCATATCTTTTCTTGATTTGCGTGCCCACCTAGATACGTTTGACCATGCACAAGCAAATCCCAACCCTAGATGCAACCATTAGACTAGAGTCTCCATAAGTAATTAATTCTCCCATGGTTGCACCTTTCTTTGTAGTTTTAATCAAACCTTTGAAATTGTGATCAATATTTGTATCATTACATGTTTCAAAAGCTTTATGAGCATGATCACTTGAATTTAGCATTTTGCCTAAAGCATGATGACATGATCTCTATGTGCTTTAATGCTTTCGTAATATGTTTTACCGCTTTCCCTATTTACGTGACTGCACTTGTATGTAAGCCATGATCTAGGGCGGACCCACCTAAGGGCAACCCTATGCACGTGCCCACCCATTAAAAAAATCTGAAAATCTTCTTTAATGAAAAAAATGGAGAAAAAAACACGTGAAGGTAGTCGACTAGTCGCACGCGTTCGTCCCTCACACACAAACATACAACTTCTTCATTTTCTCTCGCTTAAATCAATTGAAACCAAAACCTTAAATCACCTAACCCTAAAAACTTCTACCCGTTTGTCTCTCATTCGGTACCCCTAAGCCCTACCGGCCGCCGGCCGTCTCCTTCGAACATCCAGGTTTGTTAGTTGTGATTTTGTTTTGTATTTTAAGTTTTTAATTTGTGATTTTATTTTAGATACTTGATTTAAGTTATAAATTGTTCTAAAATGTAATTGTATTATCGGATTGTTGATGATTGGTGGATTAAATGACTTGATGTAGTAGTTTTAACTCCCTAATCGACGAACCATCGGCCGTCATTCGTGAGTTTGTTCCTAATCGGCACCCTGCCATTCGTCAATAGCCGTCTCTCCCTAGCTGGTGTTCGTCCCTACTCACCACCCCGTCGTTGGTCCAGATTTGCAGGTATCTTAATTGTTACTTAAACTTTGTTTAGCTGTTTGGTGATTTTATTTTTAACACTTTAATTAAATTATTAATTTGTTCTAAAATTTTAATTTCATGTTGAATGAATAAATATTGAAGCTTGAAGTTGGATTGTTAAGTTTTTATGTTCTTTATTTGGTATGTAAAATTGTTCAAATTTGATGATTCGATGTTGAAGCTTGTGATTTTGTTTCAAATTTCAGATTAAGTTTTGATTTATTAAATTGATAGTTATGTTTAAAACACTTAGTTTATTTGGTTGATAACACTTAGTTTAATACTTTAATTAGTGTAATTAGTTTGTTAGTATAAAATTTATTTTAATAAATTTGTAGCCTGAAAATGGCTAAATTTATATGTTTAATGTTATTATATTTTGTGTAATTATTAGAATGAAGAGAAGCAATTCAAACAACAACAAAAGTAACAAAAGCATTGCAAGTGTTTTCTCCAAAAGAGCTAACACACTAGTAGAAATATCGCTTAATAGTATCGTTTTTTTGTACCTATTTGTATCGTTTTACACACGATACAATTGGAGGCGTAAGAAATAGGAAATCATATTTGTATCGTTTGTTAGAAACGATGCTAATAGTGTCTATTTGTATCATTTTCGTGAAAAAACAATACAAATAGAGTTTCTATTAGTAAATTTTTCTAGTAAAAAACGATACTAATAGTGGTTTTTTTAATATAAAAAATATCTACTAGTATCGTTTGTTTTTAATAAACGATACTAATAACGATGTTAGAAAACAAAAAAAAAATAAAAATAAAATCACAATTGTAATAAAATAATAATATTAGTAACCAAAAATTAAAATATTATAACAAAGACTATATTAAATTGATAACTTATCAGGTCTTTTATCACAAAACTAAGATCGTGTTAACTACATGAGGCAACAAACATTAATAGATCGGGGAAACTTGCTTTGCAGTTGCAGCTATTGTACATAAAGTTGATCAACCATTCTTAGTTTATAGAGTAGCAAACCACTCAAAGAGAGCCTTTCAACTTGTGCAATGCTTTCCAAGTAGAATATCGAGGACCATCAGATTCCTATTACCTTTAGAAGTGGAAAGACAAATTTAATCCGTATCAATTAATAAGTAAACATGTTTTTCGGGCAAGAATCTTAATACGGGCCAATAAAGCTAAGCAGCTTACCTTAAACATGAAAGCAATTGCACATAAGGGAATACAAGTTCCAGGGCCATTGCAGAAGATATAGCAGTAAAATTAAAGGCAACTCACTAAACAGTGAAGGCTATAATGGGAAGAAGATTGAATAGAGCAAAACTGTAACACTTGCAATGGCAAGTGCGTGAGCAATGGTAATCATGGTTGTTCCGACGGAACTAACATATGACTGGCCATCTTCCGACTTCTATATATCTGCATATACTGTGCAGGTTCTGTCTCGTTTTGTACCAAACGAGTAAGGCAAAACTATTTCACCATGTAGAATATATATTGTTAGAGCACTGACATGCCATGCATCGTCGGTAACTAGACAACACCCAAGATGAGACAAACACTGTCCCATAACTCCTGTTAAAGGAGGAGAAAACATAACAGTGTATGAAACCTCTTTCCAACAAATAGAAAAGGTTTGCTCCCGCAGAATCAGTCTAGAGCAACAAAAACCAGAAACAACATCTTTTAAGGGTGATAGGGAGTTAAGAATCATTAAGTGCAAAACTTAGACTGACAGCAACAACGGACACTAATTGGCTATTGAAGAGTCGTCATAAAGAAAGATCAGAGTCAAGATATCTTTTTCTTGCGAGCAAAAGAACAGCGTAAATTAATAAGTACTATACTCATGATCTAGTCCAAGCTGAATGTAATTACATATTAATAAGTACGACTCCCTACATGTGCCTTCAGCATAGTTATATTACAAGTTAACAAGATGTTTGATTCCTTTTGCAATCCTCACAATCAAAACTACTACAAATCTACCATTGGATACAAAAGCTAGCTCTATGAAATAGAAAAGCCAACATACATAGATTACCTCATCACTTGAGGAACTCTCAAATGTACGGGCCTTCTACAAACTCATGCTATCGGTGAAAGCAGCTATGTAATATCTAGGCACAAACCTGTCCTTTTGTAGTGCCAACAGGAGATTAATCATCTCAGTAGTGTGACCGCCTACAAGCATAATAACATCATCAAGAACCCTTAATTCCGATTTGAAAAACTAGTTAATCATTTTAACTTCCAACAACAAAATTAAATTCCTAGAAAAGAAATCCAATGTTCACACCACACATTCACCATTTCATCCTCATTAAACTTGTAATCAGCCCCAAATTTTCTAAAAATACTTTGACTTTCTGGCATAAAGGATCATCAAAGACTAGGCATTTTTAACATATTATCGTCATAGTCTACTTAAAACCGGAACCGGTAGTCACAAAACCTAGGTTCCTATTACTTCTACACCCATTTGCCACAAGACCTGCTTGTTCGACTTGTGTCACAACAAGACACTTGGATACTTCATTTAAACTGAAACTATACAATTTTCTACAAAATAGCCAATTCAGACACCTAAATATCCGTATCCGAATAGACAGTTTATGTGTCTGCAAGTAACATAGCTCAAAACATTCCAAACATTAAGAATTCCAGAATAAACTAACAAACAACAAAAGATCAACAAAGTGTCTAAATCAATTCATAATCCTTCAGTAAAATCCAAATGTACTAAAATTTCATCAAATCATAATCAAACAATCCAATTTTATTCAAAAACTAAAAATGAATAATTAGATCAATAAAACTAACCTGAACCAAGAACAATAAGAGTACTAAGAGGCTTCACTTCCACAGTAGTAGAACTTGTTAATGGTTTGCCGCAACGATGTATTACATACATCAATCGAATAAAAATCAATTGACATAGTTTTCATCAACGGCAATTGCTAAGCTGCAATCTGAAATGGCATCAGTAATTTGACCCAAAGCTTGGTATGCAGCAGCACGATTGCAAAATGCAAATGGCCTTGATTGCATACTACTCAAGATTGCTGTTGTATAATGTTCAATAGCCTCCACAAGTTTTCCAGCGTGAAATGCAGTATTGCCAGCATTCTGCAGAAGAAAAGTACAAACCAATACAAATATATATGATGAATTTATGAAAAGTTCACAGCACGTAACAAAGTACAAAGGGAAGCTCTTGAAACAGAATAACAAGCAATGGTAGGGTAAACTAAATTAAACTTAAACTGCCATCTGGACAACAATTAATCTCACACAAGATTATGTTGGAAAAGCAAGCTAAATACAGCCAATTCAGAATGTTATATAATTTTGGAAAGTTTATTAAGTACTGCCAATTGTTTCAAATTTTGTACGATTTACTTTCACATAATTTGAATCGTTGAATTTACTACCAAAAAATGAAGTTTGCGAATTAAATTGGTAGGAGGAATTTTACCCCCCATCTCCCACCTAACCAAGACTAACTCAACTACCTCTTTCTTCTCTCTCATGTAAGCCCAATCCTCGCTCATACTCCTGCTTGATCTTCTTCTTCTCCGCTTCAACTAACTGCAACTTCTCAATGTTAAACTCCTACAAAACCACAAAACAACAAAAATCAATCAAATTCAAGCAAATCAACTACTCCAAAACAAAATCAAACTAAAAAAACAAACAAATCAAAATTTCGAATCAATTTAAAAAATTCTTCAATTGAAATTCAAAATCAAGAGATTTACTTCTTCAGCAGCAACAGAGATCTCGTTAGCCTTTTGCTCCGCTTCTTGGCGGATAAAAATAATGCAATAACATTAGAATTGTATGAAAATCGAACCTCACCTTTCAACTTTATTGTTCTTAACTTCTTCTCACCAACAGATTAATTAAATAATAATGATTAGATAATCAACAACAATAATAACATATCAACAAAAAAATGCAAAATTTCGAAACAAAAACAAATAAGAACCCTAACTCAACCCCCAAAATTCGAAATCCTAAGTGAACTAACATTAAATAATCGGATTCATCCCCTAAATTTAACCCTCCCCCCACCCCCAAAAAAATTCGAAATACCTTAGTTCGAATCCCAAACAATCCAAAACTATAATCGAATTTATATCCTAGTCTAAATCTATACTCATTATAAACAACAACAAGAATCAATCAAATCAGGTAAATGAGTTAAATAAAAAAATCATAATCTCAAACAAAAATAAAAAAATATCATTAAAAATCAAACAATAATCATTATAAACCAACGAAATATAAAATTAAAAGAGGTAGAACAATATTTAACAAAGTGAGAATAACAACTTCAGAATCTAATTAGACCGTAGTCAAAAGCACCCAACTTCAGCAAAACATAAATATGGATAAATGAATTACAAAATAGAGATCATATAGATGCAGTAAATCTGATAGAAAAATTCAAAACTTAAAATTAAAACAAAAATAAGAAGAAACAAGGTCTTAATATGCATGTCCATATCCCCAATTAAACTAAATAAAATTAAGAAAAATAGTTAATCAATCAAACTAAATTAAATTCCATAATAATTATACACATCAAAATGAATTAATTTTTTTTTAAAAATAACAATAATCCTAACGAAAATAAAAATAAACTCACAAACTGTTGAAAAGTGAGATTACAGGCGAGTTTTGTGACAATGAAGAAGCAGATGAACGACGACGAAGAAAGAAGTGAACCCAAAACACAGTGGTGGCGAGATCTCAATTTAAGGTTAGGGTTAAAAAATTTCGATTTAGGGTTTCGAAAGGTGGTGGTTTGGGGAATTTGAATGAGGTGGTTTTAAAATACGAACCCATTTTGAAGAAAACTCAAAATGATAGATTGAGAGTGAAGTGAGTGAGAGATTGAGGATGAAGGTCGAGATCGAGATTGAGGATGAAGATCGAGATTGAGGTGAGAGGTAAGAGATAAGAGGTGAGAGATTGAGAGTGAAAATTGAAAAGGACAGGTGGAAGTTCACGTTTTTGTTTTATGCGTGGTGTTAATGTCGTTTTATGTTAGAAACGATGCTAATAGCTAAAGCTTAATGTTGTGAACGGAGTATTAGTATCGTTTTATATAAAAATGATACTAATAGGACACTTGTTAGTATCGTTTTTCTTACAAACGATACTAATAGAGATCCTAGTAATATTGTTTTTCGTACAAATGATACTAATAGAGTCTTATTAGTATCGTTTTTGCTACAAAGGATACTAATATAGACCTATTACTATTGTTTTTACACAAAATGATACTAATAGGACGTTACTAATAGCCATTTTTCTACTAGTGACAGTTCTCAAAGGTGTGAACATACTTCTCCTCCAACTCAAACAAATGCACAAAATCTCTCCCAATCTAAAACAAGTGCACATAACCGAATGTTGTGTGATTCTTTGTGAGAACACTTAATCACAAAACCTAAAACTAGAAGTGAATATTTTATAGTTTTTAACTCACCAAACACTCGAAAATCCCTTGGTAATTTCGTATGGAACCTCACACAAAATATTAACTCAACAACTTGAATTTTTTTAAACTTGAAATATGATTTGTTACAATAGAATTGTGGCTATTTATAATATAACCAACAACAAAATCCTAACAAACCTCTAACAGCCCTAATTAAGGTAAGACTTATATAAGAAAAAATTCAAGCAGCGCAAGATAGACAGAAGTCTTATGCGAATAAAAAATGTCAAGAAGTTGTGTTTGAAGTTGGTGATAAAGTGCTACTTAAAGTATCACCGAGGAAAGGTGTAATGAGGTTCGAAAAGAAGGGAAAATTGAATCCAAAATACATTAGACCCTATTAGATCTTGCAAAGAGTTGGAAAGGTTGCCTACAAGCTCACATTACCAATAGAGTTGTGCAAAGTTTACATTGTCTTTCTTGTGTCTCAACTAAGAAAGTATGTGCCGGATGAGTCACATGTGTTCCGACCTGAAACAATTGAGTTAGACCAAAGTTTAACCTATGAAGAGAAGACAATTAAAATCCTTGATAGTAAGGTGCGGGATACTCGTAGGAAAAGTGTCAAAATAGTAAAGGTGTTGTGGTCTAACAAAGAAACCAATGAACCAACATGGGAAGCTGAGGACATGATGAGAGAAAAGTATCCAGAGTTATTTCAGGTTAGTAGAGTTACGAGAACATAACTCGATTCTTAAGGGTGGTAGTGTGCGATATTATTTCGCGCGTTTTTACCCTAAATTTTGCAAGTTTTTTATGTCTTTTTGTAAAGTTTTATGGACGTTTATGTCTACTTACTAAAAGTGGTCAAACAAAGGTGAAGTTATATGTCTAAAGTCTACAACAACATAGTGTAAAAATGAAAGGTTTTAGCTTGTTGGTAGTTTTTTTAATCAACTGAGGTCCTAGAATCAATGTCTCACTTATGTCTCTCCAACATAAGGGACATCTGCAATTTCTTCCATATAGAGCTTCAAAAGGTGCCATGCCAATATTCGGATGATAATTACTGTTCTAGGAGAACTAAATCAAATCCAAATTATTCTCCCAATTTCCTTGAAAATCCATTATACAAGCTCTTAGCATGTCCTCCAAAGTCTGAATGGTTCTCTCTGTTTGTCCATCGATTGTTGGATGGAAAGATGTACTCATTTTCAACGTTGTACCAAAGTCCTACGTGACACTTTTCCAGAAGTTCAAGATAAACCTATAATCCCCATCTGACATGATATCCTTTGGAACTCCATGTAGCCTCAAAACATGCTTTATGTAAGCCTTTGCAAGTTGTTACATCGTCCAATTCTCCTTCATCGGTATAAGCACCGCTGACTTAGTAAGCCTATCCACCACAACCCATATGGTATCATTTTGATTCCTCGACTTTGATAAACAGGTTACAATATCCATTGATATGCAATCCAACTTCCATTTTGGTATTTCAAGTGGTTGAACTTCTCCATGTGGTTTTTTATGTTCAAATTTCACCTTTTGAGAAGTAAGGCACTTGGTCCCGAATTCTGCCACTTCTCTTTTCATTCTATGCCACCAATACACCTTTTTCAAATCCTTATACAGTTTATCACCTCCAGGATGTAATGAATACAGTGTATTGCTCCATAATTTTTTGTTTCAAATCATCAAGATTCTGTGGTACACACCACCTTCCTTTATACCTCAAGCTACCATCTTCACGGATTTCGAAGTCCATAGCCTTTCTTGCCTTCAATTTCTCCTTTATTCTATCCAATTTCACATTTCCATCTGGATTCTCCATAATCTACTCAAATTCAGTTTGTTGGATACTGGGATTACAAAATACTCCTTCCAACTCTCCCTCTTTCACTATCTCCATATTCATTCTCTCCATGTCTCTATACAGCTCGTTGGCAACCACTACAGAATTCACTCCATGTCTCATCTTACGACTTAGATCATCCGCTACCACATTGGCCTTCCCTTCATGGTATTGGATATACAAATCACAGTTCTTTATCAATTCAAGCCATCTCCTTTCTCGCATGTTCAAATTCTTTTGAGTGAAAAAGTACTTTAAGCTCTTGTGGTCCGTGTAGATCCGACACTTTACTCCATACAAGTAATGCCTCCATATCTTTAAAGAAAACACGATCGCTACTAGCTCAAGATCGTGGGTGGGATAGTTTTACTTCATATGGCTTCAATTGTCACGAAGCATACAAAACCACCTTTCTATTTTGCATTAGAATACATCCCAAACAATTTTTAGAAGTATCACCATACACATTGTAAGAACCACTCCCACCTGGAAAAGTTAGCACTAGAGCAGTAGTCAGACGCTCCTTTAAGGTCTGAAATGCCTCTTCACACTTATCACTCCGAACAAACATACAGTGCTTCTTCATTAACAACGTCATCGGCTTAGCGATCCTTGAAAAGTCCTCCAAAAACCTCCTATAATACCTTGCTAAAGCCATGAAACTCCGTACATCCGTCACATTCTTAGATGTAGGCCACTCTTGGCTGGATTCACTTCAACTCCCTCTTTTGACACAAAATGTCCCACAATGCAACTTTCCCCAACCAAAATTCACATTTTGAGAACTTAGCATATAACTTATTCTCCCATAGTGTCATCAAAATTGTCCTCAAATGTTCCATATGCACCTCTTTATTCTTGGAGTACACCAATATATCTTCAATATAAACTACCACAAACTTACCCAAGAACCGTTGAAAGGTCGTATTCATTAAGTCCATGAATATTGCTGGAGCATTCGTTAACCCAAAAGGCGTAACAGTGAACTCATAATGCCCATACCTTGTACGAAAAATCGTTTTAGGTATGTCGTCATTAGCAATTCTCAATTGGTGGTATGCTGACCTTAAATCAGTCTTTGAGAATACAGTAGCTCCTTTCGACTGAACCAACAAATCATCAATCCTTGGTAAAGGATACTTGTTCTTAATCGTCACTTTATTCAACTCCCTATAGTCAATACACAACCTCAAACTCTCGTCTTTCTTCTTCACAAACATTACTGGTGCTCCCCGAGGTGTAGCACTATGCCTAATGTAACCTTTCTCTAACAACGCCTGTAACTGTTCTTTCAACTCACTCATTTCCGCAGGTGCCATCCTATATGCTGCTTTGGAAATAGGTGTTGTACTTGGAACTATGTCTATGGTGATGTTGATTTCTCGCTTCAGAGCCATCCCCGGAATCTCCTCCAGAAACACGTCTAGAAAATATCTCACTACCTCAATATCCTCAGGTTTAAAAGACTCAACATGATCTACATTCCTCACATTATAGAGGTAAATTGGAAAACTTCTCTTCACATACCTAGAAAACCTCATTATTGACACTATTTTGTTGTGCTTTGGCCTTCCTGCCCTGCAATAGCCCACTTTCTTACCCTTACTAACTAACGAGATCATCTATGGCTTACACAAAATCTCAGCCTTATGCTCACATAACCAATCCTTCCTTGTAATCACTTCCATGTCACCCACATCAAACTCGATTAGGATAGCCTTAAACTCCACTCCCTCAATTTCAATTGGAACATCCCAAAATCTGCTTCAACACTGTACCTCTTGGCCTAATGGGTACAATATCGACATATCTATTATATCTACTTTTCCCAAAACAGGCATTAATTTTATCAAAATCTTAGAGGATACAAAAGAATATGTTTCACCAGAATCAAACAAAACTTTAACCAGAAAGAGAGTGAACATATAATGTACTAGTAATCACATCCTTACTAGCATCAGCTTCACTTTGAGCCATCACATTCAACTTTCCTGAATTCGAGGCCTTTGTCTGATGTCCTCCATTTCCTCTTCCATTCCAATTCCTGGCTTGTTACATTTCCTTTCCTCCCATGTTTCCTTGGAAACCCTTTTGCTGACCCCCAATTGAATTCTCTTTGAATCGAGACCCTTTCTCTTCCTTTCCCTTGTTCGTAGAGAAGCACTCATACTCACAGTGTCCAAGCTTGTTGCACAAACAACAAGTCACTGGGTTCACAGTGTAGTCCTTGTTGGGTGATTGTTAGGACATTTCTTGCAGAAGTATACACGACCTCCTTCATTAGCCATCTGTGCCCTATTCCCATTTCAATTAGCAGGCTTCCTAAAGTATCCCTTATTGCCGTAAAAGTTATTGTTGAAATGAGGCTTCTTAAATCTACCATGACTCCCTTGATGCTTAAAGTTTCCTCCACCATTTATTCTTTTCTCCCTCGTCTCACCTTCTTTCTACATCTCCTTCTTCTTCTGATATAGGGCATACAAGTTTGCATCTCTACCTTACAACTCATCCAAGCACTCAAAGACTTGACTAGCTAGTTACAACTGGATATCTATGCGTAACCCTCTCTCAAAACGACAAGCCTTCATCTTTTTGGTTGCCACAACCTCCTTAGCAAACCTAAAAAACTCTATAAACTTCGAGTAATACTAAATAACTGACATACTCCCCATGTTAAGCTCCAGAAACTCATCAGCTTTCTGCTTTTGAAGGAACACATGATATAACTTATTGCGGATCTATTCCTGAAACAAAGCCCAATTAGACCCCTGCAAAGCCCTAATCACAGCTTCATTCTGTGACCACCAAAGATCAGCTTCTCCTCTCAAATAGTAAAATGCATGGTTTACCTTAAACTCTTCTGAACACTCAACTGCCCCAAATAACTTGTTTAACTCTCTCAGCCATCCCTCTAAAAATATTGGGTTGGGTTCTCCCTGGTAAGTATGCGGCTTACTTTGAGCAATTTTCTTGAAAACTTCTGCAGCGGGGCCACCTGCGTTACCATTTCCTCTAGCAGCTAATTGTTCAGCTGCAATAGTAAATTGCCTCACTAAATCATTTAGCTGGTTGTTGTTACATTCAGTCATCCTATTTCTGCTATAGAGGGAAAATACCTTTACAACACAAGCCTATAACATAAAAGCATTTCCACAATTCGCCTCACAAAAGAAATTTCCATTCTTTTAGAGAGAATAATTCACTTAGTTTTGATTGTTTACACAACCATTCTAGTAAAATAAAGCACATAATAAAAAAGGTTTTACTCTACTTAAGGCTTCATTTGAAAAAGAACTGACTCATTTATTATTTTATTTACATTGGGGTTCTTAAATGCTTAGTTTCCTAAAGTTGCTTATGGTTTACTGCCACTTATTTGCAAAGTAAATAACAATCTTAATTATCCAACATTCTAAACATCAACAACACTAAACAATATTAAGCTAACTCATATCTATAACAAAACTTCTAAACATTAACATTATCCTGCTTGTCCTTAGACACCACATATTTGTCAGGTATGAACTCAGGATCATCTATAACATCATCATCTAAATCCTCCTCAGCATCTGCATTTATGCCTTCTTTAGAGTCAAGCTCGTTTTCTTCTTCTTCGGTAAAAGTCAACAAGTCCACATACACTAGAATCACCGGGTTTGGAATCTCAATCTCATAACACGAACTATACTTCGGCTCATAGCCTTGAGAACTCGAGGTAGCTTTATTTTCACTCATTGCATCATTCTCTTAATCACTAGGGACTGGTGTGTGGGGTCTCCTCACCTGCATTTGACTCCAGAAATTCTTGCTCCTTCTTTGTAATGTAATCTTCCAAATAGCTCGAATCACAACCCCATTGACCATTTCGATCCTTATACTTAGTGTAGTTTTGAACTCCTCCAATGACATGAAAATCACTAAACTTCGCCTTGATCTCCAAATAGGGCAGACAATTTGGCAAGCAATTAACAATTAAAGTAGGCACGTGATCGGGTTGATCCTACTATGGTAACTTAAGCACTTAACTTATGTATGCACAATAGAATCGAATCTTCCATACATACTGGGGTGGACTCTCATAGTCCTTCTTCTCCAAAGATCCCATCTGGGTTTCCCTACAAGGTATATTATCCACCATCCTGCAACGACACTTAAAACTAATGGGCCATCCTTCCCACAACAAAACCAAGCTAACAGTTCTACAACAAAAGGTTTGGTGGCTAACGTACAATTTCTTCTACACATAACTATCCACATAGGCAACACTTCAAAACATGTAATCAAATGCATGAAGGAAAAGAAAATAAAGTCTAACCTACATGCCGAGACTTCCTACAAAAACTCACCACATGATATGAAAGCAATAACACATAGTACATACTTGAATTCATTGCATACCCGCACATGTAAGGGATTTTAAAACTTTTATTTTTCAAAACTTTCTATTTTCGAAAATTAATATTTTTTAAAAAAAATTCCGTTCCCAATAACTTTATAAAATATGAAATTCCTCTTTCCATAATAAAACTCAGGGTACCCCCAAAAATAAAAGTTTATTTTATTTTGAAAACTAAGCTCTGATACCACTTTGTTACACCATAGAATTTCCTAACTTCCTTCACTCGATTTTCCGGAAATATTATAATATAAATAAAGAATGATAATTATTAAAAACTACTAATTAAGTAGAAAAACCTAATATTACCGTCACTGTGATAACGGCTAAGGCTTTTATCAAAGTACTACATGGAAAGTCTTTAAAAACCAAAACTAAATTAAAACTCCAAATGAAACTTAAATGAAAGAAACTCAAAACAAATCAAAATTAAAAAGCAATAGAAAACCAACTTAAATCTTTATTACGCTTCGGAACCATTTGAATGGCCCTTCAAAACCAAATAAACTTTAAACTTCAAAACAAAAGTCAACATCAAATAGTAAATAACTAACAAGTCTACAAAGCAATAAACTAAGAAAACTACGATGCTAGCACTCTCACTACAGCCTAGAATGATTGATTTATGCCCAGTGCGTGGCACCTATAGCTTTCTCTTATTCTACACAATTACTCTACACCAAGTGGGTCATCGTAGGGCCAAGTGAAAGACAAAGCTATGCACACGAAACACACAATCAACGAAACTGAATACATAAATACCAAAGACTATGCAAAACATGAATAATAAAAATAAAATAAAAGTATAACACATAGTGCTTACCGTTGACAACTGAAATAAAATTATTTACAATATTTAAACTTTGGATTTCGCATCGAACGGGTTTCCTTTCCTTTAAAATCGCCCTATTGGGCACCAACTTGGGACAAACTCCAAGAAGGTATTGCCTATGTCACATAAAGTGACGGAACTCCAAGGCATTAAAAATGTAAAAGAGTGCAACGTCTTGTAACCCAATTAGAAGTCATAGATCTTTGTTCCGTACGACTTCCTCCATTGTTCATACTCAGTTCCAAGAGTTTTGGTGCAAATCCTCTTTCACTTTACGTGATTATAAGGTTTAACAATATTATGACTCACACATAACAAAACATAAAACCATGCATGACAACAAACCAAAACCATATAATTATCTTTGATTTATATTGATTCCAAAAATAAACTTGTATGTCCTTTAATTAAACTAAACATCCTTTACCACACTTTAACTGTGAGTGGCTAACTAATTACCTTTTCCTTGACCACACATTAAACTTTGGGTGGCAACATGTATATATAAATATTTTTTAGTTAACTTCTAATAATCATGTGAATTAAAAATTCCCAATCTTCGTTTCTTGTTGATCAAGTAACTAATCAACTTAAACAATATCTTTCCTTCTTTATAAAACTATTGGCCAACTTTAAATAATTTTAACATTCCAATTACTCATGATGAATTAATAATGCTATAAAAGTGGAATGTCAAACAAGATGAAAATTATACTTTCATACTAGTATACTTCTCATGCAACTCAACTAAGCAACAATTCATATACACATTCATAACAAGTAAAGTTATCAATCAAGCATGAAATCTACTTTTACTTTGCCTTCAGTACTTACGTATCTTGTAAAGTAGTGGTGATCCGCCACAACTTCTAGAAATCAAGTAACTCGATGTCTCCTACATAGAGAAAATCGAATCTAAATTAAAACCTTGTTCACTGTTCTACAACAACTCTAAACTAATCTTTTTTGTTGGAAACTTTTCCAAAACGTTCCGTATATGGTCTCTATTCAATTTCATATTTTGTTTTAATTTTTTCATTGCAAATTACTTGATTTTCAGTAATTTTCCAAAAATGGCAGCTTTATAAAATTCCTAAAAAACACTTTAAAACCCTTCTAAATATCATATTTTGATCATAAAACACTAAACTCATGAAGACCATAATACAATATTTAGATGCATTGAAAATAATTATAACTATTTATTTCACGTGTTACTATTTTTATTACGTCATGAACACGTGATAACAAAAATTCACAACAAGTTTAATTACTCAAAATTCATTAAAAACTCATCTAAACATCATAAATCATTCATAAAACTCTTTTACAATATATTATAATCATCATACATCTAAACTATGCTTTAAAATAATTTTTCATGAAGTAAGACATGTTCATAATATATTTACACTTTCTTTTCATGATTATAAAAATTGGGCAGCAATAATAGCCAACTTTAAAACCCTTTAAAATCAATATAAACTTCATAAAATCATCATAATTTCATACTACATCAATTCATGATCATAATATTGAAGTTTAATCATTAAAAACCATAAAACCATGAATTTCTAATTCCATAGACCCTAATTTAAAATTTCATGATCAACTTTATAAATTCATACTTTAAACATAATCATAACTTTACAAAACATGATTAAAGCCATAAAAACATGATCAAACGTAATTATAAACATGAATTTTGCAAGATTGAATTAACAAGAAACGAATAAGATTTTTTTTATATGCGGAGTTCGAAAAATATCAAAGGGGAGGCGAAGAGGTGGCCGGCGGTGGCTGCAGGCGAGGAAGGCCGACAGTAAGGTAGCAGCGGTAGCCGCAAGGGGGACCAACGGTGAGCAAGGCGGACTGATGGCGAGGAAGAAGACAAGGGACGAACCAAAATTTTTGTTTTTCAGAAAAAAATTGTACACTTCTTTTTTCTTTTGAAATCCTAATTCTCTCGATTACAAAATAAATCTGAATATTTGGGGTCTTAAGGGGTATTTATAGGCTTGAAAGAAGGATTTGGTGCAAGTATATAAATACCCTTAAATGTTTGAAATTACTTTTCAGCCATTCTTTTAAAACAATTTAGGAAACTATGAAAATTTTATTTTTAGAAACTTCACAAAATATTTAATAAAACATAAAATAACATGAAATGTTGTTTACAAACTTAAAATAATTACTTTAAATAAAATTTATTTAAATTTCCCTTCTTTAATATTTTTATTGAGCTTAATTTCTCAATAAAAATACTAAAATATACGTATAAAGTACGAAATTAACTCCTTAAAATACATGAAAATATGGGGTATTACAACGAACCTTCTACAAAGGTTTGTTCGGTTTATGGAAATTCTAGGTTATGGGAGTGAATAAAATGTTTTATGGAAGTGAATTTCTTATAATTTCATAATATATCGAAATCTTTCGGTTTATGGAAGTAAATATACGAAGTGAGGAAGCTTTGGAGATTCACCGCATGAAGATCATAAATTAGGAGCTCGAGCGCCACGACACAGTGACCACACCCTGATGCCCAGGCCGCGCCCAGACGCCCAAGGGGGCTGCGCCCTATACCTCACTAAGCGTCTTAGCATCCACCTTAAGCACCTAGGCATAAGTGGGGCGCCGTGGCGCTCGCTCCTGTGCGTTCTGACGTTCCTCCGACGCCCTGACACTCGCTTATGTCTCTTCCAACCCTATAAATACCACCCTCCTTCGACCTTCACTGATCACTTCTTCATTCCCACAATAACTCACTCACTCACAAACACTCTCTCTCTTTCTACTTCGTCACTTTCTCTCTCTAAAAATTCTCTCAATTTTCATGCCCTACTTCGGAAACCATGCACTACACGAAACACACGTTATTGTTATTGTTATTGTTATTGTTATTGTTATTGTTATTGTTATTGTTATTGTTATTGTTATTGTTATTGTTATTGTTATTGTTATTGTTATTGTTATTGTTATTGTTATTGTTATTGTTATTGTTATTGTTATTGTTATTGTTATTGTTATTGTTATTGTTATTGTTATTGTTATTGTTATTGTTATTGTTATTGTTATTGTTATTGTTATTGTTATTGTTATTGTTATTGTTATTGTTATTGTTATTGTTATTGTTATTGTTATTGTTATTGCTATTGCTATTGCTATTGCTATTGCTATTGCTATTGCTATTGCTATTGCTATTGTTATTGTTATTGTTATTGTTATTGTTGTTGTTATTGTTGTTGTTGTTGTTATTGTTATTGTTATTGTTATTGTTATTGTTATTGTTATTGTTATTGTTATTGTTATTGTTATTGTTATTGTTATTGTTATTGTTATTGTTCTTGTTCTTGTTATTGTTCTTGTTCTTGTTATTGTTATTGTTACTGTTACTGTTACTGTTACTGTTACTGTTACTGTTACTGTTACTGTTACTGTTACTGTTACTGTTACTGTTACTGTTACTGTTACTGTTACTGTTACTGTTACTGTTACTGTTACTGTTACTGTTACTGTTACTGTTACTGTTACTGTTACTGTTACTGTTACTGTTACTGTTACTGTTACTGTTACTGTTACTGTTACTGTTACTGTTACTGTTACTGTTACTGTTACTGTTACTGTTACTGTTACTGTTACTGTTACTGTTACTGTTACTGTTACTGTTACTGTTACTGTTACTGTTACTGTTACTGTTACTGTTACTGTTACTGTTACTGTTACTGTTACTGTTACTGTTACTGTTACTGTTACTGTTACTGTTACTGTTACTGTTACTGTTACTGTTACTGTTACTGTTACTGTTACTGTTACTGTTACTGTTACTGTTACTGTTATTATTATTGTTAGTATAATTATTTGTATTATTTAGTTAAGGTTCTCGAAGCTCTCGATTCCAATGGATCGTTGACGAATTGCAAGAGAGGTACTGTGAATGAGGCCAACAATCTCGAAATCATCATCTTGAATTCTTCTAAGGAGTTAGTTTCCATGATTATATGATTTTAATGCTTTATTTGATAATCGACATGTTTATAACCAAATTCATGTAATCTTAACTAATTGATGGTTCAACTTCTAAATTAAAATCAGTCTTAAGTAGAAACCTTGCACTAGTGGAAAAAACTTCATAGGTATCGGGCCTGAAGGGAGTTTAGGTTACAGTCATCGTTGTTAGCTAAAGTGCGTTGCATATTATTTTTGGGTAACGGGCTGCGAGCATTATCTAAATTGTAACTTTTAGGTTACAGGTAGTCTAGTGCCCATTACCTAAAACCACACTTTATGTTACGGGCACGTACTTCTGCCCGTTACATAAAGGTTGTTAAAGGTAACCAATGTTGGTTTATGCCCGTTACCTAAATTACTTTAAGGTAACCCAAATAGTCTACCCCCCTTAAAAGAAGTTTCGTCCCGAAACTTTATGTAGATTAGTGTATGGTATTTGAATAGAGACTACATTTACTTCAAACTTTCTCATTGTAATACTATGTTATTGTAGACCTTAGACACTTACTTAACTTTCACTTGACAATTTTTTAGTAGGCAAACATAAAACTTTTTCATAAAAGTGGAAGAACTGATAAAACTTGCAAAAATTGAGGGTAAAAAGCATGAAATTAGATCGCTTTCTACCCCCTTAAGAATCGCGTTACGTCCCCGTAACTCTACTTACTAACATGAAATAACTCTGTATACTTTTCTCTCATCATATCTTCAGCTTTCCAAGTAGGTTCTTTGGTTTCTTGGTTAGACCACAACACCTTCACTATTTTGACACTTTTTCTACGAGTATTCCTGACTTTATTGTTTAGGATCTTAATTGGCCTCTCTTCATAGGTCAAACTTTGGTCTAACTCTATTGTTTCAGGCTGTAACAAATGTGACTCATCTGGAACATACTTCCTTTGTTGAGACACATGAAAGACATTGTGAACATTGCTCAAACTCCATTGGTAATGCTAACTTATAGGCCACCTTTCCAACCCTTTGCAAGATCTCATAGGGTCCTATGTATTTTGGGATTAATTTCCCCTTCTTTCCGAACCTCATTACTCCCTTGATTGGTGAAACCCTAAGTAACACTTATCGCCAACTTCAACCATAACTTCTTGGCGTTTTTGGTCCGCGTAGGACTTTTGTCTATCTTGTGCTGCTTGAATCTTTGCTTGTATTACCCTTATTTTATCCGTAGTTTCTTCAATCAATTGAGGTCCTAGAATCACTGTCTCACTTATGCCATTCCAAGACAAGGGGCTTCTACACTTCCTTCCATACAAAACCTCAAAAGGTGACATGCCAATACTTGCACGGTAGCTATTGTTGTATGAAAATTCAATGAGGTCCAAGTGATCCTCCCAATTCCCTTGAAAATCCATTACACAAGCTCTTAGCATGTCGTCTAAAGTTTGTATGGTTCTCTCAGTTTGTCCATCGGTTGTTGGATGGAAAGATTTACTCAACTTCAACGTTGTACCAAAGTTCTCCTAGACACTTTTTCAGAATTTCGAAAGAAATCTAGAATCCCTATCTAACACGATATCCTTTGGAACTCCATGTAGCCTCACAACATGTTTTATGTAAGCCTTTGCAAGTCCCATTTTCCATCGTTTTAAACAACGCTGACTTAGTAAGCCAATCCACCACAACCCATATAGTATCATTTTGATTCTTCGACTTTGGCAAGCAAGTCACAAAGTCCATTGATATGCCATCCCATTTCCATCCTGGTATTTCAAGTGGTAGGACCTCTCCTTGTGGTCTCTTATGGTCAAATTTCACCTTTTGACAAGTAAGACACGTGCTCACAAATTTAACCAATTCTCTTTTCATCCTAGGCCACCAATATACCTTCTTTAACTCCTTATACAGCTTATCGCCTGCAGGATGCACTGATCACGGGGTATTATGACCCTCCTCCATGATTCTTTGTTGTAGATCCTCACATTTATGTTGTACACACCACCTTCCTTTATACCTTAAACTTCCATCATTATGGATCTTAAAGTCCACAGCTTTTCCTGCTTTCAATTTTTCCTTAATTATGTCCAGTTTCACATCACCCTGCTGGTTCTTCTTAATTTCCTCAAATATTGTTGGTTGGATACTATGATTACAAAGAATTCCTTCCAACTCTTTCTCCTTCACTATTTCTATCTTCAATCTCTCTATGTCCTTACGTAGTTCATTAGCAAGCACCACGGTATTCAATCCATGCTTCGTTTTACAGCTTAAACTACCACATTATCCTTCCCTTCATGGTATTGGATATCTAAGTCATAATCCTTGATCAACTCAAGCCATCTCCTCTGTCTTATGTTTAAATCCTTTTGAGTGAAAAAGTACTTTAAACTGTTGTGGTCCGTGTATATCCTACATTTTACCCCATACAAGTAGTGCCATATTTTTGAAGCAAACACGATTGCTGCTAACTCATGACCGTGAGTAGGGTAGTTTGCCTCGTATGGTTTCAATTGCCTCGAAGCATATGCAATCACCTTTCTATTTTGCATTAACACACATCCTAAACTATTTTAGAAGTATCACTATAAACATCATAAGAGTCACTTCCGTCTGGCAAAGTCAACACTGGAGCTATAGTCAAACGTTCTTTTAAGGTCTGAAGTGCGTCTTCACACTTATCACTCCACTCAAATTTACAGTCTTTCTTCATTAAGGACGTCATGGGTTTAGCAATCCTTGAAAAGTCCTTCACAAACGTCCTATAATAACCTGCTAACCCTATGAAACTCCGTACATCCATTACATTCTTAGGTGTAGGCTACTCCTTAACTACTTCAATCTTGGCTTCATCTACTTCGACTTCCTCTTTCGACACAATATGTCCCGAAAATGAAACTTTCTCCAACCAGCACTCACATTTTGACAACTTAGCATAGAATTCATTCTCTCTTAATGTCATCAAGATTGTCCTCAAATGTTCCACATGTTCCTCTTTACTCTTAGACTATACCAAGATGTCATCAGTGAAAACATCCACAAAGTTATCCAAAAGTCGTTGGAAAATTCTATTCATTAAATCCATGAAAATTGCTGGCGCATTGGTTAACCTAAAAGGCATACCAGTGAACTCATAGTGCCCATATCTCGTACGAAAAGCCTTTTTTCGGTCGTTCCTCATTAGCAACTCTCAACTGATGGTATCCTTACCTTAAATCAATCTTTCAAAACATAGTTGCTCCTTTTAATTGATCGAACAAGTCATCAATCCTTGGTGAAGGATACTTATTGTTTGTTGTCACCTTATTTAACTCCCTATAATCAATATACAACCTCAAACTCCCATCTTTGTTCTTCACAAACAGTACTGGTGCTCCCCAAGGTGAAGCATTAGGCCTAATATAACCCTTTTCCAACAACTCTTGTAACTACTCTTTCAACTCACTTAGTTCTGCAGGTTCCATACTATAGGTTGCTTTGGAAATAGGTGCTGTTCCTGGGACTAAGTCTATGGTAAAGTCAATTTCCCGCATAGGAGGCATCCTCGGAATCTCTTCCGAAAACACGTCCAGAAAGTCCCTGATTACCTCAATATCCTCGGGCTTAGCAGTCCCTTAACCAATCCATCCCTAGCATCACTTCTAAGTCACCTAAATCAATCTCGGTTAGGTTAGCCTTGAACTCCACTCCCTCAATTTCAATAGGAATATTTTGATATCTCCTTGAACATTGTATCTCCTGTCTGAGGGTAACACTATTGACATATCTATTGTATCTACTTTTCCCAACACAGGTTTTAGCTTTTCTAGAATCTTAGTGGATACCAAAGAATATATTGCACTAGAATCAAACAAAACTTTAACAAGAAGAGAGTGAATAGAAAAAATGCCAGTAATCACATCCTTATTAGCACCAGCTTCACTTCGAGCCATCACATTCAACTTTCCAATGTTTGAGGTCTTAGTCTGTCCCCCTCCATTCCCACTCCCATTGCTATTTCCTTCTTGAGGCGTCACCTTTCCTCCCATATTTCCTTTGAAACCCTTTTGCTGGACCCCAGCTGAATTCCCTCAAGATTAAGAATTTTGTCCCTCCTTTCCTTTCTTCTTAGAGAAGCACTCATACTCACGGTGTCCAAGTTTGTTACACAACCGACAAGTCACTGGGTTCCCTGCATAGTCCTTTCCTGGGTGATTGTTAGGACACTTCTTGCAAAAGTACACACGCCCTCCTTGACTAGCCATTTGAGCTCTATTCCCATTTCCGGAAGTACGCTTCCCAAAGATTCCCCTGTTACCCTGGAAGTTGTTGTTGGAACGAGGTTTCATAAATCCACTATGATTTCTTTGTTGGTTGAAGTTTCCTCCACCATCCTTTCTTTTCTCCCTCGTTTCACCTTCCATCTTTACCTCCTTCTTGTTTTGGTCTATGGCATACAGGTGTGCAGCTCTACCGTATAATTCATCCAAAGATTCAAAGATTTGTCCAGCTAATTGTGACTGAAGGTCTAAGGGTAACCCTCTTTCAAAATGGCTAGCTTTCAACCTTTCGGTTGCTACGGCCTTGAGAGCAAACCTAGACAATTCTATGAACTTAGAGTAGTACTCAATGACAGACATACTTCCCATCTTAAGCTCTACAAACTCTTCAGCTTTTTGTTTCTGAAGGAACACAACATAGAACATATTACATATTTGCTCCTGAAACATATCCCAATTAAACCCTGGTAAAGCCCTAATCACAGCTTCATTTCGTGACCACCAAAGATCAGCTTCTCCTTTCTGATAATAAACAACATCGTTCACCTTAAGCTCTTCTGGACACTCAACTGCCCCAAACAACTTATTAAATTCTCTCAACCATCCCTCTGGAATAGTTGGATTGTGCTCTCATTGGTAAGTGGGTGGCTTACTTTGAGAAATCTTCTTTAAAAGTTACCCAGCAGGGTCAGTGCCATTTCCATTTCCTTTGGAAGCTAACTGGTCAGCTACAGTAGTTAATTGCCTAACTACTTCATTCAGATGATTGTTGTTACATCCAGCCATTATATTTCTCCTGTAGAGGAAAAGACCTTTATATTAAAAAATGTCTAACTCTGAGTTAGAACAACATAAACTTATAACATAAAACAATTCCTCATTTTGTCTCACAAAAGAAATTTCATTCTTTTAGAGCGAATGATTCACTTAGTTTTGATTATTTACAAAACCATTAAGTAAGAATAAAGCACATAAGAAATAAAAATTATTCCCTTGGTTCTACTCTACTTGAGGCTTCATTTCATAAAAGAAATTTATTATTTAACTCCTCTTATTATTTCTTATGGCTCACTTCCACTTATCCAAAATAACATAAACAATAATCTAAATTGTTCAACATTCTAAACAACAGAAATACTAAACAATATTAACTAAATTGTATATAAACAAAAATCTCTAAACATTAACATTGTCTTTCTTGTCCCTTGACATCACATATTTCTTTGGTATAAATTCAGGATCTTCTTTTGTATCATCATCCATTTATTCATCCACGTTCTCCTCAGGATCTAACTCTTCCCCATCCTCCACAAAATCGGTTACCAAATCTACATACACAGGAATTACTGGATCCGGGTTCTAGATTTCATAACATGAACTGTCTCTTGACTATCAGTCCTTGAACCAGTAGTAGTCTCATTCACCATCATGCCTTCACTTTCTTGACTATCTAGGCTTAGTGTGGGTGGGGTCTCCTCACTTGCATTTATCTCCTGATACTCCTTCTCTTTCTCCTAGCAATGTAACCTTCCAAGTATCTCCAATCACAAACCCTCTGACCAATTGCATCCTTATATTTAGAGTAGTTCGGAAGTCGTCCAGCAAAGTGGAAAATTGCTAAACTTTGCCTTGATTTCTAGGTAGGGCAAACGGTCGGGAAAACACTTAACAATTAGGACTGATACATGGTCGGACTGGTCCCATTGAGGCAGCTTCAATATAGAACTCATATACCAACAGTAAAACCGTATTTTCCAAACATACTGGGGTGGACTCTCATAGTCTTTCTTCTCCAAGGTTCCTATTTGTGTGTCTTTACTAGGCATACTATACGACATCTTGCACAACACTTGAGACTAGTGGTCCATCCTTCCGAAAACAAAACTAACTAACAGTTCTACAAAAGGTGTCTTGTGGCTAACATACAATTTCCATTACACAAAACTATTCATATAAGCAACGCCTTAAAACATGAACTTTAATGCATGAAAGAACATAAATGAAGTCTATCCTACATGTCCAAACTTCCTACCCAAACTCACCACATTCTATTAAAGCAATAACAAATAATACATACCTGAATTCCTTGCATACCTGCACACATAATTTATTTTTCATAACTTTCTATTTTTCAAAACTTTCAAATTTCAGAAATTACTATTTTTAGAAAAATTACATTTCTAAAAACATTCCAAAATACGAAATTCCTCTTTCCCAAAATAAAACTTAGGATACCCCCAAAAATAAAATTTAATTTTATTTCAAAATCTAAGCTCTAGAAACCACTTTGTAACACCCTGGAATCTCCTAACTATCTACTTCAATATTTTTCCGGAAAACATATTATTAATATTGAAGAATTGTAATTATTAAAACTCTTAACAAAGGAAAACCAAAGTATTACCGCCACCGTGATAACGGCAAAGGCATTAATCAAAGTACTACAACGGAAGTATTAAAACCAAAACCAATTTTAAACTAAACTTCAAAACATGTCTCAAAACCAAATTCAAATCAACATCCAAAATAAAACCAACTGAAAACTTTATTACACTTCGGAACCATTTAATTGGTCCTTAAAAACCAAACCTAGAATCTAATGAAAATTAAACAACATCCAAATAAAAGTTTAGTCCTTCATAAGCAATAAAATTAAAACTACAAAGCAAGCGCTCTCACTCCAGCCCAACATGAAATTACATATGCCCACTTGTACCGGTAGTTTTTCTTATTCTAGACAACTACTCATCAACAAGTGGGTCATTTGAGGGCCAAGTCCAAGACAAAGCCATACAAACAAATCATAAAGTCAGTAATGAGTACATAACTACTAAAGACTATGCAACAAAACAACATGAACTAAAACATACACACAACTTACCTTTGACAACCTTTCACCTGTGCATAGACTCAACAAATTAATTATTGTATTTAAACTTTTGGATTCTACATCAAAGGGCTTTCCATTCCTTTAAAATCGCCCTATTGGGCACCGACATGGGAGAGACTCCAAGAATGTATTACCTATGTCACATAAAGTGACGGATTTCCAGCGCATTAAAAATATAAAGAGTACAATGCCTTGTACTCCAACTAGAAATCATAGATCACTATTCCTTATGACTCTCCCCATTGTTCATACTCAAGATATACACGTTCCAAGAGTTTTGATGCAAATCCTCTCACACTTTACGTGATTAATCGGTTTAACAATGTTATGACTCACATAAGACATCACATAAAAACATGCATCAAATCAAGCAACCTATACTAATTATCTTCAATTTAAAGTGATTTAAAAATAATTTCATGTGTGCCTTTCAATTTATCTGAACTTCCTTAACCACACATTAATTGTGAGTGGCTAAATATTTACGTTGTCCTTAACCACACATTAATCTGTGAGTGGCAACATGTATAAAATATTGGCTTATAATTAATTTAATCATGTGAATAAAAATTCACAACTACCTTTCTTGCTGATTAAGCAACTAAACAACTTAAAAATAACTTCCTTTCCTTAATAACAACCTTTTGGCCAAATTAAATTGATCATAACATTCCAATTCAATCTTATAAAATTTATGATCACAACAAGGAATGTCAACATAATATAAAATCATGCTTCTAATAAAACTTGTGATGCTCATCAATTCATAGTTCAAACAAGCATAACAAAATTTCATAACATAGAGCGAGGATCATCCAAGCATGAATTCTAACTCTTAGGTTTGTCTTTAGTACTTGCGTACCTTGTGAAATAGTGGTGCTTCGCCATAACTTCTGAAAGTTGACTAATTCAAAGTCTCCTACATAAAGAAACCCGAATCTAAATTAAAACCTTGTTGAACAAGTTCTACAACGACTCTAAAACAACTTCTCTATTGGAAAACTTGTCCAAAATATTCCTCATATGGTCTCAATTCAATTCCATACTTCACTTAAATTTTTCTATTGCAAGATTAATTGATTTTCGGGACTGATTTATACTTCATAAAACCTCAACAAAAATTTAATGTCACTTTAGAAAAGTGGACATCAATTTAAAATAATCAAAAATCTTTGAAAAACCTCAAAAACAACACAGATCAATCATACAAGGTATTACTTAATTTATATAATCTATTCACGCTAATTACATACTTTAAAAGCCTAATTATTCACTTTATAAAATCTGGACAGCATGTTTAACATGCTTAAAATCACTTTTAAACTTCATGAAACACACTAAAAATCATATGTAACATCATAGAATTAATATGTGATCATATTAGCATAATATGAACACTTAAAACTTATTTTAACTTGTTTTTATAAAATTTTCAGATTTATTAATTAACATTAAATTCATACAAAACTCATAAAAAATCATAAATTCATGACAAAACTGTTTTACAATCAACTAACATCATTATGAAACCAATCTATTCTTTAGAATAAATTATCATAAGCAAAAACATGTTCATAATACTTATTCTATTGAATTTATTGATCACAAAATTTGGACAGCAATTTATTTTATATTTAAAGCCTTTAAAAAACAAGCTAAACTTTATTAAATCATCAATAATTCACCAACAACAATTCATGATCATAATATTGAAGTTTAAATCAGTAAAACTCATAAAAATCAAGTATTTATTTCTTTATAAACCCTAATCCAAAATTTCATGAACAACAAATTAATTCATGCTTTAAAACAAATCATAAATTCATAAAACATAATTGAAACTTATAAAATCATGATTAAACATAAATATAAACATGAATTTGCAAAATTGAATCAAAAAGAAAAAAGAACTTTTGTTTAAAGTGCTCGAAAATACCGAGCAAGCGAAGGAGGTGGCGGCCGGCAAGCGGTGGTGAGCGACGGTGGCAACGGCGGTGAGGGCTCTGGTCTACGAACTCCACGAAGAAAAACAAACTTTTTTTTTTCTTTTTCTTCTCCTTCGTAAAAACCGAACTGTTTTTTTCTTTGTTTTTTTTCGGAAATCTTGCTCTTTTTTTTCTCTCTCTTTTTCTCTCTCTAACTTTTGGAATCCTAATGACAATTATGAAAGATGAAATCTGAAAATTTGAGTTTCAATGGGAATTTATAGGCCCCAAAGTAGGATTTGGTAAAACCCATACCTATCCTAAATAGTGGAAAATACCTTTTTGGCATTGCCTTAAAATAAATTAGGAAACTCATAAAAATTCTAGTTTTAGAAACCTTTCAAAATATTGTATAAAACATAACATAATATTTTTAAACACCAATACTTATTTTTAATTAAAGCTTATTTAAACATTTTTTTTGTTTAATATTCTTAAACACAATTTTTCAATAAAAATATTAAAATTACATGTATAAAATACAAAAAGAAATTCTCAAAATACGTGAAAATGTGAGGTATTACAACAAGGTACTAGTTGACATATGTAAACATAATCCATCATGCTTGTGTGACATTTCGGGACGATGTCTATCCCGAATATCATAGAATTTCCTCCTAAAAATCGCCTATTGTTTGAATAAACTTCTTTTACTCACTCTTATCAATTCCAAAAAATAGCCTAATGATTCCCAAGGGGTTTCCTTTGCATTTTAGGCTCAACACGGGTAATGGCATGATAAAATTCCCGAAACTCACACAAAATGCTCATACAAAGCCAAAAATAGCTCAAAATGAGCTCAAATATTGTGAAAATATGTAAACGACGTGAAGCGGGGTGCCTCCCGTGAGCCCTTGTTTAACGTCCCGAGCCTGACGCATCCTCTATAAACAGGAACTTAGATGTGAACGAAGTGACATCGAAGTCATCTAGATGAACAACCAAACATACACTAATAACAGAGCCATCAAGGTAAATTTTTAAGCGTTGACTATAACCTTGAATGACTCCCTCCCTTCATTAGCAATTCCTACTTGACCAAAAGGTATGACTTGGCGGACAACAAATGGTCCACTCCAATGCGACTTATGTATTTCGGGGAATAACTTTAATCGCGAATTAAAGAGGAAGACCTTATCGCCTACCTCAAAGTCTCTTTTAATTATATGTTTATCATGATATGCTTTAGTCCGATCTTTATTAATACGAGCATTCTCGTAAGCATCCAACCGAATTTCTTCCAAGGCATCAAGATCAAGCATGCATTTGTCACCGGCACTACGCAAATCAAAGTTTAAGGTTTTTATGGACCAATGTGGACATTGTTCTAACTCCATAGGAAGATGGCATGACTTTTCATACAAAAGTTTATAGGGAGTTGTGCCAATTGGAGTTTTAAAAGAAGTCTGATAGGCCCATAAGGTATCGGAGAGCTTTGTAGACCTATCCTTTCTAAACCTATCAACTTTGTCTTTTCAAAGATAGCCTTGATCTCTCTATTAGAGATCTCATCTTGCCCGTTTGATTGGGAGTGGTAAGATAAGGAAACCTTATGCTTTGCCCCATACTTAGCAAGGAGTGTTTGGAGAGTTTGTTGGGCAAAATGTGACCCCCCATCACTTATAACAGGTAACACGTTGGAATTTCCTAACTTCCTACTTTATATTTTTCAGGAATACATAGTATAAATACTAAAGAATTATAATTATTAAAAACTCCTAACAACGGAAAAACCATAGTATTACAGCCACTGCCATAACGGCTAAGGCATTTATCAAAGCCCTATAGCAGAAGTCTTAAGAGAAAAAACCAATTTAAAACTAAACTTCCAAACAAGTCTCCAATCTAAATTCAAATAAACATCTGAATTTAAAACCAACTTAAGACTTCATTACACTTCAGAACCATTATAATGGCCCTTAGAAACCAAAAATAAAATCTTTGAAAAGTAACCAACGTTCAAATAAAAGTTAGTACTTCATAAGAAATAAAAACAAAATTACAATGCAAGCGCTCTCACTCCAGCCCAGCATGAAATGACATATTGCCACTTGTACTTGTAGCTTTTCTTATTCTAGAGAACAACTCACCAACGAGTGGGTCATTGTAGGGCCAAGTCTAAGACAAATCCATGCACACAAAACAAACAGTCAGCAAAGATGAGTACATAACTACTAAAGACTATGCAACAAACAACATGACTTAAAACATACACAACTTACCTTTGACAACCATCCACCTGTGCATAGAGTGAACAATTAAATTATTATTATATTTATATTATTGGGCACCAACTTAGGAGCTACTCCAAGAAGGTATTACCTTGGGCACCAACTTGGGAGCAACTCTAAGAAGGTATTACCTATGTCACATAAAGTGACGGAATTCCAGTGCATTATAGATATAAAAAAATACAACGTCTTTTACTCCAATTAGAAGTCATAGATCATTGTTCCCTACGACTCCCCCCATTGCTCATAATCAAGGTATACGTTCCAAGAGTTTTAATGCAAATCCTCTTACACTTCACGTGATTAACCTGTTTAACATTGTTATGACTTACATAAAACATCACATAAAAACATGCATCATATCAAGCAAGCCATATTAATTATCTTCAATTTAAGGTGGTTGAAAATTTATCTCATGTGTGTACTTTAATTAAACTGAACTTCCTTTACCACACATTAACTATGAGTGGGTAACTATTTACTTTCTCCTTGACCACACATTAAACTTTGAGTGGCAACATGTGTAAAATATTTGCTCATAAACTCCTTTTAATCATGTGAATAAAAATTCACAACTACCTTTCTTGTTGATTAAGTAACTAACCAACTATAAAATAACTTCCTTCCTTTAGTAATAAGTTATTGGCCAAATTAACCGATCATAACATTCTTATTTAATTTTACAAAATTTGTATTGCTATTCAACATGGAATGTCAACATATTATATAATCATGCTGCTAATAAAACTTGTCATGCACATCGATTCATAATTCAAACAAGCATAACAATATTTCATAACATAGAGGATCGTCCAAGGATAAATTCTAATTCTTATGTTTGTCTTTAGCACTTACGTACCTTGTAAAATAGTAGTGCTCCGCACAACTTCTAAAAGTTGACAAATTCAAAGTCTCCTCCATAAAGAAAAACGAAACTAAATTAAAACCTTGTTGACTATGTTCTACAACAACTCAAAACTAACTTCTATATTGGAAACTTGATGGTCTCTATTCAATTCCATACTGCAGTTAAAATTTTCTATTGCGAGATTACTTGGTTTTTGGGACTTATTTATACTTTATAAAGCCTCGGCATAAATTTTTGTGTCACTTTAGAAAAGTGGACAGCGATTTAAAATAATCAAAACTCCTTGAAAAACAACACAAATCAATCATACTATTACTTAATTTATATGATTAATTCATGCTAATTACATACTTTAGAAGAATAATTATTCACTTTATAAAATCTGGACAGCATGTTAAACATGCTTAAAATCACTTTTAAACTTCATTAAACATATTAAAAATCATATGTAACATCATAGAATTAATATGTGATCAAACTAGCATATTATGAACAATTAAAGCTTATTTTAACTTGTTTTTATAAAATTTTCAGATTTGTTAGTTAACTTTAAACTCATAGAAAACTCATAAAAAATATCATAAATTCATGACAAAACTCTTTTACAACTAGAGGCACTTTGAACGTTGGTAAGATAATCTCCTTGAGCAGTTTTATAACCACCTTTGAGTCATTAGTAGCAGAAGCAATAGCTTCCACCCATTTCGACACATAATCAACAACAACCAATATATATTGGTTCCCAAAGGAGGTTGGAAAAGGCCCCATGAAGTCCATCTCCCAAACATCAAAGATTTCAAGCTCCAGAATGTTGTTAAGGGTCATTTCAAGCCTTCTCGAAAGGTTCCCGGTGCGTCGACACCGGTCACATGACTTCACAAAAGTCAAACCATCTTTAAACATGTTTGGCCAAAAGAATCCATATTGCAAGACCTTTGCTAAGGTCTTGTTAGTGCTCATGTGCCCACCACAAGGGGTTGAGTGGCACATGAAAATGACTTTCCGAATTTCAGAATCGGAAACGCAACTTCGAAAGATTCCATCAACTCCTCTTCTGAATAACCAAGGATAATCCCAATTATAATTCCGAGTAAAGGATCATCCATTGTTTGTAGTTTCCAAAATCCGCTAACCAAGGAGTAGGGCAAGCTATAGCTGCCATTAGTTTCTCATCAAGAAAAGAGTCATCCACGGGGGTGAACTCATCCCCATCAACTGAAGGCAAGTAGGATAAATCATCTGATACTACATTTTCTGCCACACCCTTGTCACGATTTTCAAGATAAAATTCTTGAAGAGCAAGATCCTTTATATAAGTCTCGGTTTTTCATTCTTTGAAAGAAGGTATCTCAAAGAAGAATGGTGAGTAAAAACTATGACCTTAGACCAAACTAAATATGATGAGAACTAATCCATTGCATGCACAATGGCTAGGTTCCTTCTTGGTAGTATTATAGTTGCGCTACGCCTCATGTAATGTTTTACTAGTATAGTAAAGGATTTTTTTTATTATAGCCAACTAACGTTTCACCAAAATTTGAAATAACCATCTAATGGAATTTTTTTTAATCACCTAATGGAGTTCTTTTCGTTCGAAATCGGTACCTATTAACATTTTATGTTAAGTTTGCCATTTGAGGGGCCCGTTTCTTCTTCTTTGTTTCTTTCTCGTTCATTCTTCTTCAATGAAAAAAACTTCAATTTGAAGGACAATTGAAGTATAATAAAATAGGGAAAACTTTATGAATCGATAAGTGTGCAATTAAAATCGTATGGAACGAAAACAAAAGGAATCAAGTTTTATTGTAGCTTCATTTGCTTGAATTCAAGCAAGGTTTGGGAGATTTGGAAAAAAAAATAAGGTCAAAATTACAAAAAATGGAAAGAAAGTATAGTGGGAATTGAATAATTAAGCTTTTAAGGAATTTAATTGCGCTTCAAAAGCTTCCATTAAAGCTTTTTAATCGAGGAAGAATGAAAGAGAAACCAACAAAGAAGAAGTGGGCCTCTCAAAAGAAAAAATTAACTACAAACATTATCAGGTACCGATTTCATCGAAAAGGTTACCATTAGGTGGTTAAATAAAAAAAATCCATTAGGTGGTTATTTCAAAATTTTGTGAAACATTAGGTGGTTATAATAAAAAAAAACCTATAGTAAATGGCATGCCGTTTCTCGTCTTTCCGTTGGCCGATAAAAAGTCCAACTTCAAAGTTTGAAGCATCACAAAGAAGTTCGAATGGAAGATTCCAATCAGGAGCTTGTTTGACGGGGGCTGAATTAAAAGCTATGTTAAGTTGGTCAAATGCAATAATGCACTTTTTTCGAAAACTTAAACGGGGCATCGTTAAGAAGGAAATGAGTGAGTAGTTAGCCACTTTCAAGAAATCCTTGATGAAGTGACGGTAGAAACCCACATGCCCCAATAAGCTTCTTACCCCCTTGAAATTAGTTGACGGGGGTAAGCGTTCTATGACCTCAATCTTGGCTTTATCCGCCTCAATACCACGTTTTGATATGACATCACCAAGTACTATGCCTTCTTCAACCATGAAGTGGCATTTTTCCTAGTTTAGGACTAAGTTTGTCTTTTGACATCGTTCTAACACTAGAACAAGATTAGATAGACATTGATCAAAAGATGATCCACCAACCGAAAAGTCATCCATAAACACAACAATGGAAGATTTAAGCATATCAGAAAAAATGGCCATCATAAATCGTTGAAATGTAGATGGGGCATTACATAACCCAAAAGGCATCCTTCGATAAGAAAAGGTGCCAAAAAGACAAGTAAAAATATTTTTTTCCTGATCCTCAAGATTGATCTTTCCGAGTGAATTTATAAATAAATGACAAACGGAGGTGATCTTTCCCAGTGAATTTATTAAGCTTGCGATAATTTATGCACATACGCCACCCGGTAACCGATCTAGTAGAGATTGATTCCCCTTTATCATTTTTAACAATAGTCATGCCCCTTTCTTAGGGACGACTTGAACCGAGCTCATACACCTACTATCAGAATAGGAAAGATGATGCCGGCTTGGAGCACTTCGGCTCGCACCACTTCTTTCATATTCGGGTTCAACCTTCATTGATGCTCAATTGATTAAGCATTGGCATCATGGAGAAGAATGCAATGCATACATAAAGAAGGACTCACTCCCTTTATCTCCGCAATGGTGTAACCAATAACTCTTCGATATTTTCTTAATACACAAAGTGGTTTTTCGATAGAAGTATCATCATGTTTGGCATTAACTATGACTAGACAAGACTCTTTCTCATCCAAAAAGGCATACTTGAAAATAGAAGAAAGGGGTTTGAGTTCGACCGTAGGTGGAGGCGTAACCTCTCCTCTTGCCCTTTGACAAGTAGGACATCAAAATCATTTCTGACGTGAATCGGTGTTCGGTTAAGAATAAGCTCATACCCAGTAGCCTCATCGTTCGCTAGAAGCTCTTTATCGGTTATAACAACTTCGAAAGGGTCATCTTTTTCCTCCATTACTTGGAAGAAATTAATGTAATCACCAAGAGTATCGATGCGATGGGTCTCATCCGTTATAGGTATTTTCATAGTTTTGGTGGAAGAGAAAGTAATTTTCTCATCACAAACATTTAAAGTCAAACGACCATCTTAAAATCTACAACAACTATGTCCGTTATCAAGAATCGACGGCCTAAGATAAGAGGAACAAGAGCATCCTCCTCCATCTGCATTATGACAAAGTCACATGGAACAAAGACACATCCAACTTGGAGCGTGACATCCTCTAAGACGTCCAAAGGCAATCTAAAGAAGCGATCAGCTAGTTGAATGGACATCCTTGTTGGTTTCATATCATCAAAATTTAGCTTTTTAGCCATAGTAACACTTGCACCAAGATCACATAGTGTATTCTTAGGTTCCAAATCACCGACTTTACCGGGATAGAAAAATTTCCGGGATCGCCATATTTTTCCAGCAATTTGTTCTGAAGAATAGCACTAACTTCCATAGAAAGGGAGATAGTGGCACTTTCCTCAAGGCAACTATTATAAGTTAAGAGTTCCTTGACAAATTTTGCATATGCCGGCATTTGTGACATGGCCTGCAAAAAGGGAATGTTTACTTGAAGTCCTTTCATGACTTCGATAAATTTTGCGAAATTCTCTTTAAGCTTATGTATCACCACCCTCTTGGGGAAGGGGAGTGACAGAACATGTGTCTTCAAAGGAGGCTTAGCTTGCTCCTGTTCAAAGACTATCTGGGGTGCCTTGTTGCTAGTTCTTTGATTGGTCGGGCTTAATTCGACTTCAAAATTAGCATTTTCGAGAACTGGGGCATCCCTTTACCATTTTTTTGGTGCTCTTAAACCATAACCAGACCATCATACACTTTTCCAGATCTAAGAGTGATGGCCTTAGCTTGTTCCCTAAGTTTCACAACTGTTTTCCCCGGAAACTCAGTTTTGGAGTTAGAATTAGAACCGGCAACATGTTGAGCAATTTGAGCAAGTTGGGATTTCATCATCTTATTGTGCGCTTACATTTGCTGAACTAAGTTAGCAAGATCACCTATTCTCCTCTCATATTTTGTTTAGGTTTAACTTTTTGGTTCATAAATGATTCCAACACATACTCTAACCCCAATTTTTGAGGGGGAGGAGGATAAGGAGGCCAAGGTTGAGGAAGCCCCCCTTGGTTATAGTCAGGAGGCCGATATAAGCTTGGTTGTTGCTGAGGGGGTGGCCGTTGAAAGTTCGACTGAGGACCGCCTCCCATGTTATAGTTTGAATTAGATTGGGGGTTCCAACCTGAATTATTATAGCCTTGAGAGTAGGCTATCGTTTCCATAGTGGAAACGCAGTAGGAAGACGTGTTGTCATTACCTCCACACGCCATACGTTTCACAAGACATTACTTGTGAAGGAGCAGTAGAAGAAGCGAAGTGCACTTTTTCGAGTTATTTTGCTAGAAGGTCTATTTTGGAGTTAAGCGCCTGATCAAAAGTAGTTTTAGCAGTGCTCTTGCTCATAAGAAACCTCCTATCGGAGTTCCAAGTAGAATTTATGGCAACCTCCTCAATAGCTATTTGAACTTTGTTCAAGGGTAGCTTTTTTAGTTAGCCTCCAAAACCGGCATCAAGTGAGTTGGAACTCACCTTTTTAGTTAGCTTTTTTAGAACCTCATCAATACCTCCTCAATAAAACCATCATAGAAACTCATGATCTATATCCTCAATAGCGGTGCACTTTTTTTAGTTAGCTTTTTTAGAACCTCATGAATACCAACCATTCAATAAAACCATCATAGAAACTCATGATCTACATCCTTCACACTACAAAAGTGAATTGGAAGACCTTCGTTTACATATCTAGGAAACCTCATCATTGACACTATTTTGTTATGTTTTGTCCTTCTTTCCCTCCAATAACTCACCTTCTTACCCTTATTAACTAACGAGATTTTATGCGGCTCACACAAAATCTCAGCCTTATGCTCACTAAACCAATCCATCCCTTGAATCGCTTCCACGTCAACCAGGTCAAACTTGATTAGGTTAGCATTAAATTCCACTCCCTCTATCTCAATCAGAATATCCAAAAATCTCCTTGAACACTGTACTTCTTGTCCTGATGGTAACACTATGGACATGTCTATTGTATCTACTTTTCCCAAAGCAGGCATTAACTTTTCCAAGATCTTAGTCGATATAAAAGAATATGTTACACCAGAATCAAACAAAACTCTATCACGAAGAGAGTGAATATAGAAATTACCAGTAATCAAATCCTTACTAGAATCCGTGTCACTTCGTTCCGTCACATTCATCTTTGTAGCATTCGAGGTCTTAGCCTTACCTCCTCCATTGCTACTGCCATTCCTATTCCCGGCTTGTTGCATTGCCTTTCCTCCCATATTTCCTTGGAAACCCTTCTACTGACCTCAGGTTGAATTTCCCTTGAATAGTGGCCCTTGTTCATCCTTTCCCTTACCCTTAGAGATATATTCTTACTCACGGTGTCCAAGCTTCTAAACGGTCCTTACCTGGATGATTGTTAGGACATTTCTTGTAGAAGTACACACGACCAACTTGATTAGTCGTCTGTACCCTATTCTCATTTCCAAAAACTGGCTTCCCAAAGATTCCCTTATTTCCCTGAAAGTTGTTGTTGAAACAAAGCTTCTTAAATCCACCATGACTTTCTTGTTAGTTAAAGTTTCCTCCACCATCCTTTCTTTTCTCCCTCATCTCACCTTCTTTTAGCATCTCCTTCTTCTTCTGGTCTAAGTTATACAAATGGGCAGCTCTACCATAGAGCTCATCCAAGGACTCAACGACTTACCCGGCTAGTTGCAGCTGAATGTCTATGGGCAACCCTCTCTCAAAGCGACTAGCCTTCAGCTTCTCCATTGCAACAGTGTCCTTAGCCAACCTAGACAACTCTATAAACTTAAAGTAGTGGTCAATAACCGAAATACTCCCCATCTTAAGCTCCAAAAACTCCTTAGCATTGTGCTTTTAAAGGAATATAGAGTAAAACTTTTTGCCAATTTGTTCCTAAAACACAGTCCAATTGAAACCTAGAAAAGCCCTAATAACATCCTCATTCTGTGACCACCAAAGTTCTACTTCTGCTCTCAGGTTATAAACGCATGGTTTACCTTGAATTCTTCTGGACAATCAACTGTACCAAATAACTTATTGAACTCTCTCAGCCATACCTCTAAAACAGTTGGGTTGGGTTCTTCTTGGTATGTACATGGCTTACTTTGAGAAATTTCTTTGAAAATTTCCCTAGCGGGGTCGCCTCCATTACTATTTCCTCTAGCAGCAAGCTGTTCATCCATAGTAGCTAATTGCCTCACTACATCATTCAGCTTATTGTTGTTACGTTCAGCCATCATATTTCTCCTGTAGAGGGAAAAGACCTTTCTATTAAACTTTGTCTAAGTCAAAGTTAGAACAACACAAAACTTATAACGCAACATGAAAGCACCTTCTTAATTCGTTTGAAAAAAGAAATCTTCATTCCTTTAGAGGCATTGTTACACTTAGTTTTGATTGTTTACACAACCATTCAAGTAACATAAAGCACATATTAAAAAGAATTTCCCCTTGGTTTTGCTCTACTTGAGACATCATTTCTTTTAAAAAAAAAATGACTCATTTATTCCTTTATTCCCATAATGTTTCTTACATGCTTAGTTTCCAAAACTTTCTTATGGCTTACTGCCACTAATTGTCAAAGAAAATAACAATCTAAAAGGTCCAAAATCCTAAACATCAACAATACTAGATTGTATCAATTTAAACTAACTCATGTTCCTAGCAAAGATTTTCGAACATTAACATTATCCTACTTGTCCCTAGACATCGCATATTTCCCAAGTACGAACTCAAGATCTTCTTCAATATCATCTTCCACATCATCCTTCAATTTTTTCTCAGCGTCTTCATCCATGTCTTCCTCGGGATCAAGTTCATTTTCTTCTTCTTCAGAATCAGTCACTAAGTCCACATACACAGGAATGAATGGATCTAGATATATCCTCAATCTCATAACATGAATTATCCTTCGACTCATAGCTTTGAGAACCCGAAGCACCTTCATTTTCACTCATTACAACATTCTCCTGATCACTTGGGACTGGTGTGGGTGGGGACTCCTCACCTGCATTTGACTTCAGAAACCCTTGCTCCTTCAAATTTCAACATAATCTTCCAAGTACCTCCAATCACAACCCATTGACCATTTCGATCTTTATACTTAGCATAATTTGGAAGTCCTACAATAAAATGAAATTCATCTAAGTGGACTCATGTATGAACAGTAGAAACGAATCTTCCCTAGATACTAAGGTGGACTATCATAATCCTTATTCTCCAAAGTTCCCATCTATGTTTCCTTACCAAGCATATTATCCACCATCCTACAACGACAGTTGAAACTAATGGGCCAACCTTCCCACACAAAAAAACCATGCTAAACATTTCCACAACAAAAAGGTTTGGTGGCTAACAAACAATTTCTTCTACACATAACAATCCACATAAGCAACATTTTCAAACATTTATGTGAATGCATGAAGGAAAAGAAATAAAGTCTATCGTACATGCCTAAACTTCCTACTCGATCTCACCACATGTTATGAAAGCAATAACACATAATACATACTTGAATTCGTTGCATACCTACACATGTAAGTGATTTAAAACTTTTTATTTTTCATGACTTTCCATTTTCCAAAATTAATATTTTTAAAAAAATTTTCCATTTCCAATAACCTTCTAGAATAATAAAATTACTTTTTCCAAAATAAAACATAGGAGGTAACCCTAATAAAAATTTTTTTTTTCAAAAAGTAAGCTCTGATACCATTTTGTAACACCTTGGAATTTTCTAACATTCCTCCTTTAGATTTCCATAAATATAATATAAATATAATAGAAAACAATAGTACATATAATTCCTACTAAACAAGGAAAAGCCAAATTATTACCGCCATCGTGATAACGGCTAAGGTTTTTGTCAAAGTACTACTGTGGAAGTCTTTGAACCAAAAACCAAATTAATACTCAGAATAATCTCAAAAGCAAACAAAAGTCAGAATGAAAAAGAAAACCGAAATAAATCTTTATTACACTTTGAAACTGTGATAACAGTCTCTCGAAAACAAATAAATGTTATACTCCGAAAAAACAAAACTCAACATTAACAATAAAAATAACTAACTAGTCCACAAAACAAGAAAACAACAATGCAAGCACTCACACTCCAATCTAGCATGATTGACTATGCCCACCTGTACCCATGCTTTTTCTTTATTCTAGACAACTACTCGCCATTAAAATGGGTCGTCGTAGGGCTAAGACAAAGACAAATCCATGAACACAAACACACACAATCAGCAAACCTGAGTACATAAATACTAGAGACTATGCAAAAAATGATTAACATCAAAATAAAAGAAAAGAATAGCACACACACTTCTTACCGTTGTTATCTCTATATACATGTGCATAGACTCAACTCATATATTTTATTTATTATACATAATCTTTGGATTTCGCATGGAACGAGTTTCCTTTCCTTAACAATCGCCCTTATTGGGCAGCAACTTAGGAGCAGCTCCAAGAAGGTATTACCTATGTCTCATATAGTGACAGAATTCCAGCGCATTAAAAAAGTATAAAAGAGTGCAACGTCTTGTACCCCAGAAAGAAGTTACCGTAAACACCCTCAAGGTATAAACGTTCCATGATTGTTGATGAGAATCCTCTTTTACTTTACGTGACTAGCAAGTTTAATAATATTATGACTCATACACAATAACATAGAAGAATGCATAAAATCAAGCAAAACCATATTAATTGTCTTGTATTCAAAGTGACTCTAAAATTAATCTTGTGTGTCCTTTAATTAAACAAAACTTCCTTTACCAAACATTAACTTTGAATGGCTAACTATTTGCTCATTTGCTCCTTTTAAACATGTGAATAACAATTCACTAACTACCTTTCTTGTTGAATAGGTAACTAATCAACTTAACTGATTTACGTTCCTTCTGTATTGATTACTGATCAACTTTAGAAATAACTTTAACATTCTAATTACTTATTATATAATAAACAAAACTATCAACGTGGAATGTCAACTTGATATATAGAACGCACTTTTCATACATTCATGCTAGTATAACTTCTCATGCAAGTTAACTCAAAGTCAACCAAGCAACAACTTATATTCACTAGTACAGCATACAAAATCAAAAATTCAAGCATGAATTCTACTTTTATATTCGCCTTTAGTAGTTAAGTACCTTGTATAGTAATGGTGATCTGCCATAATTTTTAAAAGTCTTCTAACTTGAATTCTCCTACATGGAGAAAATCGAAACTAAATTAAAACCATGTTGACTAACTTCTACAAAAACTGTAAACTAACTTTTTATATTGAAAATTTGCGTCCAAAACCTTCCCTACATGGTCTCTATTCAATTCCATAATTTAATTTTTCTTTCGCAAAACACTTGATTTTCGATAACTTTTCAAAAATGACAGCATAATAAAACTTCTTAAAACACTTTAAAACCCTTCTAAATATCATAATTTGATCCTATCATGTCAGAAGATCATCCTATAATATTGATGCGTTAAAAACTATTATAACTTATTATCTCACGTATTGCTATTTTTATTAGGCATAAACACGTGTTAATAAAAATTTACATCATTATATAATTATTCAAAACTCATTAAAATCATATTGAAACTTCATAAATCAAGCACAAAACACTTTTACAATCTCATGCTGTCATCATAACTGCAATCTATGCATTAAAATAATTTTTCATTATTTAAAACATGTTCATATTATTTTTACTCTTAGTTTTCATAAATTTAAAATTTATACAGTAATATTAATTAACTTAAAAACCCTTACAAACAAATCTAAGCTTCATAAAATCATCACAAATTAATACTACATCAATCTATGATCAGAATATGAATGTTTAGATCATCAAAAACTATAATGCTATAAATTCCATAATTTCATAAACCGTAATTTAAAATTACATGAACAACTTTATAAACTTAAATTTTAAACATGATCATAACTTTATAAAACATAGTTAAAATCATAAAAACATGCTTAAACTAAATTATAAACATGAATTTATGCATAATTGAATTAAAAAGAAAAGAGGAAGAAAAGTTTTTTTTTTTAAATAGGTTCGAAATATACCGAACAAAAGGGAGGAAGAAAAGAACGGCGCCCCGCAGGGGAAGAGCCAGCCGGCGGCCTGTGGGGAGGGGCGCCGACGAGCAAAGCAGTCGGCGAAGTGGTGGTTTCAAGTGAGGGAACCGGCAAAGCAACGAAGTTTTTTTTTTTTTATTTCTTTTGAAACCCTGAAATCATAAATCCTAATACTAATTCTTAAGTTTCTGGTTTTAAGGGGTATTAATAGGCCCAAAGTAGGTTTTGGTGCAATTACATAAATATCCTTAATGCTAGAAAGTCGAAATTACTTTTGTGCCCTTGTTTTAAAACAATTTAGGAAACCTTGAAAATTCTAATTTTAGAAACTTGTTTAAATATTTAATAAAATTTAAAGTAACATAAAATGTAATTTATAACTTTAGAAAACATAACATAATTATTTTAAGTAACAATTAATTTAAATTTTCTTTCTAAATATACTTATTAAATTTAATTTTTGAATTAAAATACTAAAGATACACGCATGAAATACAAAATTAAATCCTTAAAATACGTGAAAATATGGGGTCTGACAAAAATCCCCCTATCCTTTGTAACATGATGAGCTTAGTAGTTGATGTAAATTTTCGTAAGAACAAAAACTCACAAGGATAGTAAAACTAAATTCTTGAATTTCTAAAGGCCTTCCCACAAATATTCTTGAATTTAGGTTGATTAACTAATCTTTGATTAAATCCTAAGCACCCTCAAAGCCACTAATTAATCTACACAAGAGTATAAAGGAAAACATCTTTTTGCCCAAAATCAAATTTTGTAAAATTGCTAAAATAAATTAATGATGGAAATTACATTTTTGCCCTTGTTTTATAACAATTAAGGAAACCCTTTTAAAACCCGATTTGGAAACTTCAAAAACACGTCAAATAATATAAAATACTATGAAATCTTTATAAAAATTATAAATCCTTCAAATAAATATTTTAACTCCTTAATTAATGAAAATTTCTTAATTTATTAATCAATAAACCTTTCTTTCTTCTTTAAAAATACTAAAAATGTGTTGTATAAATATTAATTGAATTTATAAAATACCTAGAAATACAGGGTATTACAGTCTACCCCCCTTAAAAGAAGTTTCATCCCGAAACTTAGGGTAAAGTATTTTACGGAAATTAAATTAGAGACTGCACTTTAAGTGCTCATTTTTAAAACTTTTCTTTTTTTACCTTGGTGGCTGTAAACTTTATACACTTATTCATCATTTTCTAACACTTCTTGAGTGTTTAATACTAAATTTGAGAGCAAAACATAAAAACTTTGCTAAAAAGCACTAAAACAATTCTAAATTTATTGGAAAAACGTGTGAAATTCTATCGCATTCTATCCCCCTTAAGTACCGAGTTACATGCCCATAACTCTACTAGCCTAAAATAATTGTGGTTGCATTTTCCTCATCCTATCCTTTGATCCTCAAACTGCATTCTTAGTTTTTTTAGCATACAACTTTTACTATACGACACTTTTTCAACCAAGTACTACAAACTTTACTATCAAATATATTGATTTGTCTCTCCACATATTTGAGACTTCGGACTAACTCAATTGTCTTCGGTTGAAAAGATATGACTTATTCGGAACATATTGTCTCAACTGCGACACATGAAAAACGATATGCCTTTTTCTCAATTCAATGGTCAATGCTAGCTTATAAGTTTCCTCTCCAATTCTTTGTAAAACCTCATAACGCCTTCTGTTGGTGATACTTCAAGCATAACTTGTCACCAATAGAAAACTCTACTCCCTAATGCATTTGGTCACCATAGAATGTCTGCCTATCTTGTGTATCTTGAATCTTTGATTGTACTTGTAACACCCTAGAATTTGCTAACTTTGTTCTTCAGATTTTTTGGAAAACTTATTATAATTAATTAAGAATAATAATTATTAAAACTCCTAAATAACTAGGAAAAACCAAAGCATTACCGCCACCATGATAATGGCAAAGGCATTTATCAAATTAAGTACTACAGCGGAAGCCTTTAAAACCAAAACCAATTTATAACTCGAACTCAAACTTAAAAACAATCTCAAAACTAAAATCAAACAAAACCATAAGAAAATCAACGTAAAACTTTATTACACTTCAGAACCATATTAATGGCCCTTCAAAACCAAAAACTTCAAACTTCGAAAATAAGACTACATCAAATAATAGTTAGCTAAACTCAAAAGCATATAAAATAAAAAACTACGAAAACTACAAAGCAAGAACTCTCACTCCAGCCCAGCATAAATGACTTATTCCCACTTGTACATGTAGCTTTCTCTTATTCTAAGCAACTACTCGCGAACAAGTGGGTCATCATANAAACCCGATTTGGAAACTTCAAAAACACGTCAAATAATATAAAATACTATGAAATCTTTATAAAAATTATAAATCCTTCAAATAAATATTTTAACTCCTTAATTAATGAAAATTTCTTAATTTATTAATCAATAAACCTTTCTTTCTTCTTTAAAAATACTAAAAATGTGTTGTATAAATATTAATTGAATTTATAAAATACCTAGAAATACAGGGTATTACAGTCTACCCCCCTTAAAAGAAGTTTCATCCCGAAACTTAGGGTAAAGTATTTTACGGAAATTAAATTAGAGACTGCACTTTAAGTGCTCATTTTTAAAACTTTTCTTTTTTTACCTTGGTGGCTGTAAACTTTATACACTTATTCATCATTTTCTAACACTTCTTGAGTGTTTAATACTAAATTTGAGAGCAAAACATAAAAACTTTGCTAAAAAGCACTAAAACAATTCTAAATTTATTGGAAAAACGTGTGAAATTCTATCGCATTCTATCCCCCTTAAGTACCGAGTTACATGCCCATAACTCTACTAGCCTAAAATAATTGTGGTTGCATTTTCCTCATCCTATCCTTTGATCCTCAAACTGCATTCTTAGTTTTTTTAGCATACAACTTTTACTATACGACACTTTTTCAACCAAGTACTACAAACTTTACTATCAAATATATTGATTTGTCTCTCCACATATTTGAGACTTCGGACTAACTCAATTGTCTTCGGTTGAAAAGATATGACTTATTCGGAACATATTGTCTCAACTGCGACACATGAAAAACGATATGCCTTTTTCTCAATTCAATGGTCAATGCTAGCTTATAAGTTTCCTCTCCAATTCTTTGTAAAACCTCATAACGCCTTCTGTTGGTGATACTTCAAGCATAACTTGTCACCAATAGAAAACTCTACTCCCTAATGCATTTGGTCACCATAGAATGTCTGCCTATCTTGTGTATCTTGAATCTTTGATTGTACTTGTAACACCCTAGAATTTGCTAACTTTGTTCTTCAGATTTTTTGGAAAACTTATTATAATTAATTAAGAATAATAATTATTAAAACTCCTAAATAACTAGGAAAAACCAAAGCATTACCGCCACCATGATAATGGCAAAGGCATTTATCAAATTAAGTACTACAGCGGAAGCCTTTAAAACCAAAACCAATTTATAACTCGAACTCAAACTTAAAAACAATCTCAAAACTAAAATCAAACAAAACCATAAGAAAATCAACGTAAAACTTTATTACACTTCAGAACCATATTAATGGCCCTTCAAAACCAAAAACTTCAAACTTCGAAAATAAGACTACATCAAATAATAGTTAGCTAAACTCAAAAGCATATAAAATAAAAAACTACGAAAACTACAAAGCAAGAACTCTCACTCCAGCCCAGCATAAATGACTTATTCCCACTTGTACATGTAGCTTTCTCTTATTCTAAGCAACTACTCGCGAACAAGTGGGTCATCATAGGGCCAAGTCCAAGACAAAGCCATGCACACAAAACAAACACTCAGCAAAGCTGAGTACATAACTACTAAAGTCTATGCAACAAGATTAAAATAAAATAAAAGTACAACATATGTTCATGTTACTAAAGTCTACCAACTTGGGAGCAACTCCAAGAAGGTATTACCTAAGTCACATATAGTGACAGAATTCCAGGACATTAAAAATATAAAAGAGTACAACATCTTGTACTCCAATTTGAAGTCATAGATCACTGTTCCATACGACTCCCCCCATTGTTCATACTCAAGGTATATATACATTCGAAGAGTTTTGGTGCGAATCCTCTTTCACTTTACGTGGTTAACAGGTTTAACAATATTATGACTGACACACAACATCACATAAAAGGATGCATAAAACCAAACAAGCCATATTAATTATCTTTGATTTAAAGTGATTCTAAAAATAATATTGCGTGTCCTTTATTTAAACTAAACTTCATTTACCACACATTGACTGTGAGTGTCTAACTATTGACCTTTTACCTTTACCACAAATTATACTGTGAGTGGCAACATGTATATAAATATTTGCTCATTAACTTTTATTAGTTGTATGAATAAAAATTCACATAGTACCTTTCTTGTTGATTAAGTAACTAATCAATTTAAATAACTTCCTTTCTACTTTATTAAGTTGTTGGACAACTTTAAATTAATCATAACATTCCTATTCAATGTTGAGGAATTTATATTATTATTGATATGGAATGTCACAACAATATATAAAGTCATGCTTCTCATACTTTCATAAACTTGTCATGCATATCAACTCACAATCAAATCAAGCAACAACAAATATATCATATAAGATCAACCAACCATGAGTTCTAATTCCACGTCTGCTTTTAGTACATACTTACCTTGTGTTGTAGTGGTGATCCGCCACAACTTCTAAAACTCAACTAGTTTGAAAGCTCCTACATAGAGAAAAAAAAATCTAAATTAAAACCTTGTTGACTAAGTTCTACAACAACTCTATACTAACCTTCTAAATTGGACACATGTCCAAAACATTCCCTATATGGTCTCTATTCAATCCCATGCTTTATTTTAATTTTTCCATTGCAAAAAACTTGATTTTCAGTAATTTTCCAAAAATTGCAGCTTTGTAAAATTCCCTTAAAACACTTAAAAACCTTTCTAAATATTATATTTTGATCATAAAACAGTAAAGTCATGTCCTAATTAAGACCAATATAAGATACTTAGATGCATTAAAAATAATTATAACTCACTATGTCACATGCTACTATTTTTATTGGACATAAACATGCGTTAATAAAAATTTACAGTTATATATATCCATTCAAAACTCCTTAAAAACACATCTAAACATCATAATTCCATCATAAAACTCCTTTACAATCTACTATTATCACCATGAATCTAATCTATGCTTCAGAACAATATTTCATAAGATAAAACATGTTCATAACATTTATACCATTGATTTTCATAATAATTATAATATTTGGACAGCAATATAAACTAACTTTAAAACCCTTTAAAATCAATCTAAACTTCATAAAATCATCATAAATTCACCCAACAATAATTCATGCTCATAATATTGATGTTTAAATCCTTAAGAACCTAAAATCATGAATCTCATAATTTCATAAACCCCAATTTAAAAATTCATGATCAAACAAATAAATTTATACTTTAAACTAAATCATAACTTTATAAAAACATGATAAAAACTATAGAAACATGATTAATCATAATTATAAACATGAATTTTGTAAGATTGAGTTAAAAATAACAAGAGAATAAATAATTTTTTTTAAGAAGCTCGAAAATACAAAAATATGGGAGGAGGTGGCCGGCGAGGGCTGCAGGGAGGCGCGAGGTGGCGGCAGTGGCGGAAGATGGGTCCGGGGCCGGTGAGGTGGGCAAAGGGGAGGTGCGAAGGACAATTTTTTCTTTTCGGAAAAACTTCAGATTATTTTTTTTTTTAAATTCTCTCTCTTTTTTGGAAATCCTAAAACTCGAAGATTGTAAATTAAATCTGAAAATTTGAGTTTTGAGAGGTATTTATAGGCCTCAAAGTAGGACTTAGTGTAATTACATAAATACCCTTAATGTTTGAAATTACTTTTATGCCTTTGTTTTAAAACAATTTAGGAAACTCCAAAAGTTATATTTTTAGAAACCTTTCAAAATATTTAATAAAATTTAAAATAACATGAAATATTATTTATAAACATAAAATAATTTGATTAAAATTTATTTAATTTTCCTTTCATTAATACTGTTATTGAACTTAATTTCTCAACAAAAATAGTAAAAACATACGTATAAAATATGAAAATAACTCTTTTAAAGTACGTGAAATATATTCAATATAAGGTTAATTTGTTGTTCTACTAATGATTCACCATAGGATATGTCAGTTATACTCAAATTGACATCACCATAACTCTACCTACTAACCTGAAATAACTCCGGATACTTTTCCCTTAACATATCTTCAGCTTCGCAAGTAGCTTCTTCGGTCTCTTGGTTCAACCACAGCACCTTCACTATTTCGACACTTTTCCTTCGAGTATCCCTGAACTTCTATCAAGGATCTTAATTGGCCTCTCTTCATAGGTTATACTCTGGTCTAACTCTAATGTTTCAGGTTGTAACACATGTGACTCATCCGGCACATAGTTTCTTAGTTGACAGACATAAAAGACTTTGTGAATTTAGCTCAACTCCATTGTTAATGCTAGCTTGTAGGCAAAACCTTCCCAATCCTTTGCATGATCTCATGGGGTTCGATATATTTCGCGCTCAATTTCCCCTTCTTTCAAAACCTCACTACTCCTTCAATCGGTGATACTTTAAGTACCACCTTATCACCAACTTCAAACATAACTTGTCGACATTTTTGGTCCACAAAAGACTTTTGTCTATCTTACACTGCTTGAATCTTTTCTTGTATTACCCTTACCTTATTGGTGGTTTCTACAATCAAATGGGGTCCTAGAATCAGTATCTCACTTATGTCACTCCAACATAATGGACTTTTGCATTTCCCTCCATACAGAGCTTCAAAAGGTGCCATGGCAATACTTTCATGGTAGCTATTGTTGTATAGGAACTCGATAAGATCCAAACAATCCTCCCAATTCCCTTGTAAATCCATTATACAAGCTCTTAGCATGTCCTGCAAAGGTTGTACGGTTTTCTCTGTTTCTCCATTGGTTGCTGGATGGAAAGTTGTACTCATCTTCAATGTCGTCCCGAAGTTTTCATGGATACTTTTCCAGAACTTTGAAAGAAACCTACAATCCCTATCGGACACGATATCCTTTGGAACTCCATGTAACCTCACAACATGCTTTATGTAAGCCTTTGCAAGTTCTTCCATCCTACAAGTCTCCTGCCACTGTATAAACATCGTTGACTTAGTAAGCCTATCCACCACAACCCATATGGTATCATTTTGATTCCTCGACTTTGGGAAGCAAGTTACAAAGTCCATTGATATGCAATCCCGCTTCCATCCTGGTATCTCAAGTGGTTGGACTTCTCCTTGTGGTCTTTTATGCTCAAATTTCACCTTTTGACAACTAAGACACTTGCTCACGAATTCAGCTACTTCCCTTTTCATCCTAGGCCACTAATAAATGTTCTAAAAATCCTTATACAGCTTATCACCTCCAATATGCACTGAATACGGTGCATTATGACCTTCCTCCATGATTCTCCGTTTTAAATCTTCATATTTTTGTGGTACACACTACCTTCCTCTGTACCTCAAGCTTCCATCTACATGGATTTTGAAGTCCATAGCCTTTCCTGCCTTCAATTTCTCCTTTATTTTATCCAATTTCACATCTCCATCTTGGTTGTCCTTAATCTCCCCAAGCACTGTAGGTTGGATACTAAGATACAAAGAATTCGTTCCAACTCTCCCTCCTTTACCATCTCTAAGTTCATTCTATCCATGTATCTACACAAATTTTTAGTGACCACAAAATAATTCACTCCATGCTTCATTTTACGGCTTAGAGCATCCACTAATACATTGGCCTTCCCTTCATGGTATTGGATATCTAGATCGCAATCCTTGATCCACTCTAGCCATCTCCTTTGTCTCATGTTTAAATCTATTTGAGTGAAAAAGTACTTTAAGCTCTTGTGGTCCGTGTAGATCGTACACTTTACTCCATAGAAGTATTGCCTCCATATCTATAAAGCAAACACAATCGCTGCTAGCTCGAGATCGTGAGTAGGATCGTTTGCTTCGTATGGCTTCATTTGTCTTGAAGCATATGCAATCACCTTTCTATTTGGCATTAAAACACATCCCAAATCATTTTCTGAAGCATCACTGTGCGCATCGTAAGAGTCATTTCCATCTGGAAAAGTCAGCATCGGAGCCATACTAAAATGCTCTTTTAAGGTTTGAAATGCCTCTTCACACTTATCACTCCACACAAACTTATAGTCCTTATTAATTAACAACATCATATCATTGGTTAAGCAATTATTGAAAAGTCCTTCACAATCCTCCTATAATAACCTGCTAACCCTACGAAACTCCGTCCATCCGTCACATTCTTAGGTGTAGGCCACTCTTTTACTGCTTCGATCTTGGTTGGATCTACTTCAACTCGCTCTTTCGACACGAAATGTCCCAAAAACGCAACCTTCTCCTACCAAAATTCACATTTCGAGAAGTTACGATACAACTTATTCTCCCTCAGTGTCATCAAAATTGCCCTCAAATGTTTTAGATGTTCCTCTTTACTCTTGGAGTACAACTAAATTTCATCAACAAAAACTACCACAAACTTATCCAAGAACCTTTGAAAGATCCTATATATTAAGTCCATGAAAATTGCTGGAGCATTCGTTAACCCAAAAGGCATAACAGTAAATTCATAATGCCCATACCTCGTACAAAAAGTCGTTTTTGGTATGTCCACATTAGCAATTCTTAATTGGTCTTATCCTGACATCAAAGCAATCTTTGAAAACATAGTAGCGCCTTTCAATTGCTCAAACAAGTCATCAATCCTCGGTAAATGATACTTGTTCTTGATCGTCACCTTATTCAACTCCCTTTAGTCAATACACAACCTCAAACTCCCGTCTTTCTTCTTTACAAATAGCACTGGTGCTCCCCAACGTGAAGCAGTAGGCCTAATATAACCCTTCTCCAACAACTCTTGTAATTTCTCTTTCAACTCACTGATTTCCGCAGGTGCCATCCTATACGATGCTTTGGAAATAGGTGATGTTCCTAGAACCAGGTCTATGGTAAAATCGATTTCTGGCTTCGGAAGCATTCCCGGAATCTCCTCCAGAAACACGTCCAGTAAATCCGTCACAACCTCAATGTCCTCAACCTTAGCAGTTTCAACATTATTTACGTCCCTCACACTACAAAGGTAAATTGGAAAATCTCTCTTCACAAACCTAGCAAAACTCAATACTGAGACTATTTTCTTGTGTTTTGGCCTTCCTGCCCTCCAATAGCTCACCGTTTTACCCTTATTAACTTACGAGATCTTCAGTGGCTCACACAAAAACTCAGCCTTATGCTCACTCAACCAATCTGTCGCTAGAATCACTTCCAAGTCACCTAAATCAAACTCAACTACGTTAGCCTTAAACTCCACTCCCTCAATTTCAATTGGAACATCCAAAAATCTCCTTGAGCACTATACGTCTTGTCTTGATGGTAACACTATCGACATATCTATTGTATCTACTTTTCCCAACATCGGCATTAACTTCTCTAAAATCTTAGTGGATACAAAAGAATATGTTGCACCAGAATCAAATAAAACTTTGACGGGAAGAGAGTGAATAGAGAAAGTACAAGTAATCACATCCTTACTAGCATCAGCTTCACTTCGAGCCATTACATGCAGCTTTCAAGTATTAGAGGTCTTATTCTGACTTCCACCATTTCAACTTCTATTCCCATTCCCGGCTTGATGCATTGCCTTTCCTCCCATGTTTCTTCGAAACCCTTCTGCTGTCCCCCAGTTGAGTTCCCTTTGAATTGAGAACCTTATCCTTATTTTCCCTAGTTCTTGGAGAAGCACTCATACTCACAGTGTCTAAGCTTGTTGCACGGACGACAAGTCACTGGATTTCCAGCACGGTCCTTTCCTGGGTAATTGTTAGGGCACTTCTTTTAGAAGTACACACGACCTCCTTGATTAGACATCTGAAACCTATTTCCATTTCCATTAGCAGGCTTCCCAGAGTTTCCCTTATTGCCCTAAAAGTTATTGTTGAAACGAGGCTTCTTAAATCCACCATGACTCCCTTGTTGGTTGTAGTTTCCTCCACCATCCTTTCTCTTCTTCCTCGTCTCACCTTCTTACAGCATCTCCTTCTTCGTCTTGTCCAAGGTAAATAAATGTGCAGCCGTACCATATAGCTTATCCAAGGACTCAAAGACTTGCCCGACTAATTGCAACTGAAGTTCCATAGGTAACCCTCTCTCAAAATTACTAGCCTTCAACATTTCAGTTGCCGTAGCCTCGTTACCAAACCTAGAAAACTCCTTAGCAAACCTAGACAACTCTTTAGCTATAGTAGCTAATTGTCTCACTACATCATTCGACTAATTCTTGTTACGTTAAGCCATCCTATTTTTGTTGTAGAGGGAAATGACCTTTATATTAAACTATGTCTAACTCCATGTTAGAACAACATGAAGTTATAATAGAACATAAAAAACATTTTCTTAATTCGTCTCACAAAAGAAGTTCCCATTCTTTTAGACCGAATGATTCACTTAGTTTTGATTGTTTACACAACCATTAAAACAAGAATGAAGCACATAATAAATAAAAACAATTCCCTTGGTTTTATTCTACTTGAGGCTTTACTTCCTAAAAGAACTGACTCATTTAATATTTCATTCTCATAAGATTTCTTATTGGTTAACTTCTCCTAAAATTTCCTTATGGCTCACTGCCACTTATTGCCAAAGAAGAAAAGCAACAATCTAATATGTCTAGCATTTTAAACATCAACAATACTAAACAATATTAACTAACTCATATCTATAACAAATCAACAATACTAACTACCACAACTAACAATTAAAGAAGACACATGATCGGGTTGGTCCCACTATGGTAGCTTCAATATTGTACTCATGTACCAACAAAGAACCGAATCTTCATACATATTGAGGTGGACTCTCATAGTCCTCCTTCTCCAATGTTCCCATATGAGTTTCTTTACTAGGCATGTTATCCACCATCCTGCACGACACTTAAAACTAATGGCCCATCCTTCCCACAACAAAACCAAGCTAAAAGTTGTAAAACAAAAAGGTCTAGCGGCTAATATACAATTTCTTCTACACATAACTATTCACATAAGCAACACCTAAAAACATGTACTTAAATGCATGAAGGAACAAAAATAAAGTGTATCCTATATGCCCAAACTTCCTACCCAATCTCACCACATGATATTAAAGCAATAACACATACTGCATACCTGAACTCCTTGCATACCTACACATGTAAATGATTTTAAAACATTTATTTTTCAAAAGTTTCTTTTTTCGGAAATTACTATTTTTAGAAAAAATTCCATTTCCTAGAACTTTTGAAAATAAGAAACTCCTTTTTCCCAAAATAAAAATTAGGGTACCCCCGAAATAAAATTTTATTTTATTTCGAAAACGTAGCTCTGGTAACCACTTTGTAACACCCTGGAATTTCCTAACTTCCTTCTCTAGATTTTCCGAAAAACATGTTATAATTAATTAAGAATAATAATTATTAAAACTCCTATATAGCTAAGAAAAACCAAAGCATTACCGCCACCTTGATAACGGCTAAGGAATATATATATCAAAGTACTAAAACGGAAGTCTTTAAAACCAAAACCAATTAAAAACTCGAACTGAAACATAAAATCAATGTCAAAACTAAAATCAAACAAAACTAAACGAAAATCAACTTAAAACTTTATTACACTTCGGAACCATATTAATGGCCCTTCAAAACCAAAAAGTTTAAACTTTGGAAATAAAACAACATCAAACAATAATTAACCAAATCCAAAAGCAAATAAACTAAGAAACTACAAAACCTAAAAAGCAAGCACTCTCACTCCAGCCCAGCATCAATGACTTATGCCCAAATGTACCTATAGCTTTCTATTATTCTAGACTACTACTCACCAACAAGTGGGCCATCGTACGGCCAAGTCCAAGACAAATCCATGCACATAAAACAAACAATCAGCAAAGCTGAGTACATAACTACTAAAGACTATGCAACAAGATTAAAATAAAATAAAAGTACAACATATATTCATCTTACTGTTGGCAACTCTTCATCGGTGCATAGACTCAACTCAAACAAATTAATTATTAAATTTTAACTTTTGTTTTCGAATCGAACAGGGTTCCTTTCCAATAAAATTGCCCTATTGGGCACCAACTTGGGAGTAACTCCAAGAAGGTATTACCTATGTCACATATAGTGATGAAATTGCAGCACATTAACAATATAAAAGAGTACAACGTTTTGCACTCCAATTAGAAGTCATAGATCACTATTCCATACGACTCCCCCGATTGTTCATACTCAAGGTATATACATTGCAAGAGTGTTGATTTAAAAGCATGCATAAAAGCAAATGAGCCATATTAACTATCTTTGATTTAAAGTGATTCTAAAAACAATCTTGTGTGTCCTTTAATTAAACTAAACTTCCTTTACCACACAATAACTGTGAGTGTCTAACTATACACCTTTTTCCTTAACCACACATTATACTGTAAGTGGAAACATGTATATAAATATTTTCTCATTAACTTCTATTAATTATGTGAGTAAAAATTCACAAACTACCTTTCTTGATGATTATGTAACATATCAACTTAAATAACTTCCTTTCTTCTTTGTTAAGCTGTTGGCCAACTTTAAATTAATTATAACATTCCAATTCAATCTTGAAAATTTTGTATTGATGTAGTCACAACAATATAAATTCATGCTTCTCATACTTTCATAAACTTGTCCTGCATGTCAACTTACAATCAAATCAAGCAACAACAAACGTATCATATAAGATCAACCAAGCATGAGTTGTGATTCCATGTCTTCCTTTAGTACTTACATACCTTGTGTTGTAGTGGTGATCGGCCACAACTTCTAGAAGTCAACTAGTTCGAAGTCTCCTACATAGAGAAAACCGAATCTAAACATAAACCTTGTTGACTAAGTTCTACAACAACTCTAAACTAACTTTCTACATTGGAAACTTGTCGAAAACATTCCCAATATGGTCTCTATTCAATCCCATGCTTTATTTTAATTTTTTTTATTGCAAAATACTTGAGTATCGGTAATTTTCCAAAAATGACAGCTTTGTAAAATTCCCTCAAAACAATTTAAAACCTTTCTAAATATTATATTTTGATCATAAAACACTATAGTCATGTCCTAAGATCAATATACAATACTTACATGCCTATTTAGATGAAAATGAAAGTATGAGAAGCCTGAAATGAAACTAAGACTGAAAAATGAAAATAAAATGAAAAGTGCCTGAAATGAGATAAACCCTAGCAAATGCTGTGGGAAAAAACCCATAGGCAAAACCACCAATAACCCTGATGTGAATGGCAGCCTTATATTCATATCATCCTCCCCCTGTTGTAAAGGAACTTGTCTCAAGTTTCAAACTCCAACCAACCATCCATATCCGATGAACAAGTGAATCATGTTTGATATAAAATCCATAGTCACTTTGTAAGCACATCATTAGGAAGAACAAGATATAATCAAGTGAAAAGCTGTTTGGGTTCAAAGGAATTCTTATAACTCATGGGTTATTCATCAATGGGGCACGAAAATCCATAACAAATACTTCATTCAAAAACCATTGATAACTAATCACGGAATCATCATGTAGAAGAATAGGCTTGACAACTTGTAAATCTACGACAAGCATCGGATGATTCGAATATTGTTGTGTTATAACGATCCTTTCTCCAACAAAAATTTGAACAACATGATCTTCAATCTAAAGGACTGCATCAACATTACCAATAATATCTTATTACCCTTAGATTCGGCATCGGTTGCATCCTCCAAAGATTCACTTTTGCTTTATCGTTTGTGACCAATGTTGATTGATTGTCAAAGCGCGTTGCATTGTTGTTCTAGTGCTTCACTATGTTTATCTATCCCCTTTTCCAAAGAATCCTGCATGTGCTTCATGATATTAAGCTTTTTTTGAAGAATATATTGCATCTTAAACATTAGTATGTGCATATCGAAAATATCTTCATAGTGAGATTTGTGAGTGGAACAACAAGCCATCTTCCAAAGTTGTCCACAATGTAGAGGAAACGTTGAACACCAAAACTCCTACCAAAACATCTCGTTTTTGGTTGAATTTTTTTTGTGAATGTACCACTGTATGTCCATAACACTCGACCCAATTTTCAGTTGAAAAACTTTGACCAATTTTCTGCAGTTTTAGTTTTCCTAAGAACACTCAAAACTGTCGTGATTTTTACTAGTTTGCAAAAAACTGACTCGATCACGAACCACGAAATCGTAAAAAATTCTGAAATATGGTATGAATAAAGAATAACAAAAAAAACCCAATTTGAAAAAAATAATCAATGAAAAATCTCTTGTAAGAAAGGAGAAATAATCAATTGAATATGCCCTTCGAAACTGCCTTTTCTGACCCGATTTGCAACTGTTGTGTAATGCTTCGTCTTTAATTTTTTAGCACCAAATATGCACGAGTATCAATGAGGGGTTTGGGATCCCAGAAGCCACACTAATTTGAAGTGAATTTTAATGGGTTAGCAAAGAAATTCATAGGTTGATGGATTATAGTTTAGATTTAACAAGGAATGTTCGAAAATTTTGTGAAGAAATTCTCAAAACTCACGGATTCTCTATGTAGCTTGAGGGATATAGACTTGTTTCACCCACCAAAGGTTTCACAACAACTTGGAATATGCTATGGAAATCACCAATCAAAGCAAGTGTACTAACAACTACGGGAACTTCATTAATTCCATCAACTGAATCGAAATTCAAAAAGTAATTTTATTCATAAATTGAAAATTACTTTTATTGACTTATCACATGGGTATTTATAAGACTAGAGTGGAACAAGCCTCTAATTCAAAGTTAATTAATATCCTAAGACAAAACAATATCCTAATCTAGCAAGTTGCTCGTGAAAAATCATCCCAATTGCCTCCCTAAATCCGGCCACATCACCAAAACAATCCACTTGCACAACTAAATCTTTATCCTAACAACTTGCCTAAAAATCGTAACAAATTAAGACTTAATCCTAACAAACTATCTCACAAACTTAAAAACTAGATAATCATCATAAAGTACATCAAAAATCACGAAAATTTAATGTAGCCCAAATCTTACGAAGATTGTCAAAAATCTCGGCACTCCATATCTTCACAATTTACGCAATCTTCAAGAAATGAGAACAATTTTCAAGAACTCTTTCAAGATTTAATATTTGAATCAAGAAACCTTCAAGAAATGATCTCCATGCATTTTTATATGAAAATGATGATCAAAAAGAAATGAAGACTAAAAAATGAAACTAAAATGAAAAATGCTTGAAATGTGAAAAACCCTAGCAAATGCAGTGGGAAAAAACCCATAGGCAGAACCACCAATAACCCTAATGTGAATGGTAGCATTATATTCACATCAGTAAGCTTTGACAATATAGTCCTTAGATATCTACATGATCTTCAGTAGTTTTCGAATACCTCAAAATATCATCAATGAACACGACCACAACCTTGTCAAAAAACTGCTAAAAAACCCTAATTGTCAAATTTATGAAAATCGCTGGAGCATTAGTCAACCCAAATGTCATCACAGAGAACTCATAATGCATATACTTTGTATTAAAAGCCATCCTTGCACTAGTGAAAAAATCCTGATATGTTACACTACATATGCTGCGGGGTCATTTTGTTAAAAAGTAAAAACGAAGCATAAAGTTCTTAGTGGGAAATTAAAACAGACTTTATGCTACGGTTGTTTTAAAAACCGCATCATAAAGTATATGCTGCGGTCAAAAAATGTTTTTGCTTCGTTTATGATGCGCAGCATAAGGTTTATGTACTTAAAAAAAACAAAAAAACAAAAAACAAAAAAACAAAAAAAAAAACTGCATCCTATAGACCATAAATCGGCCAACAAAGCTTAATTATACTTCAGAACAACAAAAAAGCATAAACATCATTCCACCTTCTTGTTTCTTTTTTTAGTCGCCATTCCCTCATCCGTTTGTCTTGTTGCTTCTTCAGTCGATCGTCTTCTTCTTCATTATTCTGTCTTCTTGATTCCACTCCTTCGTCAAGTGGTCTTCCTTCTGCCTTGTTCGTCTTCTGTTTTCTTCATCATTCGCCTTCGTCGTTGTCTTCTGCTACTTCTTCTTCGTCGTTTTGCCTTTGTCGTTGTCTTCTGTTTGTTCTTCGTCTTTAGTTTTCTTCCTTTGTCGTCTTCTCCATTGTTGTTGTTGTTTTAATTGGTAAGTTGATTAGGTTTAAATTGGGATTTTTGGTTGGGTTTAATTTGTTAGGGTTTAATTGGGGATTTTATTGTTGTGTTTGGTTTTACAAGTTATGTTTGATTTAATTGTTATTGTTGGTGTATTTTTGTTCGAAATTCATTATATTGTGAATTTAAGTTGTTTGTGGATTGAGTTTTTTGAATTTGTTTTTTGGGGGGTTTTGAATTTTTTTTTATCCATATGAGTTATGATTGTAGATACAAATGGTTATTGAAATAAACAATCCATTAATTATGAGATGATAATTAGTTGAGGAACAACCTGATATTTTTTCCATTCTTTGTTTTGGTGGCGATTGAAAAGATAATGAAAAATTACAAGATCAGATGTTTTGTTGAATTCCTCCCTTGTACTTGCTATCATGTTGTACTAAACTACTATAATGATTTAGTGTAATGGTTAATGGTTATATTGATGAATTTATGATGCGCCATATGACATGACAAAACCCCTTAGCTTATAGTTGTCAAAGTTACGCTCCTTTTCTCTACATGTACAGTATGCAACTATATGTATTAGACTAATTTACAACGAATTGTGCTTCATATCTGTAGGAGATCGAGCTGTATAACAACAATCAATTTCTTCGAGCAAGGGTAAGTCCGCTTTACCTTCTCCTCCTTGTTCTTTTCCAACCTCTCATATTTAGGGTGTGTTCATGCTCTTCTTTTGTTTGTGCTTCTACTTCCCTTTTGTAGGTTCAGTTTGTGCTTCTGCTTTTGCTTGTGTGCAAGAATTCACATTATTTGATAGGTTCACATTATATGCTTGTCGTATTACCCTGTATTGTGGCATGATAAGTTCACTAATTTGTTGCGGTAATGAATTGCCATTCATGCTTATGTGTAGGCGGTGAAGCTCTTGAGTTGGAAGAAGCAATTTTGGTGAATTTGTGAAATCCAATTACTCACATTTACATATCGACTTGCATTGGTATGGATTTTTAAACATGAATTTGCTATATAAAACACCTATCGACTTCACTAGTTGTATATGATGTATTGAATATGAGTATGTATGAAGTATATATATATCAATTTATTACTTAGTTGTTATTAGGATGAGTATATTATGTACAAATATCTGTAAAATTAAATAAATAATTTATTAAATATTGATGTATGAGTTTATTAATTTATATAATCAAACCTTTTGCATTACCATCATATACCTAGATACCCGTTCAAAACTTACACATTAGGAGTAAGTTTTGAATAGTCCCCGTTTTGGGACTGTTCTTGGTTGTGTAATCTCACTTATGTGGTGAATGTAATTCTTTTTTTAATTCAATGAAAATGATGGCAATAGGATTTCTGCTACATGTTCTTCGGGTACAAATGCTAATTAACTATATGCATTATGTACTTGGAGAACTGTAGGGAAGTGCTGCCGGATTTTCATTTGAATCAAAAAAAGAATTACATTCATTAGTGGGATTACACCTCCAAGGATGGGTTAGGTTGGAGTGATAAGGACCCTTTTTCCTACATCGCATACATTATACACTTTATGATTTGTTATTATATGATGACATTTGTGTTTATTTTAATTACATATATTATGTTCTATATGTGTGCATAGTCTATTAAGGAAGATGTCAAAAGATCGGTCTTGGATGTATGGGAGCAGAGATTCCACAGCCTTTGTGGATGGGGCTTTTGATTTTTGCAACTGTGCCGAGGCTTACAAAGCGAGTGGAGCGGATAACATAGAGGGCTTTTATAGCCCTTGTGTCAGTTGTGCAAATGTTGATACGATTGAAACTATTCAGAAGCTTAGGGAACATGTCCTTCTTAGGGGTTTTCGAGTTGATTACCAAGTATGGGTTTATCATGGTGAGGAAGGAGTGTATGGACATAATTGTCAATTACATAATGTCAACGAAGTTAATGAAGATGACCTTTATCCTTCCAATGACGATGTAGCTATTAATGATGAACGAGAACACGATGAGGATGTGGATCGTGTTTATGAAATGATGGAGGGTGTGGAGGATTCATGTTTTGTAGAATCTATTTCAGAGGCCGCTCAACAGCCATTGTACGCAGGGTGTACAAAGCTGACAACACTTTCAGCTGTGTTGGAACTGTATAATATTAAGTCAAAGTACAATTGGTGTGACACTGGATTTATAGAATTATTATATACTTTGAGTCGCATGTTTCCTGAGCCCAATAAGCTTCCTAAGTCGAACTACTATGCAAAGAAGCTAATGTGCCCTTTTGGGTTGGCATATGAGAAAATACATGCTTGTCCTAATGATTGTGTATTGTACCGAAATGAGTATGAATCATTAGAAAAGTGTCCAAAGTGCGCACAGCCGGGTTACGAGCGGGAAGGAGCACGAGGTTTGAAAGGCCCCCCAGCTAAAGTGTTGTGGTACCTCCCCATTATACCAAGGTTCAAGCGATTATTTTCAATTAAGAAAGATGCAATAAATTTAAGGTGGTATGTAGAAGGGATGAAGAAGTTGTCGAGTTTGCTACAACATCCATCAAATGGTCCAGAATGGAAGAACATTACTCAAAAACATCGAGTATTTGGTGCAAAAAATCACAATCTGAGGCTTGGATTGTGCACGGATGGAATGAACCCTGTTGGTACCCTTAGTTCAAAGCATAGTACATGGCCTGTGATTTTGACTATCTACTATCTACCCCCATGGCTTTGTATGAAACGAAAGTACCTTATGTTGTCCCTTTTGATATCTGGTCCCAAGCAACCTGGTAATGATATTGATGTTTATCTTGCGCCATTAGTTGATGACTTGAAGAAGTTATGGTATGAAGGGGTTGAGGTTTTTGATGGTTATGCAATGGAGACATTTACGTTGTGTGCCATGCTTTTATGCACCCTTAATGATTTACCAGCATATGGTAATTTATCTGGCTACAAGAACAAAGGTATGAAAGCTTGCCCTATCTGTATGGACGACATGGATTCCACGTGGGTAGGTAAATACGTTGACTGGTGCAAATGACGGTTCCTCCCACCTAATCATCCTTATCGAAAGAAGAAGAAGAAGGCATTCAACGGGATGGTTGAAGATCGTGTTGCTCGTCGACCTTTCACCGGGTATGAGGTTTATAACCAGGTTAAGGGTGTTGAATGAAACTTCGGTAAAGCGAAGCACGAGTACCAAGGTATGTGGAAAAAGGAGTCTATCTTCTGGCAACTTCCATATTGGAAAGATTAACAAGTTAGACATTGCCTCGATGTTATGCACATTGAGAAGAACGTATGTGATGCAATACTTTGGAGCATTGTTTAACATTCCTAATAAGACCAAAAATGGAAAAGTTGCTAGGGTTTTTTTGAAGAAAACTGGTGTTCGTCTAGAGTTGTGGCCTCATGTCAAAGATACCAAGAAAAGAAAGAAGCTTGAGGGTGATGAAGGACAAGAAGTGACTAAATACTACTTACCTCCATGTTGCTACACATTGTCAAAAGATGAGAAAAGGAGATTTTGTCAAACATTGTACAACTTTAAGGTACCATCGGGCTACTCGTCTAATATGAAACGATTTGTGTCTCCGAATGGTGAGTTGATGTTGTCTAGCATGAAATCAATTGACTTCCATGTTATGATGCCAGTATTCCTACCCATATGTATTCGTGGGATCCTACCGAAACATGTAAGGTACACTATAAGTGCTCTTTGTTCATTTTTCAATACGATATGCAGTAAAGTGTTAGATCCTTCGAAGCTCGATGCTCTTCAAGCTGAAGTCATTCAAACATTGTGCAAATTTGAGATGTATTTCCCCCCTACATTCTTCAACATCATGGTTCACCTAATCCTTCATCTTGTTCGTGAAATCAAGCATCTAGGTCCTGTATTTTTGAGATGTTGCTATCCTTTCGAGATAAATGGGGGTTTATGCGGGTAAAGTGAGAAATCTAGCTAAACCTGAAGCAGTTATGGTGCAAGGCATTGTCAGCGATGAGGTTGGTAATTATGCAGTTCAGTATTTATCAGGTATTTCGCCTATTGGTCTACCTATATCTCGTCATGAAGGTAGGCTAGACAGAACGGGTACAATAGGGTCAAAGGCATTCATACCTAGTACAGATATCCTCCGACAAGCTCATGTATACGTATTGCACCACGTTTCAGAAGTACACCCATTTATAGATGAGCATGTGAACCTTCTAAAGGCTGGAAATCATGGTGTGTTTTAAATTATGTAAATATTATGAGAAATAGTCTTTATTAATTATGTAAATATACTATGTTTTAAATTTATTAGTGCACTCTATATGGATTTGGATGAGTGCGAATGCATTTTGAAGGTGGGTTGGTTGTGTCCGTATGAGATTCATGACCAACGATGCTTGAAGTGCCCTCTCGATGTAAGAGAATACCTCCACCGTGGTATAACCAAAGCAATGCGATCGAAGAGGAAGTTCGTTTTAGCTCCCTATCTTGAGAGGTATACATTTTACCTTTACATGTGCAAATGTTGCAACTTTGGTTTCTTCTATTTAGTTACGTAGTGTTTAATGAAATCGTTGTTGAATGGTGTCATAGATGATGTAGTGGACATTGGATGCTGCTACTTATATCCCCGTTGACGCACACAGCATACATTTTTTGACTCTTGTCGTACAGAACCGCCGGAAAAGTATATGATCATGACATGGGTCAATAGGTATATGTAGTGTATATACTTTGTTCGATTTTAAGTTCTCCATTTTGATGTGCCATTTTGTACAAATGTTTGTTACTTGTTTGTTTCGTTAGTGTGATGAGATCAATTGGTGCAACCCGAATCGACTCTATTCCCATGTTGGTTCACGTTGAGGTAAATAGCTAGGGAATCATGAGCATGGTTGTAATTTATTGACTTGAAACTTTGTGGTAGTTTATTGATTATTGTATCTCATGTTTGTTACTTGAAAGCTAGGCAATTGGTGCACAATTAGAAAATGGTGTGGATTGTGGGTACTATGTAATGCGGTTCATGCTAGATATCGTATCAAGTTGCACGTCATTTGATGATTTAGACAAGGTAAGTACTTATTCCTTCACATTTATACTTATTCAAATATAGTCGAAGGTTATAGCTGTTATTGTGGTTTTTATTTATTGGTGGGTTAATTTTGGCACATATCAACTAATCCGAGAATGCCATGGCCGATTCGGGCACATAAACCCATTTGGGCATGCATTTGCCGATTTTGGCTACTCTGATAGACTGGTATAGGTATCAGAATTAGTGTAGGCAATTCAGCTGATATATTCTGGAGAAAGTTGTTCAGTGCCATTGGAAGTGTTTGTCGTTTTAGAATTAAAGTCATTTAAGACTAGCATGTATGGAATTCTTGAATGATGTAGGCACTGAATGTTGTTGTGCAGATAATCACATCCTATATGTCTACTAAGGCAAACTGACTCAATTTGCACAAAGTAGTCAAACGAAGCTCCACTCTACATAAGACTAAGCAAAAACTGAACTATAGAAACATAAACCAAAACAAAACCTAAAAACAGTCCTACAACCAAATTCTGAACCAAAAAAACAACTCAGGCAACACTTATCATCACCACAATAATGCACCCCACCACTTCACAAGTTGCACCCAGCCTCAAACCACCAACAAGCACCTACCACCGCAGCACGGCAGCTAATCACCGAACATCACCCAACTCCACCCTTTACAAGCACCCACACAAACAAAACAAGCCACTACAGACCAGCAACAGCCCAAAACAATAGTACAGCAGCACTGCAGACTAAGAAAACAAAACCAGCGGTCTGAAATATTTAACTCCAGGTTACACCCAATAGATCGCTGCAGTAATAGTCAAACCTGCAACCTACTGCAGAGAAGAGCCCTCCACAGCAGCCTGCAAAACAGGCCTGAGCAGCACCCCAAACAAAACAGCAAAACACCAGTCCACAAAATAGCAATGCAAGACCTGCAACTTGAGAAACTAAGCCACCAACCTAGTGACTATATGCATGATGATCTCTGAATAAAGCAACAATCCATTCCTTATCATGCACAGCCACTTTATCCATTCTTAATCCCTGCTTGTCACACAGCCTGCCAAAACCAGCACACAACACAACAAAGCCAAAAAAAATAAACTGAGATCAGACAGCAGCAAGCAACCAAAACCCTTCCAAACAACCAGCTACACCAAATTGCCCCCTCCACAACAAAAAACCAACAAAAAAGCCTGCACAGCAACCAACAACTAAAACAAGCAGCCTGCACAGCACAACACACAAAACAAGCAGCCTGCACAGCCCCTGCATACTAAAACAACCAAAAAAACAGATGCCACGACCTTCTCGTCACAAACTGCACATCACACCAGCTTCCTCCACCACCTTCTCAAAATAAACACTCACCAAAAAAACTGACAGTAATAAAACTGCTACTCAAAAACACTCCTCCAAAAAAACAGCCTTGAAACTGAGCACAACAATAAGCCAGCCTGCACAGAACAACATATAAACCTGCATTGAAAAACAACAGCCACAACAGCCTAAACAAGCCACACAATCAGCCACCACTAGTGTGTAATATTAGATTTTGCTCAAAGACAAAATCAGCATCCTTCCATTTGTTCCTGTCCACATGCACCAGCCTTAACCAAACCTCCTGCTGAATCCCTGTAATAATTCTCTCAACTGGTTTGTAATAATCCATGTAATAAATCTGTTGTACTGCTTCTGCTATTCTACTTGTGCTTGTGTACTGTTTCTGCTGTACACTTGTGCTTTTTTTTTCCTGCTGTTGCATTGTTTGTGTTATTCCATGGCTAATAGACGCTTATATATTATCAGCAGTAGGATTTTGCATGGCTAATAGACGCTAAAGTGATATAACTTTGTTTTTAATGAATTTAAAGGTTTTGAAGTCGGTAAGACGTCAAGGGCCATATACCGTTCAAGAAATTGTTGAAGTTAGAGAGAAGCTAGCTAGTTTTATCACTTTATATTGTTGGTAATGAAACACTCAATTTCATTTGGTGCAAGATGATGATGTAAAAGAATTCAATTGGTCAATGTAATTATAATACGTAGGTGGAGTGACATATATATGTATGCAAGTTTAAATTGTAAGTTCCGTTGTGTATTGTTACTTTATGACTGATAATATTAATATTATCGTTGTTTTTAATTTAATTTATAAATACGAATGATTATTATTGTTAATATATTAATTATTAATATTAATATATTAATAATGATAATCATTATTATTAATAAAATTCTAATTACCAATTGTGGCAGCTAGTGAATATTAAAATATGTATATATAAACACATAAGCCTTTTGATGCGGTCATGTAATTTAAAAAACCGAAGCATAAAGTAAAAAAATTTTGGTGGGAAAAGAACTTTATGCTGCGGTCATATATAACAACCGCAGCATAAAGTCTATCAAATAATGGATGGAATTTAACTTTGTGCTGCGGTCCTTTATATGACCGCAGCATAAAGTTTTTACCCTTTTGCTTCTCTGGCATATGCTGCGGACAAAAAGCGAAGCAAAAGGTAGGCAAATGACCGCATCAAAAAGGTTTTTTTCCACTAGTGTTGGTATGTCCTTGTCAGCAATCCTCAATTGATGGTATCTAGATCTCAAATTGGTCTTCGAAAACACGGTTTCCCTTTTTACTTGATCAAACAAGTCATAAATTCTTGGCAAATAATACTTGTTCTTAATCGTAACCTTATTCAACTCCCTATAATTGATACACGACCTCCTATTTTTGTCTTTCTTCTTTACGAACAACACTAACGCTCCCCAAGACGATGCATCGGGTCTAACGTAACCCTTTTTCCAACAAAACATGTAACTGGTCCTTTAGTTCACTCAATTGTGTAGGTGTCGTCCTGTATGGTGTTTTGCAAATCGGTGTAGTTCCTAGCACTAAGTCTTTTGTCGAGTCGATTTCCCGCTTCGGTGGCATTCCAGGAATCTCCTCAGGAGACACAGCTAGGAAATCCCTCACTACCTCTATATCCTCCAGCCTAGAAGACTCAACATAATGCACATCCCTCACACTAAAGGAGAAAATTGGAAAGCTCCCCTTTTTTTTGGTAACTAGAAAATCGCATCAGCGACACTATCTTATTGTGCTTCGGTCTTCCCGACATCTAGTAGCTCACCTTTTACTCTTCTTCATTGATGTATATTTTCTGCGGCTTGCACACATTTTCGGCCACATACTCACTCAACCAATTTATTCCTAGAAATACCTTCAAATCACCTAACTCAAACCCAATCAAGTTCGCCTTAACTTCCACTTTTTCGATCAAACTCGGTACATCCAAGTAACTTTTAGAACATTACCCTACTTTTCCTAACGAAATCACTACATGCATATCTATTATATCTACTCTTTCAAAACAGGTAGTAATGTTTGCAAACCTTAGTAGGCGCGAAAGAACACGTTGCACCCGAACTAAATAAAACTTTAACATGAATATAATGAAAAGAGAAAGTACTAGTGATTACCTCCTCTTTGACATTGAGCTTTCCGGTGCTTGGCGCCTTAGTTTGAACTTCTCCGTTGCCCTTACCACTCATGTTTCCATTCTGTTGTTGTCGTCTCGCTCCTATGTTTCTTTGGAGACCTCTTTGCGGTCCTCCTAAAGAATTACCCTTGAATTGACCTCCATGACTTTCCTTTCTCTTACTTTTCGAGAAGCATTCATACACTCAATGCCCTAAGTTATTACACAAGTGACAGGTAACCAGATTACCCTCACAATCTTTTCCCTGGTGATTATTAGCAAACTTCTTGCACAACTAAACTCTACCTTTCTGGCTTGCTGACTGCCCCTTGAAACCATCGATGTTCTCAAACTTACCAAAATTCCCCGTACTCTCTTCAAAATCTGTATTGAAGCGAGTCTTCTTAGTTCATTACGATTGCCATGATTATTAGTGATTCCCCCACCATTCTTCATGTTGTCCTTTACATCACTCTCCTTTAGTATCTTGTTTTTCTTTTTCTCAAAATCACAGAGGTGTGCGGTTTCCCTATAAAGATAATCTAGCGTCTCAAACACATGCCTGGCTATTTGCAACTGAACCTCTAAAGAAAGACCACTTGCAGCCAACTGTTGAGCAACGTCGGCTAATTGCCCTGCAACCTGATTAAGTGAATCACTATCTTTTTGAGACATTCTCCTTCTCCTAAACTGGAAAGATTTGCTTATCAAGACACGGTCTAATCTCATAATAAACAACGTACTAAAGGAAAGACTTGAACTTTCAACAAATCAAAATTTTATTTCACCTCTAAGGAAATTGCTTTCCCTATAGTCGATTACTACACTTTATCTTGATTACTTTCACAATCATTAGTCAAAATAAAAGCATATAATAATACAAAAAATTCCCTTGAACCACTTAAGCTAATGGAACATCTTAAGAAACAACCTGCTTTTTCAAAATTTTTAGTTTTGGAAAATATTATTTTTCTAAACTTCTCATTTATAGTATCCATCTAAAATTAGATTTTTTTTTTTCGAAAATTTCCTAAAAAGGAAATTTTTAAAATAAATAATTAACTAATCAATAAAGTAATAAGTAAATATTTAAATAATTAATTAACATAACGCCGTTACTGGAGAATTCACTGGAGTAACAGCAGCTGGTGAAGGCGAACTCGATTACTTCGCCAACAACGCCATGCAATTTCTTCGCCAACAACACCATCCAATTTCTTCGCTATTCAACTCGATTTTAAATTCGAATTGTTTTGCTGCGGTATTTTAATTTCAAATTCAATTTTAAGTTAGTGTTCAGGTTCAATTTAATCTCAGTATAATCTATAGTTTTAATTTCATCTCTCCCTTTCTTCCGCCTCCCTATTTCAAATCTCAACAAATTTGCAACTTGCAGCAGCAACTCATCAACGTCTCATTTCTCCACCACTTTTGATTTTCCACTTTTTAATTTAACCTAGGTATTACAATCTTCATATTTCATGTTAATTTCTCAATTCTACAAATTTTTCGCTTTTAAATTCCAGTTACTTATACTTGAATTATGATTTCGTAACATACTATTGATTCATTTCTTAGTTGAATAATTGCTTTATTTGTGTTTTTTTATTGTGTGCTGGAAATTTTCGATCTTCTATTGTTAGCTACCCAATTATTGAATTATTGTCTTGTTGATTGAAGTTTCTGAATGTTCTATATTTTAATTTCTGAACTAGGGTTTTTGATTTTTATCAGTTTAGTTGTTGGTCTTACATTGGTACCCACCTCATGAAATTACTATGGTTCAAACTGTACTTTTTTCAGTTTTTTCAAACTGTAGTTTTAATTTCAGACTGTAGTTTTTGCTGCGGTATGGTATGGTTGTCCAGATTTATGTGTGGATGGAATAATTATAGAGATTATGCATTAAACAGAAATCTTGTGTATGGTATGGTATGCATTATAGAGATTTATGGTATGGTATGGTAGTTTTAATGCATCACTGCAGTATTAATTTGTGCAGTATTATAGAGATTTAATTTGTCAGTTGACAATGATTATGCATCGGTGCAGTATATGTCAGTTGTTTACTCAAATTATTGATTTAATATGGAGTATTAAACAGAAATAGATAAAAAGGGAATTAATGGAATTCACAATTTATCTGAAACCCTAGCTATTTTAATACTTGCATTTTGGCATATTAAGCTAGTATAAAGGTTAGTGTTAGGGTAATTTGACAATAATACATATAGTAACATAGTTACTGAATGTCTGAATTACTGAATTACTGATATCGGATATAATTGATACTGTCCTTAACCTTTTTCGTTACTGATTTCGTCGAAATTGGTTTATTTTGAATTTCTGATTCTGTAGTAAGGTGACTGTGTGACGAATTTAATCAAGTCTTGTGTATTCAAGTTGGGTTATAGAATTATAGTGCATTTTCAGATTAATTGTTTGGTTCATAGTTTGGTGCAGTATCTGTCGGTACAGAACTCAAATATAATTATTATTTGAACTAAAGTTGGACTCGAATTTTAAAAACTACCATAGCGAATGGGGTATTTAGGATGAAAGATTTCGCAGGGACTTAAACTGTTTTATCATTGTAAATTAACAGTCTCAATATAACTCAGCAGCGTCATAAGAGCAAGATTAATGACAGGAGGGTGTCTTCTTCTTCTTTCAATTTTTGTTTCGTTTATTTATTATCACATTATTGTTTAGTTTAGTTGTTGATTATTTCAGGATTTGTTGAGCAAAAATAATTTCGGATTGTATGTTCGGCTCAGTATACTTTGAGCCATGCAACTTTTTTAAACAAGACATATTCAGTTTGGAAATAAGAAGCCTGCTGAGTTTGACGTCTCAAGGCGTGGCTGATTCATTGAAGAACTTGTTTGTTGAGGAAGTAAGGGAGATCTTTGGGATCGTTAACGATTTCACACCTGAAGAACAATAAGAGTGATATCTTCTTCTTTCAATATGTATTTAAATTTCTGTTATAAAATGCTTGATATGTATTTGGTTGTGTAATTGAGAATTTGTTGATTCTATGTCTATTGATTTGTGAGAAATAGATGTGGCCTGTGTTGAGGTCATGCTGGTGTTCATTGAATCGAATTCACTGTGTTTGTTTTTGCTGTGGAATATGGGTCGATTTACTGAGTTATCTTTGATGTAGTTATAAATTTACTGAGTTATCTTTTATTGTAGAACTCTAGAGGAGTAGTGGCTGAACTCTAGAAGGGTAGAAGGTTGAAGATAATTGTTCTTTTCCTTTTGTTCTGTTTGGCCAAAAAATTGTATTTCCTACAAAATGCATGCTGAAGGGTCTGGATTAGCTCCATTTGACTGTTGGATTTGCTCTTATGTGAATACTATAGAACGATTGGGGCTTGTCATTATAAGATTGCAAAAAATTATTGTTGGGTTTTAATCTTTCAAATATTTTGAATGTTAACTACTGTAGATTTATTAGTCGTTGTAGTGGTGGAATTATGTTAGTTTTTAGAGGTCATTGCAACGATTTATCTTTGTGATATGAGTTAGAAACGAAATTATATAAAATATTGACAATTATTAATTCGAAATATGAATGCATGATGATTATTATTAGTTCAATTGAAGACCCAAAAGGTGCAAGAAAGAAGAATTTCCTAAGAGTAGTAGTTGCTCGCTTTCGTCACCACAAATCTGACTCCATCAGGCGATTTATTCGTAAAACCATTGCACCTAGAAAAGTTCATCTAAATGCGGATAAGAAGCCTTGGGAGTTGTATGAAGGGTACATAACAAAGGAGCAATGGGAGAAGTTTGAGGATTACATTCGATCCCCTCAATTCAAGGTAACATAACACTTGAATAGAGTTTTGTGTAGATTCCTGAGTTGATATGGGTAGTAAGCTGTGATCATATGGAACCTGAATTTTTGATGTCTTGTTAGCTAACGAATGTAGTTTACCGTTGTTTGAAACAGAAAAGAAGTGAGCTAGGAAAAATAAGTTCCAAAGGAAACATCCATTGTCATACACTTGGTCAAAAGAGCTACAACGGAAAAAGGAAAGAATGGGTGAAGGAGGAAAGACTTCCACCTCCTGTTCACAATTCGACCGAAGAGAGTAGTGTGGTGAGCAGCAAAGTGGACAATCGTTCCCTTGAGAAGTGTTTAGCACATCAACGCCGTACACGGGATGGAAAATGAGAAGTTGATCTAACTAAAGGTGACACGGTTAGAGTATTGAACCAAGTTGTAAGTTGTTTTACTATTTATAAACACTTGAAATATTTTCATGAAATTATGTTTGAAGTGAATTTCAATAAGCCATAGCACTTGTGGTATTTACTTATCACAATGTTTATTTCTTCTCACAGAGATCGATAATGACGCTCTACGTAACGCTCTTGGGAAAAGGGACTACAATGGATATGTGAAAGGGATTGGCCGACCTGGTGTTGGAGTTGGCCTCTGAAAGGCATTTGGGAAGCAACCAAGGAAAGGTAGGTATGAGGAATTGGATGCACTAAAAGCAACTATAGCTCGATTGGAATGAAGATTGAAGCTATAGCCTCATTATCCACGATGAACTTAGCGGGAAATAAGGAAGTGAGCTCGAAACCACCTCTTGCATTGAATTGGAAGCTTCCATTAGAGGTATTATTTAACGTGTTTTGTTCTCTCTTAAAAAGCATTTTTATATCGTTTGAATTTTAGTAAAGCATTTTTATATTGTTTGACTTTTAATAAGAAAGGCAAGCATAACCAACTAGCCTCACATGATAGGAAACTATACCACAAATTATTTCCCCATAAAGATAGATATAAAATAAAAATAATCACCACAATTTATTATCATCTACCTAACAAGTCGATAGTCTCCGACCATTAGATGGGGAAATCGATAAAACAAATTCTTCTATGTTATAGTACAATCGATTAAAGTGATAAGTTCTATAATTTTCTATTGTAGACGGGACACGAAAAATGTCGTCTTGCTATGAGTGATGATGATGGTAACCTAGTGGTTGTTGCTGATTGAACTTGGTACCCTAGTGAAAAGTCTTTGATTCATACATCATCGATGTGGCCCGATCACTATAAGGTCAGCATCGACCATCCATATGAGGAGTACAAATTAGTGGAGTTGCCTGTTCCATCGCCTGATGGTGAAACTAAGCTTGGTAAAGCTAAGGATTACTTTGTGATGTGGCCTACATCTATGGTGATATTGGAGGATGCGGTTAGTATGCAAATCCTTAGCATTAGTTTATGCTTGTATAACTTTGTATAGTATTTCTATTGATGGTTGTTATTCCATGTGATGAGTACTAACCAAGTACAGCTTGATTTTAAACTACGTATGATGTTGTGAAGACAACATCGCAAAGCAAAGAAGGTGTTGGTAGTTATAACCCTCTCAGAACACAGGAGTCACATCCCTTTGACATTCCATCTTCTCAAATTGGTGATGTTCCTGATCTTTCGGAGTGTGACTTGTTGCGCATGTTGATGGCTGAGGATAATCATGAAAGTGTATGTGTGTTGTTCAAGGCACTGACGTTGTATCTCCAAGAAGACCAACATATTTATGTCACATCTACCGATGTTGATGAACTTGTTAGAGGAATGTGTATAAATGTGTCGGTGATCCATGTGTACATTTGGTAAACCTTTTAAAGTTTAAACCAACTTTGTTTTGTTGATTTTATATATGTTGTGCTTATGTAAATATATTATGATTTATGATTTATGATTTTTTGGTGTTTTGAATTACAGCTACCTCCTTGAAGAATTTATATCTAAGTTTGAAGGGTGACACATAACCTTCTTGTGTCCCCATAGATTATTTGGCGCATAATGCAAGAGAAGTTTCTTCGATGTAGTCAAGTATGTGAAGCACGCTTTTAACAGTGAACTAAAAAAGAAAAATTTAAAGTCGAATCTAATCTTAGCCCCATACAATGAAAAGTATGAATAGGTTCTTTCTGACTTTTGTATTTGCATGCAATGTCTTGTTATATTTGGATATAATGATTATGTATTTTGATTTTGGTAGCAACCACTGCATTTTCATGGCCATTGACTTATGTGACGGCATAATTTATATACTCGACCCATTGACACAACAACCACATCGTTAACTGAGCTGCGAAAACGTGTTTGATCTGTAAGTAATTATGAACCCTCAATGTTTCCAATTTTTTAGTAACATTGTTAGTATCGTGGTAATCTGTCTGTTGATGTCACTTTCTTCTGCAATATCGAGGCAAGTGTTGATTTATTTTGGTAGAACTTTTACATCTTCAATTTTGTTTCAATGCTTACAAGTCGTATAGAGCAAGGATAAAAGAAAATTCTAAAATGGTTTTGGAGGTCACACGAGTCGAGGTATACGTGTGACTCTTTTATTTTGTTCTTATGTGAATACTATAGAAATTTTTTTGGTACAATGCTCACAAGAGGTGTCTTGTTCTTAACCTACTTTTTACAATATTGTTAGTGCGCCCAACAAAACGGTGATGTGGATTGTGGCTACAATGTGATGAAGTACATGAATGAGATAGTCAAGAAAGTTGGTGAATGAGAGGGTGATGTGAAGCAAATAAAGGTAAGTTCTGTCATGATTTAATTTATTGTTTATTAATTAGTTTAGTCTTTGGAATGCAAGTAATCATAGACAGAGGTTTTTTGGGAATTTGGTGAAGTTTCGGAGGGGAAGTGGTTATGAACACCACTTCCTTTTATTCTTCTATTTTTCATTGTATTTGGAGGTTGTTCTTTGAAAATACATATAAAGTAAGATTTGAACTTTGGAAATGTAAGCTTAAAACTAAGTGAGATCAGAATTTTAGTTGAAGGATAAACTGAGAGCTTAGGTCAACTAGAACAGGAATTCACATGGCATGCTGTCATACTAATATAGATGAATGAAACATCTCCCAGTTTCGATAGAATTTATCATCATGTGCGACTGCTTTCTTTGACCCCATCTTTTTTGGAGCTTTTTCTTAGCTTTGCCCTTTAGAATCCTCCTCACAAAGTCCTAATTTACCATGTTATGGGTAATAATTACATCCTCAATATTTTACGCTCTAACTGCATTGAAAATCTATAAAATCAATAAGACATGAAAATTGCTTTTCGAAACGAAAATATATGGCGTTAAATCACTATAGGGCTGATATCTAATGCACAGTACTGCAATTTGGAATTTAGTGCTATAGTAGATTAAGACAGTATTGTGCAATCAACAACGGACATTGATTTTGGGTTGTGTAGACATTACCAGAGCTGATGATAGGTACGCCAACAATTATCATCAGTAATAAATTTATAATAAAACAATACTCAGAATTGTTACACTATTGTTAGGTTAAGATTTATGAATTCATAGCTGTTCTATAAAATGTAAATAAAAAAATTTATTTGGACATAGGAATCCAATTTATAATCTTTAATTATCACTACACAGTAAAGGTAAGAGAGCGATGAATACTATCTACAGTTTTGTTCCTCTCTCGACTCAAAATCTCTGACATTCTCTACAACATCTTGAATCTTCTTTGAAAGGCCCTGATTATGCTCATCAATGTGCTCAAACACCATTTCAAGATGCCTTTTGTATGTTGCAGCTCACCTTTTCTCAGTAGCTAACTACTAGGATAGTTCTCGAATCTTATCATGCTCATTCTGCACAACCACCACCATGATGGTCAGTAAATCAGGCAAAGTTGTTTGTCATAGCGATACATACAATATGTTTAGAGATCCATACAAATAACATGAATAAAAATTGAATCAAGCTCTACTCATGTTTACTTCCTTAACAGCTGAACCCAAAAAATATAGCACCATAAAATGATATGCAAAAACTAAGAATTAAATTGTCCAAAATACTATACTTGTGTCTAACTCTTCCTACTAAATTTGTTCAGCTCTTCTTTGTTGAGTTTTCTCAGTCTTCTCATCTAGAACTAAACTTGTGCAAGATTCACTTATTACCTTACTATTCCTTATGACGACTTTCTAAAATTTTCCTTAACCTTCCACACATCTTTATTTTCAAATGTGTAGACCCCAATTAATAAGCTGGAAAAGCTTTGCATTTTCCCTCTAACAAAAAATAAAATAAAATAAAATAAATTATATATCCCTTTAAATTATCACTACTTAATTCAAGGTCCACTAACCATAGATATCCTTTTCCTCGAAAATCTATTACCACTAAACCGTGTTGGTTTGTCACACTCCCTAAAGATCACTTTACAACCAACTGAATATCCTTCAAGTATTTCTTAATTCTTACATGCAAGAAGTCAATTTGACTCACTTGATGGATAATTTTGATTTCTATAGGTTAGTAGCTGAGTAATCCTTTTTCTCAAATCTAATGTTCATTATACCGTAGTCGTATGCCAATGTGAAGTCATAATTATCTCTTTCTGCTTCATTTTTATTTTCAACACCAAAATCTCCCTGTATGCTTTTTAAGCCACCCCTCATAGAACATACATGCCCGTTGAGGTACCACCAGTGGTCAACTTCACTCCTCCAAGGACTTGCTGCACCACCTCCTCTAAAAACTCTTCCTTAACAACCTTAGCTTATCCAAATGCAACTTGTGGTGCATAAGCACTTATTTAATTTCATGGCCTTGTCCCCCAATAAATTTTAGTGGTGATAATCCTATTACTCTTTCTAAAAACTACATTATTGCCAAGGCCTTATCCATGAGGATAAACACTCCATTTTTGTTTTCGACTCTAATATCCATCTATTTCCTTTTCCTTTTGTCCAATTTATTTGGGCTCTTGTTTGACACATTATGCTGATTTTTTCCCTTTTGATAGCCTGTAACTAATTTGTTGAATTCTAGTATAAAATCGTTCCAAGTTCTGTAACTTACTATGTTGACCATTTCCATGGACTAGCTTCTTTACCTGAATCCTTTCATGGTGTCGGAACTCTTCTACATCTTACATCATATCCTGGTCTCATTGCATCCGGGCGTTGATCTAGGCACCGTTGCACACTTGCTACGCCCTGACTTAAGGAGTGCATCTAGTGTAATTCACGTTCTATTTATTGTATTTGTTTCCTGCTGTACATTGTAATATGCATCATAATTTAGTACTTATATTGATTTAATACATTATTGATTGTTCTGCTTGAAGTTTTAGCAAAGCATGTCAAGTCTTTTTTTAAAATGTTTGTTTAGACAGTAGCAGCATATTCATATGTAGAGATTGGGAAGCTATTGTACCCTTTCTTCATTACCTGTTGTATAAATTGTGAATGCTCTATAGCCTATTATCTTAACAATAATATCTTACATACCTTACTTACATCATTTTATTTTCAATATAATCTTTTGAAGGACTATATTGGAAGATCTGCCCCGTATACCAAAAGAGAGTTGGATGAGGTTCGCGAGCAATGGGCGAGGTTCTTCAGACTAAATTTCTTATTGTTCGATCCTAATTAAATAAAAAATGTATTTGATTAATATATTGTTCATACTTTTGATTTAGTTATTTCGTAAACATCTACCCAACCTGTTGTTGTAAAATATATTTATTTAAGAATACAAAGTGTATTGTATATAACTGAATTGTTTACAATTTTTAATTTGTTAATCAAATGTTTATATTAATATTGTAAACTATACAGAATCGAACATGGGCAATGGCAGGAGGATGCATATATATATATATATATATATATATATATTATTTATTGTGAATATATAGCCCAAATTACCATTTTGAATTTGTTTTATAAACAGCACTATTAGTATCGTTTGTTAAAAAAAGGATACTAGTAAACTACATATTAGCATCGTTTTTTTTTTTTTTTGTAACAACAATACAAATAGACCACCTATTTGGATACAAATAGACTACTTATTTGTATCGTTTCCTAAAAAAAACGATGCAAATAGAAGCTATTACCATCGTTTATAACAAATGATACAAATAGAATTGGCTATTTGTTACGCCTCCAATTGTATCGTGTGTAAAACGATACAAATAGGTGAAAAAAACAATACTAAGAAGTTATTTTTGTACTAGTGATTGTTCAGCTATAGTAGCTAATTGCTTTACAACCTCATTCAGCTGATTGTTGTTACGTTTAGCCATTCTATTTATCCTGTAGAGGAAAATACCTTTATATTAAAATATATCTAACGCTAACGCTATGTTAGAACAGCGTAAACTTATAACATAAAACACTTTCTCATTTCGGCTCACAAAAGAAGTTTCATTCTTTCAGAGTGAATGATTCACTTAGTTTTGATTGCTTGCACAACCATTAAAATAAGAATAAACCACATAAGAAATAAAAATAATTCCCTTGGTTCTATTTAACTTGAGGCTTTATTTCCTAAAAGAAATTTATTATATAATTCCTCTTAATATTTCTTTATGGCTCACTGCCACTTATTCAAACTAACATAAAAAATAATCTAAATTGTTCAGCATTCTAAACATCAAAAATGCTAAACAATATTAACTAAATTATATCTAAACAAGAATCTCTAAACATTAACATTGTCCCTTATGTCCTTTGACATTACATATTTCTTGGGTATAAAATCAGGATTATCTTTTATATCATCTTCTATGTCCTCTTCCATTTCTTCATCCACCTCCTTCTCGGGATCAAGCTCTTATTCATCCACCTCAGTACCGGTTACCAAGTCTACGTACACAGGAATTAATGGATCTGGGTTCTCGATCTCATAACATGAGCTATCCCTTGACTCATCACTCCTTGAACCAAAGGTAGTTTCTTTCACCATCATGTCTTAATTTTCATGGCTACCTGGGCTTAGTGTGGGCGGGGTCTCCTCACTTGTATTCATCTCCTAATACTCTTTCTCCTTCCTAGCAATGTAGCCCTCCAGGTATCTCCAATCACAGCCCCGTTGGCCAATTGAATCCATATATTTAGAGTAATTCGAAAGTCCTCCAGCAAAGTGGAAATCACTAAACTTCTCCTTGATTTCCAGGTGGGGCGAACGGTCAGGCAAACAATTAACAATTAGGGCTTACACATGGTAAGGTTCGTCCCATTGTGGCAACTTCAATACCGTACTCATATACCAACACTAAAACCGTATCTTCCAAACATATTGAGGTGGACTCTCATAGTCCTTTTTCTCTAAGGTCCCTATATGTGTGTCCTTACTAGGCATACTATACGACATCCTACACAACACTTAAGACTAATGGACCATCTTTCCCACAACAAAACAAACTAACAGTTCTACAAAAAGGTTTGGTGGCTAACATACAATTTCCTTTACACATAACTACTCACATAAGCAACACCTTAAAACAAGAACTGAAATGCATGAAAGAATAGAAATAAAGTCTATCCTACTTGCCCAAACATCCTACCCAAACCCACCACATGATATTAAAGCAATAACACATAATACATACTGAAATTCCTGCATACCTGCACACATAATTTATTTTTCAAAACTTATTATTTTCGAAAAGTACTATTTTTAGAAAAAAAAATTCCATTTCCAAAAACTTTCCAAAATACGAAATTCCTCTTTCCCAAAATTAAACTTAGGGTACCCCCAATAATAAAATTTATTTTATTTCAAAACTAAGCTCTAGTAACCACTTTGTAACACCCTGGAATTTCCTAACCTTCTACTTTATATTTTTCCAGAAAATAAAATATAAATATTAAGTAAATATAGTTATTAAAACTCCTAAATACTAAGGAAAAACCAAAGTATTACCACCCCCGTGATAACGGCTAAGGCATTTATCAAAGTACAACAGCGGAAGTGTTAAAACCAAAATCAATTTAAAAACTTAAACTTCAAAAGAAATCTCAAAACCATATTCAAACCAACATTCAAAATAAAAATCAAGTTAAACCTTTATTACACATCGGACCTATTTTAATTGCCCTTTAAAAAAAACAAAATTAAAAACTGAAACTTTGAAAATAAGCAACATCAAAAATATAATTAGATAACTCCATAAGCAATAGTAAAATTAAAACTACACAGCAAGCGCTCTAACTCTAGCCTAGCATGAAATGACTTATTCCCACTTATACCTGTAGCTTTTCTTATACTAGACAACTACTCGCCAACAACTAGGTCATTGTAGGGCCAAGTCCAAGACAAAGCCATGCACACAAAATAAACAGTCAGCAAAGCTTAGTACATAACTACTAAAGACTATGCAACAAAACAACATAAATTAAAACATACACACATCTTACCTTTGACAATCTTTCACCTGTGCATAGACTCAACAAATTAATTATTATATGTAGACTTTGGATTCCGCATCAAACGAGTTTCCTTTCTTTTAATATCGCCCTATTGGACACCAACATGGGAGCAGCTCCAAGAAGGTATTACTTAGGTTACATAAAGTGACGAAATTCCAACGCATTACAAATATAAAAGAGTACAACGTCTTGTACCCCAACTAGAAGTCATAGATCACTATTCCATACAACTCNCACTATTCCCTACAACCCCCCCCCCCCCCCAATTGTTCATACTCAAGGTATATACGTTTCAAGAGTTTTCATGTGATTCCTCTTACACTTTATGTGATTAACCGGATTAACAATGTTATGACTCACTTACAACATCACATAAAAACATGCATCAAGTCAAGGACGCCATGTTAATTATCTTTGTTTTAAAGTGATTCTAAAAATAATCTCAAGTGTGTCCTTTAAATAAACCGAACTTCCTTTACCACATTAACTGTGAGTGGCTACTATTTACATTCTCCTTGACCACACATTAATCTGTCAAGTACTTTCATTTCCTAAATCCATCAAATTCCTTCTTAATTCAACTGTCAAATACTCAACAAATCAAAATTTCTCAACTTTTTTCGCATTATTACAGTAAACTAAAAACCGTAAACTAACACACAAACAATCAAACACATAAATCATTAGTCAAAAACTAAACCTAATCATATTAAGCTATCTACATTTCTGAATGAAAAGAAATATCAGATTAAATCATCAAATGAAATTCAGATAATAACAAAACAAAATCCAAATTACAAATTAAATTTGAATCATATAAATCAGTAACAAGCAGAAAAAGCAAGCCTGAAAATAATTTGAACACATGAAACTTTCAATTACGATGAATAATTAAGCTAAACAAACAAATGAGTAATTTAATGATTTATATTCAGAACAAGATAGATTAAAGATGAGAGAAACTAACTTAAGAATCAGTTAAGTAAACAAGATAGATTAAGTCGCTGCAGCTGATGAGAAATCAATTGTTGCAAAAACCCTAAAGAAGAAAAATCTGAAGGGGTGAAGAAAAATCGATTGACGAATTGAAGGTAAGGCAATTAGAGATATTCAGAGATGGCGAATTGAAGAGATAGAAGGCATTAGTGAAAGTGACGAATTGAAATTGAAATTGAAATTGAAAGTAAGAGTGAGAGTGCGTGAGAGTGAGAGATTCAGTGATGGAGAATTGTGGAGATAGAAGGCAAGAGTGAGAATTATGACCTAAAACGGCTAAAAGGTAAGTGGCACTAGTACCGTTTTAGAAAAAACGGTATTAAGAAGTTCATAATAGTACCTTTTTTTAATAGTAAACTATTAATACCGGTTTTCATAAAAACGGTACCAATGATATACTATTAGCACCGTTTTTAAAAAAACGGTACTATTACTGACCTATTAGTATCGAAAATTTGGGAAACGGTACTAAAAAAGCGTTACTAATAAGAAATTTTCTATTAGCGAATAATTTCTCATTAACTTCCTTTAATCATGTGAATTAAAATTCATAAACAGTCTTGTTGATTAATTAACTAACCAATTTTAATAACTTCCTTCCTTTATTAATAAGCTATTGGCCAAATAAAACTGATCATAACATTCCAATTAAATCTCATAGAATTTATATTCCTAACAATATGGAATGTCAAAATAATATAAAATCATGCTTCAAATAAAACTTATCATGCACGTCAATTCATAATCCAAACAAGCATAACAACATATCATAAGATGAAGGATCATCAAAGCATGAACTCTAACTCTTATGTTTGTCTTTAGTACTTACGTACCTTGTGAAGTAGTGGTGATCCGCCACAGCCTCTAAAAGTTGACTAATTCGAAGTCTCCTGTAGAGAGAAAACCGAAACTAAATTCAAACCTTGTTGACAACAACTCTAAACTAGCTTTCTATATTAGAAACTTGTCCAAACATTCCCTATATGGTCTCTATTCAATTCCCAACTTCACTTTAATTTTTCTATTGCAACATTAATCTATTTTCGGAAACTTGTTTACGCTTTATAAAACCTCAAAATACATTTTATGTCACTTTAGAAAAGTGGACATCAATTTTAAATAGTCAAAACTCCTTGAAAAACCTCAAAAACAACAGAAATCAATCATACAATGTAATACTTAACTTATATGATTAATTCATGCTAATTACATACTTTAAAACCCTAATTATTCACTTTACAAAATCTGGACTGCATGTTAAGCATGCTTAAAATCACTTTTAAACTTCATGAAACATACTAAATATCATAGGTAACATTATAGAATTAACTTGTGATCATACTAGCATATTATGAATACTTAAAACTTATTTTAACTTGCCTTTGTAAAATTTTCAGATTTATTAATTAACTTTAAACTCATAGAAAACTCATAATAACATCATACGTTCATCATAAAACCCTTTTACAATCTACTAACATCATTATGAAACCAATCTATGCTTTAGAATAATTTTTCATAAGCCAAAACATGTTCATAATATTTATTCTATTGATTTACATGATTACAAAATTTTGACAGCAATTTATTTTATGTTTAAAGCCTTTAAAAATAAATATAAATTTCATAAATTCACCCAACAACAATTCATGAACATAATATTGAAGTTTAAATAATTAAAACTCATAAAAATCAAGAATTTCATTTCTTTATAAACCCTAATCTAAAATTTCATGAACAACAAATTAATTCATGCTTTAAAACAAATCATAACTTCATAAAACATGATTGAAACTTATAAAAACATGATTAAACATAAATATAATCATGAATTTGCAAAAATTAAATCAAAAAGAAAGAAGAAGAAATAATTTTTTTATATATAGGTTTGACAATACCACAAGAGGGAAGGAGCAAGGGTGGCTCACGGTGGCCGGCGATAGCAGGCGGCGGCGGCAGGCGGTCCGGCGGCAACGGTGGGTCTAACAGAGCTCCGGCAGGCGCCGGGAAAAAAAAATTCTTTCTTCGCAAAACCAAACAGAATTTTTGTTTTTGTTTTTATTTTTTTTTAGACTCCTTTTTCTCTCTTTTTTTTCTTTATTTATCTCTCTAAATTTTGGAATCCTAAATGATATGAACCAATCAAAATATATAAACAAATTTGAAGGTTTGATGGATGTAAGTAAGCACAATGCAACTTTTGGAGTTGGTGGCCTTTGGTGACACAAGGCAATAAGGTGCATCCAATCCAAGCATTTATGTGTGCATGGTCACATGCAATTAAATCCTCACCAAAAGATTTGAATAGTGTTTATAGTGTTTAGTATATTTGTTTTTGCTTATGGGTTTTTTCCCACTGCAGTTGTTAGGGATTTTCTCATTTCAGGCATAGGTGTTTTCAATTCTTGTTGAGTCTTGGTCATCATAATCATCCTAAAATACATGGAGAATGGTTTCTTGAAGATTTCTTGATTAAAAGATTGAATCTTGAAGAACTTCTTGAAAATTTGAAGAAGAATCTTGAAAATGGCGCAAGAGGAGTGGCGAGTTCTTGGACGATTTTCAAGAGTCTTGGGTATCTTGACATTTCTATGATTTTTGGTTGTAATTCGGATGATTATCTTGTTAGTTAATTAATTAGGTAATTTTTTAGGATATAATCATGATAATTATAGTTAGTTAGAGTTTGTTAGGAAGATAAGATCAAGAAGCATGACGATGTGGCAATCTTATTTTGAGTTTGTTATGCAACGTGGATAAGAAAGCTTAGGTGGTGAAATTATCTTGTTTTTGTGCGTGTGCCTTAGTGTTTTGAGTCCTAGGAGGTTGTTAGGATTTATTCCTTGGTTATTCTATAAATAGCCTTGAGATTTCTGTGTAACCTAGATTGTTTTGTGAAATAAAAATCAACTTTGAGTTGTGTGTTTTTCTTTATTGTTTTCGTTCAAAAACAATGTACTTTATTTTGTGAATCGGTGCATTAGCTTTAGTTTCACGTGAGAACAAAGGTGATTTTGAGGGTGCTTTATCTTTAATCAAACACAATTTTTTCGAAAATTTCCTAGTCTAAACTCTTGGTGGTTTCTTTATAGAGTGGAAACTAGACCCTTTGTTGTGAGTAGCGATTTTCCATCAATATTCACATCAACTTTTGATGCTCTCGATGAGAGACCTATAATTCTCACGTGCTTATCAAAATATAAATCACTTTAACAATAATATAATGGAAGGTATTGATTAAGTTCCTACAAACTTCACTAAAGGACTTTCATTGCAACAAGCAAAGGAAGTTAGGATGGAAAACGAGATTGATGGATTGAAGGCTCGTTTGGATGAGGTGTTGAAAGTGGTTGCCTCTATTGGTAGCACGCCGCATTAAGGTAAAGCTAAGAAGCAAGAATCATCGGATTCTGAGGAGGAAAGTGTGGCCATTAGGAGTGTTAGGAAGCCCAAACATACGAAAGAAAGCTCAAGCAGTGAAAGTGAGGATAAGCCTAGGTCAAGGCGTAAAAAGAAGGTGAAAAATAAGGATGATGATCGAAACCTTAAGCTCGAAATCCCTGAATTTGAAGGTAGTATGGATCCAAACAATTTTCTTTAATGGATTCGAGGGGTAGAGGGGATTTTTACTGATAAGGAGTATGATGATCATATATCCTATAAAGTTGCTGAACTAAAACTCACCTCTTATGCAAGTTTATGGCTTGAAGGTTTACAGAAGAAACGAAAGAAGGATGGCAAATCTAAAATTGTTTCTTAGACCAAACTTAAATGAGAGATGAGGAAACGATTTATGCCCCAAGATTACGAGCAAGACAACTTCATTAAGATGAATTCTTTGAGACAAAACCAAAATAATGTGGAAGAATACATGGTGGAGTTTTAAAATCTTGTGATGGTTTTTGATTTGGAGGAAAAGGAGGATCACAAGGTGAAACATTTTGTGGCTGGCCTAGATGAGAATATCAAGGAGAAGGTTGAATTACAGCCATAATGGACATTTGAGGAGGTTTGTAAAGTTGCATCTAGAGTGGAAAAGCATAATGCTCGAAAATCTAGAAGTTTTGTCAAAACCTTTGAGCAGAAACGTGATTTAGTACCTACCAAATTGAATTTTGATAAAACATACAGGGCACCGACCATTTCTAAAGATAAGGGTTCCTCTTACAAACCCATGGATAGTAAGACTTGCTTCAAATGCAAGGGCCAAGGTCACTTTCAAAGAGATTACCCACATGCTAGGGTGACAACCACTAGGGATTGGGGAGATGAAGGAGACTTTCAAGAAGAGGAGTAGAGACACGTGGATGAAGGGGAAGGATTCTCAGTATGATACACATGAGGAAGAGGTGGAAGAAATTATTCCTTAATTCCAAGGACAAAGTTTAGTTCTGAGAAGAGTGCTTCAATCTCCACCAACTCCAACAGCCGAAATTTAACGTGAGAAAATATCCTCACCAGGTGTAATGTGCAAGGTAGATTATGTGATATCATTATTGATACAGGAAGTTGCACAAATGTCGTGTCTACACTATTAATCAATAAATTAGACTTGCATACAAAACCCCATCCACATCCTTATAAACTCCATTAGCTTAGCAACACCGGTGATGTGAAAGTGACTAAGCAGGCATTGATTGCATTCAAGATTGGGACTTATGAGGATCAAGTGCTTTGTGATGTATGTCCTATGGATGCGTGTCATATACTACTAGGGAGGCCTTGGGAGTATAACACTTTCTTGAAATTCAATAGGAGGACTGATATGATGTCTATATTTTGCGCAAACATGCTAAAGAACAGCTATATGCATTGAAACCTTTGATGACATCTAAAACTAAAACAAGCATGGTGAATTCGAAAGGTGCTTTGTTGATTGGTGGAAAGGAGTAGGAGAAGGAAGTGAAAGAAAGTGGCGTAGCTTCTGTGCTCGTGGCCAAGGAAAAAGAGGAGAAAACACTCGAAATTCCACGTGCAGTGAAGCCTCTATTGACTGAATTCGCATATGTCTTTCCTAAAGAATTGCCTCCTGGATTACCTCCAATTAGAGGTATTGAACACCAAACTCCTGGTGCATAAATTCCCAATAAGCCAGCATATAGATGCTATCCTGAAGAGACAAAAGAAATTCAACGACAAATTAAGGATTTGATGGAAAGGGGTTATATCAGGGAAAGTATGAGTCCATGTGCAATACCAACATTGATAGTCCCTAAAAAGGATGGAACATGGATTCATGTGCATAAAACAATATAACCATCAAATACAGGTTCCCTAAACCTAGATTAGATGATTTGTTGGATGAATTATATGGATCTCAGATATTTCCGAAAATTGATCTGCGAAGTGGCTATCCTCAGATTAGAATGAAGGAAGGTGACGAGTGGAAAATAGGGTTCAAGACCAAATTGGGCTTATATGAATGGTTAGTCATGCCTTTTAGATTGAGCAATGCACCTAGTACTTTCCTGAGACTGATGAATGAGGTACTCAAGCTTTTCATAGGAAAGTTCTTAGTGGTTTATTTAGATGATATATTGGTTTACAGTACTTGTGTGATTGATCATCTAAATCATCTAAGGAGTGTCTTTGATACATTAAGGAATTAGAAATTGTATGCCAAGCTAGAAAAGTGTTACTTTCTAGTAACTAGTGTGATGTTTTTGGGATATATAGTTTCAAAAGATGAGGTTTCTGTGGATCCATCTAAAGTAGAAGCTATTAAATCATGCCCTGTATCCAAAAGTGTTACTTATGTAAGAGCTTTTCATGGATTGGCGTCATTCTATTGGAGGTTTGTGAAGAATTATTCATCTATAGTTGCTCCTGTGACTGAATGTATCAAGAAAGACAAGGGGAAGTTTGAGTGGACCCCAGGTGTGCAAGAAGCATTCAAACTGATAAAGAAATTTTTGTGTAACATGCCAATTCTGGCATTGCAAGACTTTTCTAAGCATTTTTGTGGTGGAGACTGACGCAAGTGGTGTTGGTATTGGAGCAGTTTTGGTTCAGGATAAGAGGCCAATTGCTTATTTTTGTGAGAAGTTGAATGGGGCAAAATTGAATTATTGTACTTATGATAAGAAGTTTTATGCTATTGTTAGAGCTTTGGATCATTGGAGTCATTATCTCAGGCCCAATCACTTTATTCTACACTCAGATCATGAAGTTTTGAAACATATGAATGGTCAACATAAGTTGAATCCTCATCATGCAAAGTGGGTAGAATTTTATTTTTCATCTAAGTATAAAACTGGAAAATCGAATGTTGTGGCTGATGCTTTATCAAGGAGATATGCTCTCATAGGTGTCTTGAATTTTAAGTTGCTTGGATTAGATCTTATCATAGAATACTATGAAAAGGATGAAATTTTTTTTCCTATTTTGGCGCAAATGACGAAGGGAGTTCTAGGTTCCTACGTGCTGCATGATGGTTTTCTATTCAAAGGAAATATTATATGTATTCCGAAGTGCTCCATCAGAGAGTTGTTGGTGAGAGAAGCTCTTGGAGGAGGTCTAGCGGGACACTTAGGAATCACGAAAACATTGACTATGTTACAGGAGCATTTTTATTGGCCTAAGATGATTGCAGATGTTGAAGCAATTATTTCTCAATGTGCTACTTGTTAGAAAGCAAAAGCATCTTTTCATCATGGTTTGTGCACTTCATTGCCTGTTCCAGAATTCTCTTGGGAGGATGTTTCTATGGATTTCATAGTGGGGTTGCCTAGAAGAGCAAGAGGAAAAGATTCTATCATGGTGGTGGTTGATAGATTCTCATAGATGGCGCATTTTATTCCTTGCCATAAGACAGATGATGCCATGAATGTAGCTAAACTTTACTTTCAGAATATAATGAAGCTACATGGAGTACCGAAAACAATAGTCAGTGATAGGGATACTAAGTTCATGAGTTACTTCTAGAAATCACTTTGGAGACTGATAGGGACGAAATTGTAATTCAGTACATCATATCATCCACAGACTGATGGCCAGATAGAGGTTACTAATTGTACTTTGGGTTTTTTTTTTAAGGGATTTGGTGAGCAAGACATAGAAGGATTGGGATTTGAAGATGGCTCATGCTTAATTTTCTTACAACATATAACATATGCTACAAAACATTCACCCTTTGAAGTGGTATATGGTCTAAACCCAAAGCTACCAATTGATTTCATTAGTATTCCTAAAGGTGAGTTGGTGAACACTGATGCAAAGTTTAAGGTTGATTATATGAAGATATTGCATGCAGAGGTCTGAGCCACGATTGAGAAAGTGAATGATACCTACAAAGAATGTGCTAAGAGGAAGAACACTCAGCATGTTTACAAGAAGGTGACATAGTGGGGCTGCATTTGCGCAAGGAAAGGTTTCCTAACCAACAAAAAAACAAGCTCATGCCAAGGTGTGATGATCCCTTTAAAATTGTGAAAAAGGTGGGGGAGAATATAATGCGTATCAGTTGGAGTTGCCTGGTGAATATGGGGTTCATGCGACTTTTAACATTGGTGATTGGGCTCCCTATGTTCCTCATAATCAACTTTGAGGTTTGAGGACAAACTCTTTTTAAGAAGAGGAGGATGATATGAATCAATCAAAATATATAAACAACTTCGAAGGTTTGATGGATGCAAATAAGCACAATGCAACTTTAGGAGAGTTGGTGACCTTTGGTGACGCCAGGCAATTAGGTGCATCCAAGGCAAGCATTTATCTATGCATGGTCACATGCAATTAAATCCTCACCAAAATATTTGAATAGTATTTATAATGTTTAGTAGATGTGTTTCGTTATTTAAGATTGAATCTTGAATCATTTCTTGATGATTGGAAGAGTTCTTGAAATTGCGCAAAAATATAAAGCATTATGGCGAGTAATTTTGACGACTTTTGGAAGCTTGGGCAACTTGTAAATAGCGTGTATTTTTAGATAGATTTGCTAATTATTTTGTTAATTAATTAAATACACAAGTTGTTAGAATAGAATCTAGTTATTTAGAGTAAGTTAGAGTTTGTTAGCAAGATAAGATCAAGTGACAAGATGATGTGGCAATCTTATCTTGAGTTTGTTGTGCAACTTGTGCATGTGGACAAGTTAGGGCGTTTTTCTTCTTGTTTTTCACGTGTTTCTTGTTTCTTTTAGTCCTAGGAATTTTTTAGGATTTAGTTTTAGGTTATATTATAAATAGCCTTTAGATTCCATTGTAACAACAAACATTGTTTTGAGTAATAAAAATCAACTTGATTGTTGTGCGTCTTTTCTGTATTGTTTTCGTTCAAAAACAATATTCTTGATCTTGTCAATTGGTGCTTTGAGCTTTAGATTCAAGTGAGGATAAATTGAGATTGGGGGTGCTTGGAACTTTAATCAAACGAAAATTTATTCGAAAATTCCCTAGTTTAAATTCTTTGTGTTTCTTTAGAGAATTGATACGAGATTACATTGTCGTGAGTGGCGATTCCTATCAATATTCACATCACTTCCTCATAATCATGTGAGTGAAGTCACAAATTAAACATTCCTTCTTGAATTATTGCACGATAAAAAAATGTCAAGTAAATGTATACTTGATTTCTTCGTTTTATAAACATGACAATAAATCTCATAACTTCCATAATTAGTTAATTTAATCAATATTACGGATATAATATCTTGGAACCAAATAAAATATTGCCATGATTGAAACCTTCTAAGAAAAAGAATATTCATGACATCGCGCATAAACAACTTTTGACAACAATTTTCATGTCAAGAAGATCAAACAACACTAATTTCATAATTATTTACAGGATTCTAACATGAACCATGAACAACTCTTAAGCATGATACTATGAACATGAAACCGCTCCCTGTTTTTACATACCTTGCATAACATTGGTGATCAAACACAACTACTTGAATTCACCAGTTTGAAGTCTCCTACAAAACAAGGTTTATAGTCCAATTAAAACCCTCATTAACTAAAATTTACAACAACATTAAACCACTCTAAAGTGCTCAAAAATTATTTAGAACACCTATTATATCACCTCTAACCAATTCCGTACATTACCCAATTAAGGCCCTGTTCTCGCTCCTCAACTTATTTTTGCTAATTTGAACCGAACTTATTTTTGCTGATATCGTGAACAATTTATTAAGGATTGAAACTGATTTTTGCTGAACTGAACTTATTTTTGCTGAAAATAAGTAAAAATAAGACGAGGAGAACATGGCCTAATTCCTCTTTGAAAACCCTTAATTTTCATGATTTTATTAAAATTACAGCAGTATAATATTGTTTAAAAACCTTTCTAAAATCACTTAAACTCCATGTTTTGAATATAAAACATCATAACAATGTCATATGATCATTATAAAAATAGGTTCACGCATTAGAAACATAAACCCATAAATTTTTAGATGATCATGAAACCTTAAATAAAACTTGTCATTATTTTAATAAATTTAGAGAAATATTAAATTCTTTTAAAAACCCTTTTAAAATCCTTTAAACTCCACGATTTAAGCATAAAACCTCATAGCTATAACATATATTTTTATATGATAGTTTTATGCATTAAAAACATGATTTCATTACATATAGCATGATCGTGAATTTATAATTTAAATTTGTCATGCTTTAAATAATTTTCCAACAATTTTTTTTCACTTTAAAATCTTTTAAAAACATTCTAAACTTTATAATTTCATCATAAAGTATTACAACAGTAACTTATGAACATAATATAACAATTTAGAGTATTAAAATCATAAAACCTAATAATTTCATACATCTTTTATAAACCCTAAAATTAATATCGTGAACAAACTTTTTATAACCTAATTCTCAAAAACCAAAACATAATTATAGTTATCAAAACATGATTATAAATCTTAAAACATGATAAATTCATAATTATAAAACATTATTTATACATTAGATCATAAGTTAAAAAGAAGAGAAGAAAGTTTTTTTTAACCTTGAAAATCGAAAATCAAAGGAGGAGGAGGGAGGCGGTCGGTGGTGGTGGCCGGCGGTGGCTGCCACTGCTGGCTGCTGCCTACTACTACTGCTGCCTGCAACACCCTGGAATTTCTAACTTCCTACTCTAGATTTTCCGAAAATATAATAATAAACAATAATAACTATTAAAACTCCTAATTATCTAGGAAAAAACAAAAGTGTCACCGCCACCGTGATAACAGCTAAGGCTTTTTTCAAATTATTGCAGTGAAAGTTTTTAAAACAAAAACCAAATTAAAACTTCGAATAAACTTAAAACAAACCAAGTCAAAACCAAAATAAATCTTTATTACACCTCGGAACCATCATAATGGCCCTTCAAAACCAAATAAACTTGATACTTCAAAAAAAAAAACTCAACATCAATAATAAATAACTAACAAGTCCATAAAGGGTTAAACTAAGAAAACTACGATTCAAGCACTCTCACTCCAGCCCAGCATGATTGACTTATGCCTACTTGTACCTGTAACTTTGTCATATTCTAGACAACTACTACCCATCAAGTGGGTCATCGTAGGGCCAAGTCAAAGATAAAGTGATGCACACAAACACAAAAAATCAACAAAGTTGAGTACATAAATACCAAAGACTATGCAAAAAATCTATCTTATGGCAAGGTGTAAAATGAGCCATCTTCGAAAATCTATCCACCACCACCATAATAGAATCTTTGCTTCTTGCAGTTCTAGGCAATCCAACAATGAAATCCATAGAAACATCTTCCCAAGGACCTTCAGGAACAGGCAATGGAGTATATAAACCCTGTTGAAAAGTAGCCTTGGACAAACATCACATTGAGAATTCACAGCTTTTCAACATCTCCAATCATCTTAGGCTAATAAAAATGTTCTTGCAACATACTTAGAGTTTTTGAAATACCAAAATGTCCTGCAAGTCCTCCTCCATGTGCCTCTCTCACAAACAACTCTCTGACATAACACTTGAGAACACACAACTGATTTCCCTTGAATAAGAAACCATCATACAACACGAAAGAACCAACAACTCCCTTGTCCATTTGGTGTAATATAGGACCGAAGTCAACATCATGTTCATAGTAGGTTTTGATCATATCCAATCCTAGTAATTTTCAATTCAAATCACTAATAAGAACATACCTCCTAGAAAGCACATCTACCACTACATTAAACATGCCCTCCTTATAGTTTGATGAAAAGTTAAAGGATTATAGGAATTCCACACACTTGGCATGTCTAGGACACAACTTCTGCTGGCCATTAATGTGTTTCAATGCCTCATGATCAAAATGAAGAATGAAGTAATTAGGTCTGAAATAATGACTACAATGATCAAGAGCTTTAACAATGGCATAAAACTCCTTATGTAGAATGATTTAGCCTAGCTCCATCAAACCTCTCACTGAAATATACAATTGGCCTCTTCCCCTAAACCAATTCTGCTCCAATCCCCACATTGCTTCCATCAGTTTTAACTTCAAAAGGTTTTGTAAAATCAGGCAATGCAAGAATAGGTGTATGGCATAACAACTCCTTTATTCTCTCAAATGCTTTCTGCGCCTCCTCGGTCCACTCAAATGGCTTATCCTTCTTAATGCATTCAATCACAGGAGCAACAATAGATGAAAAATTATTGACAAAAATCCTGTAAAACGAAGCCAACCCAAGAAAAGCACGAACTTATGTGATGTTGGTTGGTGTTGGACAAGTTTTAATTGCTTCAAACTTTGACTGATCAACTGATACCCCGGCTTTTGAAACCACATACGCTAGGAACATCACACTTCTCACCATGATATAACACTTCTCCAGCTTCCGATAAAGCTTTTGTTGCCTTAGAGTTTCGAAAACCTCCCTGAGATGTTGTAGATGATCTTTATTGATACTACTATAAACCAGTATGTCATCTAAGTAGACAACAAACTTACCAAAGTATGGCCTCAAAACTTTATTCGTGAGCCTCATGAAACTACTAGGAGCATTCGTAAGAACAAAAGGCATAATTAACCACTCATAGACACCCAATTTAGTCTTGAAAGTTATTTTCCATTCGTCACCCTCTCTCATTCGTATCAGATGGTATCCACATCCCAAATCAATCTTGGAAAACACCTGAGAATGATACAAATCATTAAGCAAATCGTTTAGCCTTGGAATTAGGAACCTGTATTTGATGGTGATATTGTTCATTTCTCTAGAATTAATGCACATCCTTCAAGATCCATCTTTCTTAGGAACAATCAGTGTAGGTACAGCACAAGAACTCATACTCTCCCTTACATAGCCACGTTGCATCAATTCCTTAATCTGCCTTTGAATTTCCTTAGTCTCCTCTTGATTGCATCTATCAGCTGGCTTGTTAGGAATCTCACCTCCAGGAACCAAATCTATCTGATGCTCAATACCCTTGATAGGAGGCAGTCCTGGTGGCAAATCATTCAGAAACGCATCTGTAAATTCATTCAGCAATGGTTGTGATACACGAGGGATTTTAAGATATTCCTCCTTCACTTCCTTTTCCACAAGCAAAAACACCTATTCACATTCGTTCAACTCCTTTTCTACCCCGTTAGGATTCATCAATAGCACTCCCTTCTTATTCTCCACATTCACTTGCATCTTGACATGCGCAACTTTTAGAGGTTTCAATGTAATTGTTTGTCATTCACATGCTTCTTGATGATATAAACATTAGTTCTACAATCAAACTTCACAAACCTATCATACTGTCAGGGTCTACCAAGTAATATATAACATGCATTAATGGGGCACACATTACATAAAACACTATCTTCATGTAAACCAACCTTAAAATTGACCAAAGCATGCATAAATTGTCACCTCCACATCACTGTTGTTGCTCAACCATTGTAGCTTGTAGGGTTGAGGATGATTATGAGCAGGAAAGTTGAGCTTCTGATTCAACAATGTAGAAACCACAATCGTGCAACTACCACTATCAATAATCACATCACAAAGTTTACGTTTGACATTGCACCTGGTCACGAAAATCTTGTCTCTCTAACTCTCCTCTAATGGTGTTGGTTTGGTCTGTAGCACTCTCCTCAACACTAAAGCTTGACCCTACGTCTCATCCTCTATTTCCTCCATATCATTGCTATCCTCCTGTTGTTCCAGATCCTCATGCTCCCCTTCTTCAAGGAGAACATCTAAATAAGAATCATCAATTTCCAATACCTCTGTAAGGTGATCACTCTAGAACTTGGACAACTTTTTTGCACTTGCTCATAGCCTTGACACTTGAAACACTTTCTTTGGTCATCAAGAATAAAAGAAAGCTTAGCTCCAGTGGTAACCCTTTTCCTTTCCACATTCTCAATTTCAGGTTTAGGGTTTGGTGTTTGATTGTACACCATTTCCTTTTCCTTCCTAGATTCATAACTTTTCAAAAAGGTTTTAGGGTTCTTCGAATTTCCATGACTCTCCACTCTCAGCGCCACCTTGAGAATTTCTTCAAAGGTCCACTGAGGTCGCAATTCTACCTTCTCCCTAGTGGAATCATCTAGACCTGCAATAAATCTAGCAACCTTATGATTTTCCTTCTCCTCAATATCACACAGTATTGACATCTATTCAAACTCATCAATGCATTCTTCCACACATTTTTTATTCTTCTTCAAAGCATGCATCTTTAGAAAATTATTATTCTCATATTCATGTGGAACGAATTTTTTCTTAAGTTCTCTCTTCAGCTTTCTCCACGAATTTATTTTCGATCTTCCTTCTTTCTTTCGTTTCTATTGCATTCCTTCATACCAAAGGCTTGCATAAGATGTGAGTTGAAATTCTGCTACTTTGAATAATTTATGATCATTAGACTCCTTGTATTTGAGCACTCTTTCAGTTCCCCCAATTATGCCAGTCAAGGAAAACTTTAGGATCCAAACTTCCATTGAATTCAGGAACATCCGATTTCAAGTTACAATCATCATACTTCTGCTTCCCACACAACTTATGCCTTTTTCGATCACCGTCATTACTTGAACTTTAATAATCAATTCTTTTCGATCAATTTCGTGAGCTTTCTTTGAATTTTTCGAACTTCCACTCACAAATTGCATGACTTCTTCTACCATAGTGCCAAATTGCCATCTCATTATCACGTTTGATTTCTTTTGCTTGCTCTAATGTCAAACCCTTTTTGAAAATAGAAGATTGCCCGATATCCATGATTGAAACATTTTAGAATTGATTAATTATTGCCCGATTTAATCTCTCAATGAAAGCACTAAATTTGATGTGAATTTTCGTAAGAACAAAAACTCACAAGGATAGTAAAAGTAAATTCTAGAATTTCGAAAGGCCTTGCCACCAAAATTCTTGAATTTAGGTTGATTAACTAGTCTTTGATTAAAGCCTAATCACCCTAAAAGCCACTTATTAATCTACACATGAGTATAAAGGAAAATATCCACCACCTCACACAAATAATTGTCGGAGTTTGTTTTGTAGAAAACAAAGAAAAACTTTATCATAAAACTGATTTGTTACAATGATAATTGAGACTATTTATAGCTATAGCCATCAACTAAAATCCTAATAATTTTCTAGAAACCTCAAAAAAAAAAAAAACTAAACAAACTAGAAATTACCTAATAAACTAAAAAAACTCTGACCTATACTAAAAAACACGTCCAAAACAAGCTTATTCACAAGTGGCACATCAACTTGCACAACTTGATCAACAACTTGCATAAATCCTAACTAATTTAGATTTTATTATAACACACTAACTAACAAAATAGGAATCAAGATAATCATCCAATAAAATCCCACTTGCATGTGAAAATGAAGTTGCCCAAAGATCGCACAAAAAACACGCAGCTTGCTTCGCCAATTTGTGCCATTTTCATGAAACATTTCCAATTTTCAAGAAACCTTTCAACATCCAATCTTTTAATCAACAAACCGTTAAGAAGTCATTTCCCATGTCTTTTACGTTGAAAATGATGAACTAGACTTAATAAGAAATAAAACACACAATGCGTGAAATGAGAAAAATACTAGCAATTACAGTTGGAAAAAAACCATAGGCAAAACCAATGTATTCCCCTAATTCCACCAATCTTTCCCTTTATTTGCGTGCCACTAAAGTGTGAGTGACCATGCACACGCAAATCCCAACCTTTGATGCACCCATATGGCTTGAATCTCCATAAGCAATCAACTCACCCATGGTTGCACCTTTACTAGCATTGACAAACAAACCTTCGAAGTTGTGATCCTTACATGTATTGCTATTCACACTTGTATCAGGAGTAGAAGTAGGTATCTCATAAGGTACTGTACCAATATTCCCATGTGACATAGGTGAAGGGTCAGTAGCACTTTCATTGGGCACAGTATTAGATCCTACACGTAGCCCATTAATTGATGACATGATTTGTAGACTTTTATCAACTAATAATGGTGACTCTTCATCCAAATTATCTAAAGGAGGTAGATGTAAAAAAGGATCAGGTTGAGCTTTATCTGGGCTCATAGTAGGTTGTGTGAAGGGTAAAATATCCTCAAAAATTAAACATCCTTACTAATAAAATAAGTACTAGTTTCAATATCAAATAAACTTCATTCCTTTTGTCCCAAATGATAGCCCACTAGGATGCATTTACAAGAACGAGAGCCAAATTTATCTTTCATTCGAGGCCTATTTGTAGCATAGCAGAGGCATCCAAAAACACGCAACTCAAGCATAGAGGGAGGTTGGCCATATAACAGTTCATTTGGAGTTTTTCCATTAAGGAGTGGAGTTGGAGTCTTATTGATGAGATGAACAGTAGTTAAAATACACTCACCCCAAAATTTCATAGGGAGATGAGCTTGAAAACATAATTCACGGGCTACATTAAATATTTGACGGTGTTTACGCTCAACCATGCCATTTTGTTGTGCAGTAGCAACACATGAGGTTTGGTGAATAATCCCACATTCAGCATAATATTTTTTTAAAGAAAAAAATTTTAACACCCTAGAATTTCCTAACTTCTTACTTTTTATTTTTCCGGAAAACATATAATAATTATTAAGGATAATATTTATTAAAACTTCTAAATATGGAAAACAAAGTTTTACAGTCACCGTGATAACGCCTACGGCATTTATCAAAGTACTACAGCAGAAGTCTTAAAACGAAAACAATTTAAAACTAAACTTCAAAACAATCTCAAAATAAAAATCAACTTTAAACTTGTTACACTTTGAAACCATATTAATGGCCCTTAAAAACCAAAACTAAAAGTCTTTAGAAATAAAACCACATCCAAAATAAATGTTAGTCATTCATAAGCAATAAAATAAAGTAAAGCTACAAACACAACAAGCGCTCTCACTCTAGTCAATCATGAAATGAATTATGCCCACTTGTACCTGCAGCTTTACTTTTACTAGATAACTACTCACCACAAGTGGGTCATTGTAGGGCCAAGTCCAAGACAAAGCCATGCACACAAAACAAACAGTCAGCAAAGCTGATTACATAACTACTAATGACTATGCAACAAACAATAAGAAATAAAACATGCACTCAACTTACCTTTGACAACCCTTTTACCTGTACATGGACACAACTAAATTAATTATTATATTTAAACTTATGGATCCTGCACCAAACGGGTTTCCTCCTTAAAAATCATCGCCCTATTGGGCACCAACTTGGGAGCAACTCCAAGAAGGTATTATTATGTCACATAAAGTGATGGATATCCAACGCATTAAAAATAGAAAAGAGTACAATGTCTTGTACTCCAATTAGAAGTCATATATCACTGTTCCATACGACTCCCCCCATTGTTCATACTCAAGGTATATACGTTCCAAGAGTTTTGATGCAAGCCCTCTTACACTTTACGTGATTAACCGGTTTAGAAATGTTATGACTCACATACAACATCACAGAAAGACATGCACAAATCAAGCAAGCCAAATTAATTAACTTCAATTTAAGTTGATTCAAAATTAATCTCATGTTTGTCCTTTAATTAAACTAAACCTCCTTTACCACACATTAACTGTGAGTGGCTAATTACTTACTTTCTCCTTGACCACACATTAAATTGTGAGTGGCTCATGTCTAAAATAATTGATCATAACTTCTTTTAATTGTGTGAATAAAAATTCACAACTACCTTTCTTGTTGATTAAGTAACTAACCAACTTAAAAATAACTTTCTTCCTTTATTCATAAACTATTGGCCAAATTAAACTGATCATAACATTCCAATTCAATCTTATAAAAGTTATATTGCCATTTAACATGGAATGTCAACATACTTTACAAATCTTGCTTCTAATAAACTTGCCATCCACATAAATTCATGATTCAATAAGCATAACAATATTTCATACAATCAAGGATCATCCATGCATGAATTCTTGTTCCTGTGTTTGTCTTTAGTACTTACGTACCTTGTAAAGTAACGACGCTCCGCCACAACTTCTAGAAGTGGACTAGTTCAAAGTCTCCTACATAAGGAAAAACTGAAGCTAAATTAAAACCTTGTTGACTATGTTCTACAACATCTATAAACTAACTTTTATGTTGGAAATTTGTCCAAAACATTCCTTATATGGTCTCTATTCAATTCCACACTACACTTTACTTTTCCATTGTAGGACTACTTGGTTTTTGGGACTTATTTATGCTTTATAAAACCTTAATATAAATTTCATGCCACTTTATAAAAGTGGACAGCAATGTAAAATTACCAAAACTCCTTGAAAAACTTCAAAAACAACATAACTCAATCATACAATGTATTACTTAATTTATATGATCAATTATGCTAATTTCATACTTTGAAAGTCTAATTATTCACTTTATAAATTATGTACAACATGTTAAACATGCTTAAAATCACTTTTAATTTCATAAAACATACTAAAAATTATATGTAACATCATAGAATTCATATGTGATCATACTAGCATAATCTGAACACTTAAAACTTACTTTAACTTGTTTTTATAAAAATTTCAGATTTATTTATTAACTTTAATGTCATGAAAAACTCATAAAAACATCAAAATTTCATGGTAAAACTCTTCTATAATCAACTAACATAATTATGAAACCACTCTATACTTTAGAATAATTTTTCATAAGCCAAAACATGATCATTTATATTTATTCAATTGAATTTCATGATTATAAATTTTGGACAACAATTTATTTGATTTTCAAAGCCTTAAAAAAATCAATCTAAACTTCATAAAATCATTATAAATTCACACAACAATAATTCATGACCATAATATTGAAGTTTAAGTAATAAAACTCATAAAAATCATAACGTTCATAATTTATAAACCCTAATCTAAAATTTCATGAACAACAATTTAATTCATGTCTTAAAACAAATCATAACTTTATTGAACATGATTAAAACTCATTAAAGCATGATTAAACCTAAATATGAGCATGAATTTGCAAGATTGAATTAAAAAGAAAGAACGAAAAAAAAATTTAAGTCCGAAAATACCAGAAAGGGGGGAGGAGTGGCCGGCGAGTGGTCGCTGGTGGTGGCAAGGGCGGCGGTCCGGCTGGGCGCAGGTGGGGTCCGGCGAAGCTCGGATCCCAAGAACGAAGTTTTTTTTCCGAAAACACAACTGCATAATTTTTTTTTGTTTCGGAAATCACTCCCCTTTTTTTTTCTTTTCTCACTAAATTTTTTATATCATAATGACAACTTATGAGCATGAAAATCTGACAATTTGGGTTTTAAAGGTTATTTATAGGCCCCAAAGTCGGGTATGGAAAAGCCCATACTTATCATAACAAGCGGAAATTACCTTTAGGCCCTTGCCTCAAAATAAATTAGGAAACCTTTGATAATTCTATTTTAAGAAGCCTTTTAAAATATTTTTAAAACATAAAATATTATTTATGAACACAAATAATTATTTTCAATTAAAACTTATTTATTGTTTATTTTATTATTATTAGCTTCTTTTCATTTAATATTCCTATTGAACATAATTTTTCAATAAAAATATTAAAATTATGCAAATAAAATACAAAAATACTTTCATAAAATTCGTGAAAATGTGGGGTATTACAAAAATTCTTGACCATTGTCACTTCTCAAAATTTTGACATTTTTATTAAATTGAGTTTCCACAATCACATTAAAAATTATTAATCAATTAGGTTACTTCATATTTCTCTGCCATTATACCCATGTAGCCCATGAATAATCATCAAAAATAGATGAAAAATAGCGAGCACTATTCCTAACATAAAATATTTCGGGGCCCCATATATCACAGTGAATCAAACCAAATAAATCAGCAGCTTTATTCATACTTAGAGGTAAAGGTTGTCTATGTTGTTTTGCTATAAAGCATACAACACAATTACGATCAAAACTACAGTTTGAAAAATCACATTGAATTAACGAACCCACGCATACTAGAAAGTACTCTATAAGAGGGAAGCCCTAACCCCCTGTGCCATAAAATTGAAGTCTCAACTACAGCTACTTGATTTGCTTGAACATGATCAATCTTCCGAAACCAATAGACACCATTACATTGCACTCTTGCTCCAATCAGGTTCCTCAAAGTGTGGTCCTGAATCACACAAAACTTGTAAGTAAATAAGACAATAAGGTGATGATTTTCAAGTAATTGTGACACAGACAGCAAATTACATGTAAGGTTAGGAACATATAAAACATGATGCAATAATAAATTCGAACTCAGCGGAGTTGTCCCTTCCTTTGTAGCCATTGTTTGTTTACCATTTGGCAAACCAACTGGTGAAGTAGAAATATCAATTAAATTACTAAATAATTTATTGTTACCCATCATATGACTAAAGGCACCAGTATCCATAATCCAAGAAGTAGTAGGCATTTTATTACTCAAATGCTCAGTAAAATAGGGGTTATTATTCACAACTGTCATAAGTTGTGAAAATTGAGTATCTCTCAAAGTAGGAGTGGGTTGACGATCAACATCACTAACAATGGGTTGCGACGAAGATGAAGCACTCGCTCGCCGGTGTTTCCTACAAAACTACAACGACAACCTTTCCATCTTGATCGACCACCACGACCACTAAAGCGACCACCAAACCGGGAAGCTATAACAACCTGGAATTTCCTAATTTCCTACTCTAAATTTTCTGGAAAACATATTATATATATTAGAGAAATATAATTATTAAAACTCCTAAATAACGAGGAAAAACCAAAGCATTACCGCCACCGTGATAACGGCTAAGGCATTTATCAAAGTACTACAGCGGAAGTCATTAAAACCAAACCAATTTAAAAACTTAAACCTCAAAAATAATCTCAAACAAAAATCAAACCGCTAACCAAAAGAAAAATCAAATTAAAACTTTATTACACTTCGGAACCATATTGATGGCCCGTCAAAACCAAAAACTTAAACTTCAAAAATAAAACAACATCTAAGGGTTTAGGGTATAACTCCATAAAAAAATAAATTAAGAAACTACGGAGGCTACAATCCAAGCACTCTCAGTCCAGCCCAGCATGAATCACTTATGCCCACTTGTACCTGTAGCTTTTCTTATTCTAGACAACTACTCGCCAACAAGTGGGTCATCGTAGGGCCAAGTCCAAGACCAAGCCATGCGCACAAAACAAAAATCAGCAAAGCTGAGTACATAACTATTAAAGACTATCCAACAAGAACAAAATTAACTAAAAGTAAAACATACATACATACAACTTACTGTTGTCAACTCTTCACCTGTGCATAAACCCAACTTAAACAAATTAATTATTAAATTTAAACTTTGGACTTCGCATCGTATGGGTTTCCTTTGCTTTAAAATCGCTCTATTTGGCACCAACTTGGGAGAAACTCCAAGAAGGTATTTCCTATGTCACATAAAGTGACGGAATTCCAGCGCATTAAAATTATAAAAGAGTACAACGTCTTGTTCTCCAATTAGAAGTCATAAATCACTGTTCCATACGACTCCCCCCATTGTTCATACTCAAGGTATATAAGTTCCAAGTTTTTTTGTGCAAATCCACTTTCATTTTACGTGATTAACCGGTTTAACAATGTTATGACTCAGACACATTAACACATAAAAGCACGTGTACAATAACACAAACCATATTAATTATCTTTGACTTAAAGTAATTCTAACAATAATCTTATGTTTGTCCTTTATTTAAACTAAACTTCCGTTACCACACATTAACTATGAGTGGCTAACTATTTACTTTCTCCTTCACCACACATTAAACTGTGAATGGCAACATATATAAAAATATTTGCTCATTAACTTCTATAAAACATGTGAATAAAAGTTCACAAACTACCCTTCTTGTTGATTAAGTAACTAACCAACTTAAATAACTTCCTTTCTTCTTCATAAGCTATTAGCCAATTTTAAACTCATTATAACATTCCAATTCAATCTTGATGAATCTATATTAATATAAATGTGGAATGTCAAAATAATATAAAATCATGCTTCTAATTCTTTCATAAACTTGCCAAATCATAAGCAAGTCAAGCAACAACAACATATCATATAAGATCAACCAAGTATGAATTCTAGTTTCTATGTTTGTCTTTAGCACTTACGTACCTTGTGTTGTAGTGGTGCTCCGCCACAACTTCTAAAACTCAACTAGATCAAAGTTTCCTACATAGAGAAAACCGAAACTAAATTAAAACCTTGTTGACTAAATTCTACAACAACTCTAAACTAACTTCCTACATTAGAAACTTGTCCAAAAAATTCCCTATAGGGTCTCTATTCAATTGCATACTTTATTTTAATTTTTATATTGCAAAATACTTGATTTTCAGTAATTTTCCAAAAACGGCAGCGTTGTAAATTTCCTTAGAAACACACTTAAACCTTTCTAAATTTCATATTTTGATCGTAAAGCACTATAGTCATGTCCTAAGATCAATATACAATAGTTAGATGCATTAAAACCAATTATAACATACTATGTCACAAGGTACTATTTTTATTGGGCATATATATGTGTTAATAAAAATTTTATAGCGTTACTTATTCATCTAAAACTCATTAAAAACTCATAAAAACATCATGAATTCTTCATAAAACTCTTTTACAATCCACTTCCAACATCATGAATCAAATCTATGGTTTAAAATAATTTTTCATAAAATAAAACATGTTCATAATATTTATTCTATGGATTTTCATGATTGCAAAATTTTGACAACATTATAATTTAACTTTCAAACCTTTAAATTCAATCTAAACTTCAAAAAATCATCGTAAATTCACCCAACAGCAATTCATGACCATAATATTGAAGTTTGAATCATTAAAAACCATAAAATCAAGAATTTCATAATTTCATAAACCCTAATTTAAAATTTCATGATCACACAAATAAATTCATACTTTAAAATAATTCATAACTTTATAAAAACATGATTAATACTATAGAAACATGATTAATCATAAATATAAACATGAATTTGCAAGATTGAATCAAAAAGAAAATAAGAAGAAAAAAAGTTTTAAAGAAGTTTCAAAAATACCAAAAGGGGAGGAGAGGTGGTGGCGCACGGTGGTGGCCGGCGTGGAGGACTGTAGCAGCGGCGGACGGTGGCCGGCGAGCAAAGGCGAATGTATTTTTTCTCTCTCTTTTCTCTCAAAAAATTTATTGGAATCTTAAATTACAAAGTTGCAATTTAAATCTGAAAATTTGGGGTTTTAAGGGGTATTTATAGGCCCTAAAGTAGGATTTGGTGCAATTACATAAATACCCTTAATATTTAAAATTACTTTTATGCCCTTGTTTTAAAACAATTTAGGAAATTCTAAAAATTCTATTTTTAGAAACCTTTCAAAATATTATTTATAACCATAAAATAATTAATTTAATTAAAATTTATTTATATTTTCTTTGTTTGATATTCGTATTGAATTTAATTTCTCAATAAAAATAGTAAAAACATACGTATAAAATACGGAACTAACTCCTTAAAATGCGTGAAAATATGGGGTATTAAAGTCTATCCCCCTTAAAAAAAGGTTTAATCCCGAAACTTTATCTAAATTATTGTAAGGAATTTGAATAGAGACTACGTTTGCTTACAGATTTTCCATTTTGCCACTATGTTGTTGTACCGAACTCCGCAGCAAGTCGTAAGACGTCTGGAAGGAAGAACAAAGTCTATTTAACTCAACCTTTGCTGGACAACTTTTCATAGAACAAACATAAAACTTTACTAAAAAGACGTAAAAACTTGTAAATTTGAGGGTAAAAACGTGCAAAATTAGATCGCACTCTACCCCCCTAAGAATCGAGTTACGTCCCCGTAACTCTACCTACTAACCTGAAATAACTCTGGATACATTTTCTCTCATCATATCTTCAACCTCCCAAGTAGGTTCTTCGGTTTCTTGGTTAGACCACAACACCTTCAGTATTTTTACACTTTTCCTATGTGTATCCCTGACCTTACTATCAAGGATCTTAATTGGCCTCTCTACATAGGCCTAACTCTATTGTTTCAGGTTGTAACACATGTGACTCATCTAGAACATATTTTCTTAGTTGAGACACATGAAAGACATTGTGAACTTTGCTCCACTCCATTGGTAATTCTAGCTTATAGGCAACCTTTCCAAACCTTTGCAAGATCTCATAGGGTCCTATATATTTCGGGCTCAATTTCCCCTTCTTTCCGAACCTCATTACACCTTTCATTGGCGATACTTTAAGTATCACCTTATCACCAACTTCAAATACAACACCCTGGCATTTTTGGCCCTCATAAGACTTTTGTCTATCTTGTGCCGCTTGAATCTTTGCTTATTACCCTTACCTTATCGGTGGTTTCTTCAATCAATTGAGGTCTTAGAGTCACTATCTCACTTATGTCACTCCAACATAAGGGGCTTCTGCACTTCCTTCCATACAAATCCTCAAAAGGTGCCATGGCAATACTTGGATGGTAGCTATTGTTGTATGAGAACTCAATAAGATCTAAACAATCCTCCCAATTCCCTTGAAAGTCCATGATACAAGCTCTTAGCATGTCCTCAAAAGTTTGTATGGTTCTGTTCGTTTGTCCATTGGTTGTTGGATGGAAAGCTTTACTCATTTTCAATGTGGTACCAAAGTTCTCCTGGACACTTTTCTAGAATTTTGAAAGAAACCTCGAATCCTTATCAGACACGATATCATTAGGAACTCCATATAGCCTCACAACATGCTTTATGTAAGCCTTTGCAAGTTGTTCCATCCTCCAAGTCTCCTTCATTGGTATAAACACCGCTGATTGAGTAAGCCTATCCACCACAACCCATATGGTATCATTTTGATTCCTCGACTTTGGTAAGCAAGTTACAAACTCCATTGATATGCAATCCCATTTCCATCCTGGTATTTCAAGTGGTTAGACTTCTCCTTGTGGTCCCTTATGCTCAAATTTCACTTTTTGACAAGCAAGACACTTGCTCAAAAATTCAGCCACTTCCCTTTTAATCCTAGGCTACCAATACACCTTCTTCAAACCCTTATACAACTTCTCGCCACCAGGATGACCTATATAAGGTGTATTATGACCATCTTCCATGGTTCCTCGTTTCAAGTCTTCAAACATTTGTGGTACACTCCACCTTCCTTTGTACCTTAAGCTTCCATCCTCATGGATCTTAAAGTCCATAGCCTTTCCAGCTTTAAATTTCTCCTTTATTCTATCGAATTTCACATCTCCCTCCTGGTTCTTCTTAATCTCCTCAAATACTGTTTATTAAATACTAAGATTACAAAGTGTTCCTTTCAACTCTCCCTCCTTCACTATCTCCAAGTTCATTCTCTCCATGTCTCTACACAGTTCGTTAGCGACCACTAAAGAATTCACACCATGCTTCGTTTTACGGCTTAAAGCATCCACTACTACATTGGCCTTCCCTTCATGGTATTGGATATCTAAATCGTAATCCTTGATCAACTCAAGCCATCTCCTTTGTCTCATGTTGAAATATTTTTGAGTGAAAAAGTACTTGAAACTCCTGTGGTCCATGTAGATCCTACACTTCGCTCCATACAAGTAATGCCTCCATATCTTTAAAGCAAACACGATCGCTTCTAGCTTAAGATCGTGAGTAGGATAGTATTCCTCGTATGGCTTCAATTGTATTGAAGCATACGCAATCACCTTTATATTTTGCAATAAAACACATCCCAAATAATTTTTAGAAGCATTACTATACACATCATAAGAATCACTTCCTTCTGACAAAGTCGCACCAAAGCCATATTCATACGCTCCTTTAAGGTCTAAAATGCCTCTTCACACTTATCCTTTCATATAAACTTACAGTCCTTCTTCATTAACGACGTTATTGGTTTAATAATTCTGGAAAAGTCCTTCACAAACCTCATATAATAACCTGCTAAACTGAGAAACTCCGTACATCTGTCACATTCTTAGGTGTAGGCCACTCTTTTACTGCTTTGATCTTGGCTGGATCTACTTCAACTCCCTCTTTTGACACGAAATGTCCCAAGAATGCTACTTTTTCCAACCAGAACTTAGCATACAATTTATTCTCCCTTAGTGTCATCAAAATCATCCTCAAATGTTAGACATGTTCCTCCTTACTCTTGGAGTACCCCAAAATATCATTAAAAAAAAAACAACCACAAACTTATCCAAAAACCATTGAAAAATTATGTTCATTAAGTCCATGAAAATTGCTGGCACATTCGTTAACCCAAAAGGCATAACTGTGAAATCATAATGCCCATACCTAGTACGAAAAGTCGTTTTCGATATGTCCTCATTAGTAATTCTCAATTGATGGTATCCTGAACTCAAATCAATCTTTAAAAACACAATTGCTCCTTTCAACTGATCAGATAAGTCATCAATCCTTAGTAAAGGATACTTGTTCTTGATCATCACCATATTTAACTCCCTATAGTCAATACACAACCTCAAACTCCCATCTTCCTTCTTTACAAACAGCATTGGTGCTCCCTAAGGTGAAGCACTAGGCCTAATGTAACCCTTCTTCAACAACTCCTGTAACTGCTCTTTCAAGTCACTCATTTCCGCAGGTGCCATCCTATATGGTGCTTTAGAAATAGGTGTTGTTCCTGGAACTAAGTCTATGGTAAAGTCGATTTCTTGCTTCGGAGGCATCCCTGGAATCTCCTCCGAAAACACCTCAAGAAAGCCCCTCACTACCTCAATGTCCTCAGGCTTAGCAGTTTCAACATGATCTACATCTCTCAAACTACAAAGGTAAATTGGAAAACCTCTCTTCACGAACCTAGCAAACCTCATTACTGACACTATTTTGTTATGTTTTTGCCTTCTTGCCCTCCAATAGCTCAATTTCTTGCCCTTATTAACTAACGAGATCTTATGTGGCTCACACAAAATCTCAGCTTTATGATCACCCAGCCAATCCATTCCCAAAATCACTTCTAAGTCACCCAAATCAAACTTAATGAAGTTAGCCTTAAACTCCACTCCCTGAATTTCTATTGGAACATACAAAAATCTCCTTGAACACTGTACTTCTTGTCCTTATGGTAACACTATTGACATATCTATTGTATCTACTTTTCCCAACACAGGCATTAAATTTTCCAAAATCGTAGTAGGTACAAAAGAATATGTTGCACTAGAATCAAACAAAACTTTAACAGGAAGAGAGTGAATAGAGAAAGTACCAATCCTTACTAGCATCAGCTTCACTACGAGCCATCACATACAGCTTTCCAGTTTTCGAGGTCTTAGTCTGACCTCCTCCATTTCTACTTCCATTTCTATTCCCGGCTTGAGGGGTTGCCTTTCTGATGTGAATATTGATAGGAATCTCCACTCACAACAATGTAGTCTAGTTTCCACTCTATAAAGAAATCACCAAGACTTTTAACTAGGGAATTTTCGAACAATTATGTGTTTGATTAAAGCCAAAGCACCCTCAAACTCACTTTTGTTCTTACGTGAATATAAAGCTAAAGCACCAATTCACAAATTATGATATATTGTTTTTGAACGAAAACAATAACGAAAAAAACACAACAATCAAGTTGTTTTTACTCAAAACAATCTATATTGTTACAAAGAAATCTCAAGGGTATTTATAGAATAACCAAGGACTAAATCCTAACAACCTCCTAGGAATCAAAACAATATAACAGACATGAAAATAAGGATAAATTTCGCCACCTAAGCTTTCTTATCCAAGTTGCATAACAAACTCAAGATAAGATTGCCACATCATCATGCTTCTTGATTTTATCTTGTTAACAAACTCTAACTAACTCTAATTATCAAGATTTTATTTTAACAACTTAACTAATTAATTAATTAACAAGATAATTATCAAAATTACATTCAAAAATCGCAGAAATTTAAAGAAGCCCAAGCCTCTTAAAAATCGTCCAAGAACTCGGCATTGTCCTTGCGCCATTTTCAAGATTTTCTTCAAATCTTCAAGAAATGCTTAAAGATTCAATCTTTTAATCAAGAAACCATTCTCCATGGATTTAAGGATGATTATGATGACCAAGACTCCACAGGAAATGAAAACACCTATGCTTGAAATGAGAAAAACGCTAGCAACTGCAGTGGGAAAAAACCAATAGGCAAAACAAATCTACTAAATACTATAAACACTACTCAAATCTTGTGGTGAGGAACTAATTGCATGTGACCATGCACACATAAACGCCTTCCTTGGATGCACCCAATTGCCTTGTGTCACCAAAGGCTACCAATTCCCCTAATGTTGCATTGTTTTTAGCTGCATCCATTAAACCATCGAAGTTGTTTAGATGTAATACCCCATATTTTCACATATTTTAAGGAATTATTTTTCTATTTTGTACATTGAATTTTAATATTATTCTTGAAAAATTGTGTTCAATAAGAATAGTAAACAAAAGATTTTAAATAAGCTTTAATTAAAAATAATTATGTTGTGTTTATAAATAATATTTTATGTCTTATAAAATATTTTGAAAGGTTTCTGAAAATAGAATTTTTAAGAGTTTCCTAATTTATTTTAAGGCAAGGGCATAAAGATATTTTCCACGACTTAGGATAATTATGGGCTTCACCAAATCCTACTTTGGGGCCTATAAATACCCTTTAAAACCCATATTTTCACATTTCATCTTTCATAATTGTCATTAGGAGTCCAAAATTTAGAGAGAGAAATAGAAAAAAAAAAGAAAAAAAAAAAGAAGAGAGCAAGAATTCCGAAAAAAATATATTAATGAACAGAGAACTCTTTTAAGTTGACATTTGAATTAATTTAAAAAACAGAGACACTTGCAAATATAATATATAGGAATGCTTAAGGTACTTATAAGTTATAATGAACAAAAATTAGTGAAATAGGTATAGTAGTAGCCATTTTAAGTGATTTTGAGCCCCAAACTTTTATAAGTTTACATTTAAATTAATTTAAAGACATGGACATGCGTAAATATACTATATAAGAATGTTGAAGGTAATTATACGTTTAAATGAAGATAAAATAATCAAATGGGCCTTGTAGTGGCCATTTTGAGGGATTTTTGCGCCATTGTGAGTGATTATGAGCGTACTACACTCGTAAGTTGTCATTTCACATAGTTTAAAGACATAGACACTTTTAAATATGCTTTATAATAATTATTATGGTAACTATAAGTTTAAAACAAGAGAAACTAACGAAATGTGCATAGTAGTAGCCATTCTGAGGGATTTTTGAGTCATTTTGAGTGATTTTTAGCCCAAAACCCTTGTAATTTGACATTTGAATTAATCTAAAGACATAGACACTTGTAAATATGCTATATAAGAATTTTAAGGTACTTATATGTTCAAATGAAGAAAAAATAGTGAAATGGGAATAGTAGTAGCCATTTTGAGGGATTTTTGTTCCATTTTGAGGGATTTTGAGCCATTTTGCATTATTTTGTGTAAGTTGTCACTTAACATAATTCAATGACAGACACTTGTAAATATGTTGTATAAGAATGTAGAAGGTAATTAACTTAAGTGAGGAGAAACTAATAAAATGGATATAGTAGTAGCCATTTTGTTGGATTTCGAACCCAAAACTCTATAGACATTTGAATTAATTTTAAGACATAAAAACTTGTAAATATGCTATATAGGATTATGTTAAAGGTAATTATAAATTTAAATGAAGAGAAACCACAGGGGTAGCCATTTTGAGATACTTTTGAGCCATTTTGAGTGATTTTGAGCCAAAAACTCTTCCAAGTTGTCATCTTACTTCATTTGAAGACATAAACGCTAATTTGCTGTATATGAATGTTGAAGGTAGTTTCAAGTTTAAATGATGAGAAACTACTAAAATGGGCAAAGTAGTAGCTATTTTGATGGATTTTTTTTAACCATTTGGAGTGATTTTTTTATTGTCCAGAACTCTTTTAAATTGAGATTTGAATTAATCTAAAGACATAGACACTTCTAAATATGCTATGTAGGAATGTTTAGGGTACTTAAAAGTTAAATGAAGAGAAACTAATGGAATGGGCATAGTTAAAGCCATTTTGAGTAATTTTTGAGCAATTTTGAGTGATTTTAAGTCCAAAATGCTTGTAAGTTGTCATTTTACTTAATTTAAAGACATAGACACTTGTAAATATGCTGTATAAGAATTTTGAAAGTAATTATAAGTTTAAATGAAGATAAACTAATGAAAAGGGCAAAGTAGTAGCCTTTTTGACGGATTTTTTTAGCCATTTTAAGTGATTTTGAGCCAAAAATTCATGTAAGTTGAGATTTGAATTAATATCAAGACATAGAAATTTGTAAATATTCTATATAGGATTACATTTAGGGTAATTATAAGTTTAAATCAAGAGAAACCGCAGTAGTAGCCATTTTGAGGTATTTTTGCCAAAAACTCTTGTATGTTGTCATTTAACTTATTTTAAAGACATTGAAGATTGTAATTATTCTATATATGAATGTTGAAGGTAATTATAAGTTTGAATGATGAGAAACTAATGAAATGGGCATAGTAGTAGCCATTTAGATGGATTTTTTTTACCCATTTTGAGTAATTTAGTGTATGTCCGAAATTCTTGTAATTTACATTTGAATTTATCCAAATACATAGACACTTGTAAATATGCTATATAGGAGTTTTACGGTGCTTATAAATGTAAATGAAGATAAACTAATGGAATGGTCATAGTAGTAGCCATTTTGAGTGATTTTAAGCCCAAAACACTTGTAAGTTTTCATTTTACTTAATTTAAAGACATAGAAACTTGTAAATTTGCTTCATAATAATGTTGAAAGTAATTATAAGTGTAAACGAAGAGATAATTTAGAATTGGGCACAGTAGTAATAGCAATTTTGAGGGATTTTGAAATGGGCATAGTAGTTTCCATTTTGAGGGGTTTCTGAGCCATTTTGAGTGATTTTTAGTCCAAATCATTTGTAATATAAACATTAAAATATTCTATATAGCAATGTTTTGTGGTACTTATAAGATTAAATGAAGAGAAACTACAGAAATCGGCGTAGTAGAAGCCGTTTTTACGGATTTTGGAGCCATTTTGATTGATTTTGAGCCCAATAGACTTGTAAGTTATAATGTATTTTAGTTAAAAGACATCGACAAATGTAAATATGATTTATAAGAACATTTAAGGTAATTATAAGTTCAAATCAAGACAAACTAAATAAATGGGCATAGAGGTAGCCATGTTTAGGGATTTTTGAGCCATTTTGAGTGATTTTGAGACCAAAACTCGTGTAAGTTTACATTCGAAGTAATTTAAAACAAATACACTTTTATATATTCTATATAGGAGTGTTTAAGGTTGTTATAAGTTTAAATGAATAGAAACTAATTATATAGGCAAAGTAGTAACCATTTTGTGATTTTTGTGTCATTTTGAGTGATTTTGAGCTCAAAATACTTGTAAGTTGTCATTTTACTTAATTTATAGACAAAGACACTTGAAAATAAGATTTAAAGAATTATGAAGGTAATTATAAGTTTAAACGAGGCGAAACTAATGAAATGGGCATAGTAGTAGCCATTTTGTGGGATTTTTGTCGCATTTTTAGGGATTTTTTAGTTATGTTGAGTGATTTTTAGCCCAAAACACATGTAAGTTAACAATTAAATTAATTTAAGGACATAGACAGTTGTAAATATTATATATAGGAATGTTTAGGCTACATATATATTTAAATGAAGAGAAAATAATGAAATAGGCATAGTAGTAGCCATTTTGAAGGTTTTGAGCCATTCTGAGTGATTTTGAGCCCAAAACACTTGTAAGTTGTCATTTAACTTTATATAAAGACATATACACCTGTAAATATGGTGTATAAGAATGTTGAAAGTAATAATAAGTTTAAATCAAGAGATACTATATTAATGGGCTTAGTACTAGCCAAAATGAAGTCATACGTCAAAAAGTTAGTGTCGCAAACATAGCAAGCAAATTAAGGGAAAATCGCTTGCGTTGGTTCATACATGTGAAATGGAGACCTAAAGGAACCCCGATGCAACGAGTGGAAGGGTGGGATCATTGAGATCTCAAACGAGGTAGGGGGATACCGAAAATGTCTTGGTGGGAAGGGGTTAAAAAGAATATGAAGCTTGTAGATTTACAAGAGAATGAGGGTCTCGATCACAGGGGAAGGAGGAGAAAAATTTTTGCAGATGACTACACGAAATGATTAATTTAGGTTCATGTAACCGACCCCAATTTTTGGGATTAAGGCTATAATTGATTGATTGAGTAGTAGCCATAGTGAGGGATTTTTTTTGGCCACTTTGAGTGATTTTGAGCCCGAAACTCGTTTAACGTTACATTAGAACTAATTTAAAACATAGATACTTGTAAATATTCCAAATAGGAATATTTAAGGTATTTATAAGTTTAAATGAATAGAAATTAATTAATTAGCCACAATCGTAGCCATTTTGAGTGATTTTGAGCCCCAAAACACTTGTAAGTTGTCATTTTACTTAATTTAAAGACATAGACACTTGCACACAAGTTGTAAAGAATGCTGAAGGTGATTATAAGTTTAAATGAACAAAAACTAATGAAATGGGTAGTGTAGTTGCCATTTTGTTGGATTTTTTAGCCATTTCGAGTGATTTTGAGCCCAAAACACTTGTAAGTTTAAATTTTAATCAATATGATGACATAGAAACTTGTAAATATGCTAAATAGGAATGTATAAGGTACTTAAAAGGTAAAATGAAGATAAACTAAAGAAATGGGCATATTAGTAACCATTTTGAGGGATTTTTTCAGCAATTTTTAGTGATTTTGAACTCAAAACTCTTATAAGTTGATACTTAAATTAATTTAATGACATAGATAATTATAATACAATATAAAAGAATTTAATTTAGTTATAAGTTTAAATGACGCAAAAACTAACGACATGGGCATGGTACCAAACATTTTGTGGGATTTTTGAACAATTTTGAGTGATTTTGAGCCCAAAACACTTGTAAGTCCACATTTGGATTAATTTAAAGGTGTACACACTTGTAAATATTATATATAAGAATGTTTAAGTACTAATAAGTTGAAATGAATAGAAACTAATGAAATGGGAAAAGTAGTAGCCATTTTAGAGGGATTTTTTAGCCATTTTGAGTGATTTTGAAACCAAAACTCTTGTAAAGGTACATTAGAATCAATTTAAATAAATACACTTTTAAATATGTTATATAAGAATGTTGAAGGTAATTATAAATTTAAATAAAGAGAAACAATTGAAATGGACATAGTAGTAGCCATTTTAGAGGGATTTTTGAGCCATTTTTGGTGATTTTGAACCAAAAACTCTAGTAAGGCTACATGTTAATTAAATTAAGGAAATGCATTTGTTAATATGCTATATAATAATGTTGAAGGTAATTATAAGTGTAAATCAAGAGAAACTGATGAATGGGACATAGTAGTAGCCATTTTGGAAGGATTTTTGAGTGATTTTGAACCCAAAGCTCTTGTAAGGTTACATTTGAATTAATTTAAAGAAATACACTTGTAAATATAGTATATAAGAATTTTTAAGGTAATTATAAATGTAAATCAAGAGAAACATATGAAATCGATATAGTAGTAGCCATTTTTGAGGGATTTTTTAGCCATTTTGAGTGATTTTGAGCCAAAAACACTTGTAAGTCGACATTTGAAATAGTTTAGAGGCGTACACACTTGTAAATTTGTTATATTGGAATGCTTAAGTACTAATAAGTTGAAATGAAGAGAATCTAATGAAATGGGCATAGTAGTACCCATGTTGGAGCGATTTTTGAGCCATTTAATTTTGAGTGTTTTTGAACCCAAAATTCTTGTAAGGTTACATTTGAATTAATTTAAAGGAACAGACACTTGTAAATATATATATAAGAATTTTGAAGGTATTTATAAGTGTAAATTATGAGAAACTAATGAAATGGACATAGTAGCCACTTTGGAGAGATTTTTGAGCCATTTTGAGTGATTTTGAGGTGAAAACTCTTGAATGGTTACATTTGAACTAATTTAAATAGGTAGACATTTGTAAATATGATGCATAATTATTTTGAAGGTACTTATTAGTTGAAATGGTTAGTAACCAATAAAATGGGCATATTAGTAGCCATTTTGAGGGATTTTTGAGTTATTGTGAATGGTTTTGAGCCCAAAACACTTATAAGTTGTCATTTTACTTAATTTAATGACATATACACTTGTAAGTATAGTGTATAAGAATGTTGAAGGTAATTATAAGTTTAAATGACGTGAAACAAATGAAATAGGCATAGTACTAGTGATTTTGTGAGATTTTGAGCCATTTTTATCAATTTTGAGCCCAAAACAATTGTTAGTGGTCATGTAACTTAGTTTAAAGACATCAACACTTGTAAATATTCTTTATAAGAATGTTGAAGGTAATTATAAGTTTAAATCATGAGAAACTAAATAAATGGGCATAGTAGTAGATACTTTGAGGGATTTTTGAGTCATTGTGAGTAATTTTGTGACCGAAAGTCGTTTAAGGTTACATTTGAATTAAATTGAAAACAAAAATAGTTGTAAATATGCTAAATAGGATTGTTGGTGGTTATAAGCTTAAATGAATAGAAACTAATTAAATGGGCATAGTGGTAGTCATTTTGAGGTTTTTGTAATTTGTCATTTACTTAATTTAAAGACATAAACACTTGCAAATAAGCTGCAAAGAATGTTGAAGGTAATCAACTACTATATATGTTTAATGAGAATCGAACTTATGACCTTTGACATGTGAGACACATTATTTACCAATTAAGCTATATGCCATTAATGTCAATATTTCCACAACAAAACTATTATAACATGTATATCATAAAAAGTAATATCTCATTAAATTTAATAATCCCTTTCTACGTTGATAAATAAAACATGTGAAAAATGGATAATAATGAATATATTTTTTTATGATAATTAAATGTTCATTTTATCTCTTTGTCGATACCACAATTGATCTTTTATTTGGACCCATTAAATTTCTTTTGAAATCATGTGTTCAACAGTTCAAATGTAAAATCTATATTTTATTTCTTTATCAATAAACATATTAAACTCACATTATATTCGCAATTATTTGAAACTTTTACATCGCAATTATGAAATATTTCATGGTTATCTATTATAAATATCTTATAATAATACTCCTATTTGTTCACTCAACATTTCAGTTTGTTACAAAACTAAATTAAATTAATATATAATTACAATATTTTATATTTTGATGAAAAAGGCAAAACAAATAAAAGAAATCTTAAAATGAAATTTTATCAAATGATTCGGGGCAACGCCCGAGAACCAAAGCTAGTTATAAGTTTAAATAATGAGAAACAAAATGGGTATAGTAGTAGCCATTTTGTGGGTTTTTTTAATCCATTTTGAGGGAGGTGAGCTACGTTGAGTGATTGTTGGCCCAAAACTCATGTAAGTTGACAATTACATTAATTTAAGGACATAGACACTTGTAAATATGCTATATAGGAATGTTTAGGCTACATATATATATATTTAAATGAAGAGAAACTAATGAAATGAGCATAGTAGTAGCCATTATGATAGGTTTTGAGCCATTTTAAGTGATTTTGAACCCAAAACAATTGTAAGTTGCCATTTAACTTAATTTAAAGACATAGACACTTGTAAATATGTTGTATAAGAACGTTGAAGGTAATAATAAGTTTAAATCAAGTGATACTAATTAAATGGGATTAGTAGTAGCCAAAAATATAAATATACGCCGAAAAATTGGTGTCGCAAACATAGCAAGCAATTTAAGGGAAAACCGCTTGCGTTGGTTCATACATGTGAAATGGAGACCTGAAAAGGCATTGGTGCAATGAGTGGAAGGGTGGAATGATGGAGATCTCAAACTTGGTAGGGGGAGACCGAAATTGACTTGGTGGGAAGGGGTTAGAAAGGAGATGAAGGTTGTATATTGATAAGAGAATGAGGGTCTCGATCGAAGAAAATGGAGGAGGAAATTTTATGTGGATGACTACATGTAATGATTAATTTAGGTTCATGTAGTAGCCATATTAAGGGATTTTTTAAGCCATTTTGAGTGATTTTGGGCTCGAAACTCAGGTAAGGTTACATTTTGAATTAATTTAAAAACATAGACAGTTGTAAATATTCTATCTAGGAATGTTTAAGGTATTTATAAGTTTAAATGAATAGAGCTTAATTAAATAGGCACAGTAGTAGCCATTTTGAGTGATTTTGAGCCCCAAAACACTTGTAAGTTATCATTTTACTTAATTTAAAGACATAGACACTTGCAAATAAGCTGTAAAGAATGTAAAATGTAATTATAAGTTTAAATGAACAGAAACAAATGAAATGGGCTTTGTAGTTGCTATTTTGTGGGATTTTCTAGCCATTTCGAGTGATTTTGAGCTCAAACCTCTTGTAATTAAGTTGACATTTTAATTAATATAATGACATAGACACTTGTAGATATGCTACATAGGAATGTTGAAGGTACTTAAAAGGTAAAATGAAGATAAACTAATGAAATGGGCATAGTAGTTGCCATTTTAAGGGATTTTTTAGCCATTTTTAGTGATTTTGAGCTCGAAACCCTTATAAGTTGACACTTAAAATAATTTAATGATGTAGATACTTATAAATATAATATAGGAAAAATTCATACAAATGATCCCAACTATGGATGTTCACCTAATAAAAGACCGAACTTTGATTAATCCAAAAATGGACCCAACTTTCATGCCCATTTTCCAATTTTTGACCCTCTTAATATTTAATTTGTAAAATCAAGTAAATCTTACTAATTATCTGGTTTTTTCTTAACATTTGGAGGTTTCGGGTGGAAGGGATGATTGTGGTGGTATTTTCGTGTGGTCCTGCTTAAGCAAAAGCCGGATAATTAGCAAGATTTACTTGATTTTACAAGTTAAAATTTAAGAGGGTCCAAAATTCGAAAATGAGCATGAAAGTAGAGTTCGTTTTTTGATTAATCAAAGTTTGGTCTTTTATTAGGTGAACGCCCATAGTTGGGATTATATTTATGAATTTTTCCTATAATATATAGGAATTTTTAATTTAGTTATCAGTTTAAATGAAGCAAAATTAACAACATGGGCATAGTAGTAGACATTTTGTTGGATTTTTGAACCATTTTGAGTGATTTTGAGCCCAAAACACTTCTAAGTCGACATTTGAATTAATTTAAAAGCGTACACACTTGTAAATTTGCTATATAAGTTGAAATGAAGAGAAACTAATGAAATGGGCATAGTAGTAGCCATTTTAGAGGGATTTTTGAGCCATTTTGAGTGATTTTGAAGCCAAAACTCTTGTATTGTTACATTTGAATTAGTTTAAAGAAATAACTTGTAAATATGCTATATAAGAATGTTGAACGTAATTACAAGTATAAATTAAGACAAATATATGAAATGGGCTTAGTAGTAGCCATTTTGGAGGGATTTTTTAGCCATTTTGAGTGATTTTGAACCAAAAACTCTTGTAAGGTTACATTTGAATTAATTCAAATAAATACACTTGTAAATATGCTATATAAGATTGATGAAGGTAATTATAAATGTAAGTCATAAGAAACTTATGAAATGGACATAGTAGTAGGCATTTTAGAGCGATTTTTCGCCATTTTGAGTGATTTTGAGGTGAAAACTCTTGGAAGGTTATATTTGAATTAATTTAAAGGCGTATACACTTCTAAATTTTCTATATAAGAATGTTTAAGTACAAATAAGTTGAAATGAAGAGAAATGAATGAAATGGGTATAGTAGTAGCCATTTTGGAGGGATTTTTGAGCTATTTTAAGTGATTTTGAAACCTAAACTCTTGTAAGGTTACATTTAAATTAATTTAGAGAAATACACTTGTAAATATGCTATATAAGAATGTTGAAGGTAATTATAAGTGTAAATTAACAGAAACTAATGAAATGGACATAGTAGTAGCCATGTTGGAGGGATTTTTGAGCCATTTTTAGTGATTTTGAACCCAAAACTCTTGTAAGGTTACATTTGAATTAATTTAAAGAAATACACTTGTAAATATGATATATATGAATTTTGAAGGTAATTATAAGTGTAAAATAACAGAAACTAATGAAATGGACATAGTAGTAGCCATTTCGGAGGGATTTTTGAGCGATTTTTAGTGATTTTGAACCCAAAACTCTTGTAAGGCTACATTTGAATTAATTTAAAGAAATACACTTGTAAATATGATATATAAGAATTTTGAACGTAATTATCAGTGTAAATTAAGATAAACTTATGAATTGGACATAGTAGTAGCCATTTTGGAGGGATTTTTGAGACATTTTGAGTGATTTTGAACCCAAAACTCTTGTAAGGTTACGTTTGAAATAATTTAAAGAAATGAACTTGTAAATATGCTGTATAAGAATGATGAAGTTAATTATAAGTGTAAATCAAGAGAAACTTATGAAATGGACATATTAGTAGCCATTTTGAAAGGATTTTTGAGCCATTTTGAGTGATTTTCAATCCAAAACTCTTGTAATGTTACATTTGAATTAATTTAAAGACATGAACTTGTAAATTTGAAATATAATAATGTTGAAGGTAAATATAAGTGTAAATCAAGCGAAACTAATGAAATGGACATAGTAGTAGCCATTTTGAGTGATTTTGAGCCGAAAACTCTTGAATGGCTACATTTGAATTTATTTAAATAGATTGACACTTGTAAATATGCTTCATAACTATGCTAAAGGTACTTATTAGTTTAAATGGTTAGTAACCAATAAAATGGACATATTAGTAGCCATTTTGAGGGATATTTGAGCCATTTTGAATGGTTTTGAACCGAAAACACTTATAAGTTGTCATATTTTTTAATTTAATGACATATACACTTGTAAATATGTTGTACTGTATAAGAATGTTGAAGGTAGTTATAAGTTTAAATGTCGAGAAATAAATGAAATATGCATAGTAGTTGCTATTTTGAGAGATTTTGAGCCATTTTGAGTGATTTTGAACCTAAAACACTTGTAAGTTGTTATTCAACATAATATAAAGACATAGACAATTGTAAATATGGCTTATAAAATTTTGAAGGAAATTATAAGTTTTAATCAAAAGAAAGTTATGAAATGGGCAAAAAAGTAGCCATTTTGATGGATTTTTGAGCCACTTGATTGATTTTGAGCCCGAAACTCATGTAATTTGACATTTAATTAATTTAAATACATAGACACTTGTAAATATGCTATATAATAATTTTTAAGGGATTTATAAGTTTTAATGAAGATGAACTAGTGAAATGGCCCTACTGGTAGCCATTTTGAGGAATTTCGAGCTATTGTGAGTGATTTTTAGCCCAAAAATCTTGTAAGTTTACAATTAATTTAATTTAACGACATAAACACATGTAAATATGCTACATAGGATTTTTTAAGCTACTTATAATTTTTTATGAAGAGAAACTACTGAAATGTGCATAGTAGTAGCCGTTTTGAGGGATTTTTGAGCCATTTTGAGTGATTTTTGCCCAAAACTTCTATAATTATACATTTGAATTAATTTAAAAACATAAAAAATTTCAAATATGCTATATAGGAATGTTTTAAGGTACTCATAAGTTTAAATGAAGCGAAATTAGTGAAATCGGCATAGCAGTAGCCGTTTTTATGGATATTTGAGCCATTTTGATTGATTTTGAGCCCAAAACACTTGTATGTTGTCATGTAACTTTGTTTAAAGATTTCAAAACTTGTAAATTTGCATTATAAGAATGTTGAAGGTAATTATAAGTTTAAATCGTGAGAAACTAAACAAATGGGCATCGTAGTAGCCACTTTGAGGGATTTTTGAGCCCTTGTGTGTGATTTTGATCCCGAAACTAGTGTAAGGTTCCATTTGAATTAATTTGTAAACAAATACACTTTTAAGTGTTTTATAGAGGAATGTTTAAGCTACTTATAAGTGTAAATGAATGGAAACTAATTAAATAGGCATAGTAGTAGCCATTTTAAGGGATTTTGGTGCTATTTTGAGTGATTTTGAACCCAAAACACTTGTAAGTTGTCATTTTACTCAATTTATAGACACAAACACTTGCACATATGCTATAAAGAATTTTGAAGGTAATTATAAGTTTAAACGTTGAGACACTAATTAAATGGGCATAGTAGTAGTCATTTTCTGGGATTTTTTTTGCCATTTTGTAGGAGTTTTATGTTATTTTGAATTATTTTTAGCCCAAAACTCATGTAAGTTTACAATTGAAATAGTTTAAGGAAGTAGACACTTGTAAATATGCTATACAGGAATGTTTAGGCTACATATATGTTTAGAAGAAGTGAAGCTAATGATATGCGCATAGTAGTAGCATTTTTAAAGATTTTAAGCCATTATTAGTGATTTTGAACCTAAAACACTTGTAAGTTGCCATTTAACTTAATTTAATGACAAACACACTTGTAAATATGTTGTATAAGAATTTTAAAAGTAATAATAAGTTTACATCAAGAGAAAATAAATTAATGGGCCTAGTAGTTGCTAAAATGATGTCATACGCCGAAAAGTTGGTGTCACAGACATAGCAAGCAAATTAATGGACAATAGCTTGCGTTGGTTCGAACATATGAAATAGAGACCTGAAGGAGCCCTGTTGTAACGAGTTTATGGGTGAGATCACGGAGATCACAAACGAGGTAGGGGGAGTCCGAAAATGACTTAGTGGGAATGGGTTAGAGAGGATATGAAGCTTTTAGATTTACAAGAGAATGCGGTTCTTGATTGCAAGGGATGGAGGAGGAAAATTTTATGTGGATGACTACATGGAATGACTAATTTAGGTTCATGTAGGTGACTCCAATATTTTGGATTAAGGATTTGATTGATTGATTTAGGAGTAGCCATATTGTTGAATTTTTTTTAGCCATTTTGAGTTATTTTGAGCCCGAAACTCGTGGAAGGTTACATTTGAATTATTTAAAAACATAGACACTTATATATATTCTATATAGGAATGTTTAAGGTATTTATAAGTTTAAAGGGATAGAAATTATTTAGATAGGCATAGTAGTAGCCATTTTGAGGGATATTTGTGCCATTTTTAGTGATTTTGAGTCCCTAAACACTTGTAAGTTGTCATTTTACGTAATTTAAAGACATAGACACTTGCAAATAAGAAATAAAGAATGCTGAAGGTAACTATAAGTTGAGATTTTAATTAATATGATGACATAGACACTTGTAATTATGCTACATAGGAATGTTTAAGGTACTTAAAAGGTAAAATGAAAATAAACTAATGAAATGGGCATAGTAGTAGTCATTTTTAGGGAATTTTTGAGCTATTTTAAGTGATTTTGAGCCCGAAACTCTTATAAGTTGACACTTAAATTAATTTGAAGACATAAACACTTATAAATATGATGTATAGGAATTTTTAATTTAGTTATAAGTTTAAATGAATAAAAACTAACGAAATGGGCATAGTAGTAGCCATTTTGTGGGATTTTTGAGCCGTTTTGAGTTATTTTACCCCAAAACACTTGTAAGGCGGCATTTGAATTAATTTAAAGGCGCACAAACTTGTAAATTTTCTATATATGAATTTTTAAGGTACTTATAAGTTGAAATGAAGAGAAACTAATGAAATCGCCATAGTAGTAGCCATTTCGAGTGATTTTGATCCCAAAACTCTTGTAACTTGTCATTTAACTTAGTTCAAAGATATAGAAAATTTTAAATATGATGCTTAAGAATTTTGAAGGTAACTATAAGTTTAAATGAAGCGAAACTAATAAAATGGGTATAGTAGTAACCATTTTGAGGGATTTTTGAGCTATTTTGAGTGATTTTTAGCCCAAAACTCATGTAAGTTTACAATTGAATTAATTAAAGGACATAGACACTAGAAAATATGCTATATAGGAATGTTTAAGCTATTATAAGTTTAAATGTAGGAAAACTAATGAAATGGGCGTATCCGTAGCCATTTAGATAGATTTTGAACCACTCTGAGTGATTTTGAGCCCAAAACTGTTGTGAGTTGTCATTAGACTTAACCTAAAGACCCATACAATTGTAAATATGCTGTATAAGAATTTTGAAGTTAATTATAAGTTTAAATCAAGAGAAACTAAATTAATGGGCATAGTAGTAGCTATTTTGAGGGATTTTTTTAGCCATTTTGATTGATTTTGAGCCCGAAACTCGTGTAAGGTTTCATTTGAGTTAATTAAAAACATAGAAACTTGTAAATATTCTATATATATAGGGTACTTATAGGTTTAAATGAATAGAAACTAATTAAATAGGCATAGTAGTATCCATTTATCCAAAAATATGCGGGAATGTTTTAAATATCCCTGGTCATTTATCCGAACAAATGTTAATATTGACCAAGATGTGACACATAGTATTAAATGTGGGTGGCGTAAATGGGGAGCATCCACGGGAGTGTTTTGTGACAAAAACATCTCGTTAAAGTTGAAGGGGAAATTATACAAGACTACCATAAGACCAGTGTTGCTCTATGGTGTAGAATGTTGGGCTTATGTGGATGACCACAAGGAATGATTTTTTGGTTCATATCGCCAACACCATTTTTTGGGATTAAGGCTTTGTTTGTTTGATTGTTAAAGTAATAGCCATTTTGAGGGATTTTTGTTCCATTTTTAGTGATTTTCAGCCCAAAACACTTGTAAGTTGTCATTTTACTTAATTTAAAGACATAGACACTTGCAAATAAGCCGTAAAGAATGTTGAAGGTAATTTATCAGTTCAAATGTAGATAAACTAATGAAATAGGCTTAGTAGTAGCCATTTTGTGGGAATTTTTTAGCCAATTTTGAGTGACTTTGAGCCCAAAACACTTGTAAGTTGACATTGGAATTAATTTATAGGTGTATACACTTGTAAATATGTTGTATAGGAATGTTTAAGGTACTTATAAGTTTAAATGAAGAGAAACTAATGAAATAGGCATTGTAGTAGCCATTTTGAGGGATTTTCGAGCCATTTTGAGTGATTTTGAGCCCAAAACTCTTGTAACTTGTCATTTAACATAGTTTAAAGACATAGACACTTTTAAATATGATGCTTAAGAATGTTGAAGGCAATTATAAGTTTAAATGAAGAGAAACTAATGAAATGGGCATAATAGTAGCCATTTTGAGGGATTTTTGAGCTATTTTGAGTGATTTTGATCCCAAAACTCTTGTAAGTTGGCAATTGAATTAATTTAAAGACATAGACACTTGTAAATATTCTATATGAAAATGTTTAAGGTACTTATAATTTTAAATGAAGAGAAACTAATTAAATGGGTGTAGTAGTAGGCATTTTGAAAGAATTTGAGCCATTTTGACTAATTTTGAGTCCAAAACTATTGTAAGTTTACATATGTATTGATTTAAATACATATACACTTGTAAATATTCTATATAGGAATATTTATGGTACTTATACGGTTAAATTAAGAGAAACTAATGAAATGGGCATAGTAGTAGCCATCCTTAATGAAATGTGTAAGAGTTTGAAAATTCTACACTGAGCGTAAGAGTTTGAAGTAATTTTTTACACAAAAGGATTCAAACATGCGACAAAGAAGATGACTTGTATTGATGAAGGATTATGACTTAAATATCCAGTACCATGAAGGGAAGGCCGATGTGGTAGCGAATGCTCTAAGTCGTAAGACGAAGCATTGCGTGAATTATCTTGTAGTCGCTGACGAACTATGTAGGGACATGGAGAGGCTGAATCTGGAAATAGTGAAAGAGGGGTCTTTGGAAGGAATACTTTGCAATCTTAGTATCTAACCAACGGTGTTTGAGGAGAATAAGGAGAACCAGAATTGTGTCGTGAAGTTAGACAGGATAAAGGAGAAATGGAAAGCAGTAAAGGCTACGGATTTTAAAATCCACGACTATGGGAGTTTAAGGTATAAGGGAATGTGGTGGGTACGAAGAATTGAAAAGGAAAATCATGGAGGAAGGTCATAATACACCATACTTGTTCACCCCTGGTGGTGACAAATTGTATAAAGATTTGAAAAGGTGCATTGGTTGCCTGGAATGAAGAGAGAAGTAGCTGAATTCTTGAGTAGATTTCTTACGTGTCAAAAGGTAAAATTTGAGCATAAAAGGCCCTAAGGAGAAGTTCAACCACTCGAAATTCTAGGATGGAAGTGGGATTGCATATCAATGGATTTTGTAACTTTTTTGCCAAAGTCAAAGAATCAGAATGATACTATATGGGATGTGGTAGATAGGCTTACTAAATCAGTAGCGTTTATAACTTTTTTGCCAAAGTCAAAGAATCAGAATGATACTATATGGGATGTGGTAGATAGGCTTACTAAATCAGTAGCGTTTATATCGATGAAGAACACTTGGAAAATAGAGACCATTGAGTTGGAACAAAGGAAAATCTTGCAGCATCTCCCTACCATTCTTCAAGTCCACGATGTTGATGATTATACTCATATAACTCATATACATATGCACTCAAATTGAGAACACGTAGAGAAATGTCAAACCGAAATTTTCTCTAAAGCCAAGAGAAGGCAAATATTTGCATCCTAAATGAGATTACATGTGCAAATACAGTCCCAAACAGTACGATTCAAGAGTTACTCCTAATGAATAGGACTTTAGCAAGTAACTAGGCTTACGATAATGCAATAACCTACATAAATCAATACACAAAATGCAGTATATTCCAAATTTTACATTCAAAAGACATACAACTATCTAAATTCACAAATATTTACATTCAAATTAAAGATCGCCATACCATAAGTTCAATGTTTGATGAAAAAGAAGCAAATGTATTTAGTTTATGTTTTTAAATTTATTACTCGTACATTTGAGTACCAATGAACTACAAGTAAAAACTAATTTATCTTTTAAATTATGCTCACATCGCCTGGTGTGTTGAACTAAAGCATCTAAGGACAACTCGATATGATTTCAGCTATGGAAATACATCACAATTTATGGTATCAACAACTGAATTTAACTCATAACAATTATAAAATGCCCCTTTGGCAGCAAAGATGAGGGGCGTTCCAATATGATGTTATATATAATCGATTCCGCAGGCAATCTATGTCATGCAAATATGGAATCTTAAGAGTCTCATGAATACATGGTAGTTACATCATCGAGCCGCCGCCGCCGCCTCTACCGGGTGTCACCGAACCTTTGCTGGACCCAAGGTTCGGTGACACCACGTCCGACCAAAAAAAATAAAAAAGGAAGCAACAAACTTAAACTAAAATACCTATAAAATATGAATTCAACAACTATAATACGAAAATTCCAATAAACTAAACCAACCAAAGATGGATAGAAAGCTTCATGTCATCTATTACATGTCCAAGACATTCAATGATGCCCAACGAAACTACACCACAATAGAGGAGTTCTTAGTTGTTGTGCATGCTTTTGAGAAGTTTTGTCATTACCTTGTGGGGTCCAAAACCATTATGTACGCGGATCATGCAGCAATTAGGTGTTTGATGAACAAGAAGGATGCTAAGCCTAGATTGATTAGATGCATACTCCTTCTGTAAGTTTGATGTGGAGATTCGTGACAAGATGGCAGTGGAAAATGTGGTGGCAGGCCATTTATCTCAACTTCATGAAAATAATGAAGTGGTTGATGTGCTTCCAATTGACGACAATTTAGGAGGCGATATCTTGTACGTAATTAGGGAATGCAAAGTCCCTTGATACACTGACAATGTTAACCATTTGTCCTAAAACAAAAAGAGGAGGATCAACAGAGAGTTAAGGTTCTAGTTTGTGATGTCTTGATAAGACAATGTGTGTCGGATGATGAAGTGCTTGGTATGCTAAGAATGTGCCACTCTGATCTTAGTGGTGGGGTACATGAGTGCCAATGAGACTGCATCGAAGATCCTCACATCTCTACTTTAGTGGCCCACTTTGTTCAAGGATTCTTGGGTCTATGTGAAGAGTTATGACCGTTGTCAATGAACGAGTAATATCTCAAAACGGGTTAAAATGCCTCGGAACCTTATCATGGAGTTGGAGGTGTTCGATGTGCGGGCCATTTTTCATAGGTCCTTTCCCATCATTTTATGGGAATCAATACATCCTTGTTGCGATGTATTCTGTGTCAAAATAAGTAAAAGTAATTACATCAACCACAATTAATCACAAGGTGATGATGAAAATGTTGAAAAAAATGATATAACGTAGATTTGGGATTCCTAGAGCTATATAAGTGATGGAGGATCTCACTTTGCTCATTTAATTTTCAAGAAAATATTGAGGAAGCATAGGGTGCATCACCGGGTAAGTTTGCCTTACCACCCTCAAACAATTAGTCATCTGAGATCTCTTATAGGGAGACAAAACTCATTTTGGAAAAGGCAGTGAACTGCAACCGCAAAGATTGGGCAAACAAACTTGATGAGGCTTTATGTGCCTATAGGACCACTTTTAAGACTCGAATAAGGACTAACCCTTATAAATTGGTTTACGGGAAGAGTTACCATCTCCCAGTTTAACTTGTGATCGAATCGCACACATTGAGCCATAAAGCATATCAATTTTGATCTAGATAGTGTAGGGGTGCAACGGATGCTAAACCTCCATGAATTATAGGAAGTGAGGATGGATTCTTACAATTGCGCTAGCATTTAAAAGGAGTGAACAAAGGACTGACATGACATGCATGCTCATCCGAATGAAGTGCTACAAGGGAGGGGACATGGTTCTTCTGTACAATTCTTGGTTACGATTATATCCTTGGAAGCTCTCCTCTAGATGGAGTGGCCCGTTCAACGCCATGTCCGTTTTCTCTTATGGATCTGTGGAATTATTGAAGGAGAACAAGTGCAATAATTTCAAGATTAATGGACACCGCTTGAAGTTATACTATGGAGGATGGAAATTATTATCAATCTCCTTCATTAACTTTTTAACCCTCCATAGGACGGAGGAGGGTATTTGTCTAGCTATTGACATTAAATTAGCATGTTTTAGTTTTTTTTTCTAGCTAGTTTAACTTTCTTTTTCTTGTGTTTTTCTTTGTGTTTATATATATTTTGCCAATTTTTGATTTCTTTTGCTAACGTTTTCAGTTTTGTGTGTTATGTTTTGTTTTGTAGAATAAAACTCTCCAACTCGGCTTTCTGAATGATTAGCTTTGATATCCTCCCTAAGTTTTGCTCCCTATTGATTGATGCTTTTTGTTGTTAGGGAATAGCAACCGTTTAGCTAGGGGGATACATTTGAGCAATTGAGTCATTTGTGCAAAATTTTCATTTCAAGCTTTCAACTTTCGAGTTTTTTTAGCTTTCTTTGGATTTATGCCTTTATGGAGCCTCGGTAGGTTTTCCAATCCATGTGTGCTCAGACAAGGGTAGTGTAGTTAGAGATGATTGTTTGAGGATGATTGCAACTTACGACATAGGGTCCCCCATTAGGCTATTGGTTAGTTGTTGGGGAATGAGTTCCCCACAACTCTTTATTTTGATCTTTGCAAATTACGTGTTTAACCATGATTTCCATGTTTTTGGTTTTGTTTTCCTTTTTTAATTTCCCTTTTTCTTTTTCGTTATCATTTACGTCTTTTCTTTTCTTTCTTTGGTGTCTGGGTCCTCTATAGTTAAGCTTTTTTATTGTGTCTTTTGAGCAATGTGATCAAGAGTAGGTTAGATCTCGGGTTCTTCTAAAAATATTTTTTTTTCTTTTTCCCTGCCGGTGGGTAGGTGTTAAACCCACCGGCAGGATTCACAAACAAATTCTCTACTGGTCTACCACTACTCTTCCGCAAATTAACACTTTCTTGCTCTTCTAATTCCCCTTCCTGCTTTTGATAGTAAAACAAATTAAAGACGCCTGCTACCTTACTCCATGCATGGTGATCAATTCACTTATTCCTTTATTTGCTTATGTGTGCCTAATGCATAGCAAGTCTTCACTCCCTTCTTTTCCATCTTCATGGCTAAGTAGTATGTGTTTGAGTCATTGAGACTTTGAGAGTGTTACTGTAATTCATTAGAATCAATTATTCCTTTCTTCTCTTAAGTTCGTCCGTAAATTAATCTCATGCAATCTACAATCAATGTTCTAGCCTCCGCCTGCATACTAAGTGAGCTATGTTTTTTTTTGTTGTGTTGGACAAGATGAACATTCATCCTTTTGCTTGCATATTTTCACACATTCAATGTGGTCAAGCAAACCTCCCCTTTTCTTCCACCTAGCTAATTGTTTTCTTCCCTTTGCACAACAATCTTGTGTACCGCAGTATAAAAGTCCAACACCAAAGGTAGCCTCATGGGCTCGTAGATGCATGAATGTGATTTCCTGCAACAATATATATATATATATATTTTTTTTTTCTAGATGCTATGAATGTGATTTCCTACAACAATATATATATTTCCTGCAACAACTTGGCCAATATCTACCACTGTGCGCGGCCATTCTCCTCTTCCTCCTTTGGCACAACAGCGCTATATTCTCCTCTACGTAGATTTTGGCACTTGCTCTTCATCATCATCAACACACTATTGTTGCTACTATATTTGATCGTGGGTTACCTATATTATCCTACACAGTTCGATGCCTTCTTCAGACGTAGATTTGATCCAGTCAAAGCGTCCACTTTTCTCCCGCTTCGATTGCGAGGGTGTGATAGAGATAGAATATTCATCAAAATAGTCTATCCATAGATTTATGATATTATATTTAGAAATAATATCTTATGTAAAGTAGGATATATTTATAATATCGTTAGGATAATATTTAGGAAACTATATTCTTTGTCATTGTAACCCTATAAATATGATCAATGGAAATAACCATAATCAAGGGAGTTTACACAATCTAACACAATGATATATAGTAAGGGTGTAAATTTGATCTAACCTTCGAGTTTCCTTGATTTCCCAATTGATTGAGACTATTTAAAACTCTTGCTTTTGGAACCTTAGGATTGTTAGCTAAGGGTTATGCACCATTCTAACTCTTGTCAATTGGTCATGGGGATGAGTAGTGGAGAGTGGCTTTTGGGGACTTGAAACAAACTCAAGGTACATAGAACCCTTGGTGAGGATTACTTGTCTTGGCTTTTTTCATCATGAAATTTTGAACGGCAAGGATCCATTCTGCTTTTTTAGTCTAATTGATTCTAACTCTTGTCAATTGGTCATGGGGATGAGTAGTGGAGAGTGGCTTTTGGGGACTTGAAACAAACTCAAGGTACATAGAACCCTTGGTGAGGATTACTTGTCTTGGCTTTTTTCATCATGAAATTTTGAACGGCAAGGATCCATTCTGCTTTTTTAGTCTAATTGATTCTAACTCTTGTCAATTGGTCATGGGGATGAGTAGTGGAGAGTGGCTTTTGGGGACTTGAAACAAACTCAAGGTACATAGAACCCTTGGTGAGGATTACTTGTCTTGGCTTTCTTCATCATGAAATTTTGAATGGCAAGGATCCATTCTGCTTTTTTAGTCTAATTGAGAATTTATTTTAGGACTTTTAAGGTTAAGTGATTGAACCCCTTTAAGAAACAATGGAGGAATTTATTTATAATACATTTTTCTTATTACAATTCTAAATTCGTGTGTTTTTTTTTCACATATTAGAGTTTTTACATTTGCATTTTTCAACTAATGAGCACATTACAAGCCATTTTCCCCATTGTTTTGTTTTAACCCTATAGTGATCATGGAGCAAGGAGTTTTATGGTTTTATGTTGATGCCATGGGATCATTGTTTATTTGATGATGATTGGCAAGTATGTTGGCTTGAGGAGACCCATTTTTGAAGCCATTTTATGTAATGGTGAATATTTATGCATTGAGAAAAAAAAATAAAAAAAAAATAAATAAATAAATAAAATCAGAAGTAAATAAAAGATTTTAAGTTTGTGAACATTGAAAAGTTTGTAATGTAATTAAAGTCTGTGATTTGTATATATGTGTGAATAAAGGTGCTTTGAGGCTTATCTTTAAAGAAGTTTTGAGGTTTTTGTTGTATTATTGGTTTGTCTATAGAGATGCGATGATGATTGTAAGATGATTCTGTTAAGATATTCTCTGACACAGCCTAAAGTATTTCCGTTCCCCTAAACAAAATCATACATTACATCCATAAGAAGTCCTCTTGACATTAAGTGTTGAATCCTCCTTAGCTTTCATGAATCCCTTGTATTGAGAGAGACTTAATGGAAAGAAGTTGAGTTACCCCACATGACAATGGCATGCTCCAATTGATATTGTATTATGGTTTGAAATGGGCAAAAATTGGTTTCCCTTTTTCTTTCGGTCTCCTGTGTGGACTCATGAGATGCCTTGATGGGAGTGGACATAAACCATTGCCCGGGTACGCTTTGGATTATTTGAACAGGCATTGAGTCTGTTGATCGTAGGAGGGGTACGTGCTTGCTACAAAGATTTAATTGGGTTAGGGTTTCAGGTTCCACTTGGTAACACGCTTGGTTGGCCTAGGATTTCTTAGGGTCATCCTGCACATGTGCATGAGCTCAATTGAGAACCAAGCTTTTGCTTTCCTTTTTCTTTTGAGTGTCGTATGTAAGTTTATGTTGTTTTAATTGTAATTTGCATGGGGAGCAAACGTTTAGCTTGGGGAAGTTAATAACACTCATAGGTAGTGTTTTAGGTAGTTTTATTTTATTTAGCTAGTTTTAACTGTGTTTTATGAAAGGGACAGTCGTATACATATCAAAAATAACCTACTACTCTAATTATATAGACAGGGAAGTAGGGATCGTATTCACAGAGAAGCAAAGTAACTCTACTATATCTAAAGAGCTATTTCCCCGTAAGGAGCCTTTGAATTGGGTTTTGACTAATGAACTAATGACTACTAGGAAAGGAATTAAAACACAATAAATATTTCAGTAACTAAGCCTAGGACGTCGATTCACTACAGATCAACCAATGAATTGTGTGACAAATAATTAACCTATTATTGAGTTCCAGAATTAAGGCTTACTAATTCTCTCGAATCTAATTTCATTCAAAACTCCTCTAATAGCTCTCGCTCACTTAGACTCATTTTGCCTATTATCCCTGTGATCTAATTGTGGTAAACTTACCTCTCGGCATCGATTTTGAGAATATCTAACTAACAACTAAACCTGGTCAGCATTTAATTAATTGAAAGCAATACTAATTGACAATAGAAATTCAGGAACATCAAAAATCAAATTAAACAATCATGAACAAAACACTAGAAACAATTCATAGATCTCCTAGCTCTAGAAAGGAAACTACTCACACATGACTAAAAATATAAAATTCAATTCAAATAAACAAAAACAAAACTAAAGACATGATTAAAACTAATAAAATAATTTAAATCTATCAAAATAATCAAAAACATAAAAACTAGGGCACAAAAACAAATAACGCACTAAAACTAATTAAACTAGGAATTAAAACCATAAATTAAAACAAAAACATAAACTAAAAACATAATTAACGAGGAATTGAACATAAATCGAATTATATTGAATGAATGAAAAGTGTTCACAACCTAGAGAGAGAAAGTTAGGGCTAAAAACTAGAATTTTATCAATAATATTTCGTACATTGGCTTAGGAGTAAAAATAATTAAATACTAAATCCCGAAACAAGAGAAAACGAGTGGAAAAAGTCCCTCGGAGCAACCCACCTAGGTCACCCGGGCGAAATGCTGCCTACTCGGGCGTGTGGCATTCTACCCGGGCGGATCGCCTGGTTGGGTTTGTTCTCCATTTCTTCGCTCGTTTTCTTCTAATTACTTCTTTAATGCTTCTTTAACACTCCTAATTCTTAATAAAGCTCCCCAAATGACTCCAAACTCTCCACTAACTCTTCAAATGCTTCAAAAGGTTCGGAAAATAACGATAAATCATCGATTGCTGCAAAATCTTATAGAGAATACAACAAGCACTAGAAATAACAAAAGTTAGTAGAAGTGGCTCAAATGAGCCACGTTAGAGCTAAAACTCACTCGGGATCGGAGGTAAAACATGCATAAAATATTAACTTATCATTTTAGCTTAGGTTTTTCTTAGCTTTTAGTAATTTAGTATATTTTAGTATTCTTAAGTGTGAACAAAGCAAATTTTGGTGGAATTGAGATTTGGTTATATCATATTTAATTTGCTGTGAGCTTATTTTAGCACTAATTCTCACAGTTGGATCTTTATGTGTAGGTATAAGAAATAAATCGTCATTCGATGCAATCTCCATATGCTTCCGGATGATGTCGAAGTGCGTGAAGACTTATTGAACCCACATTGAGCAATTTTAAAATTTTAATTTTCATTGGAGTGCATTTCGCGACTAGGTTATTTCATCGCTAGAGGCGTCGTTAGCCAACAGTACGCTACCCAAGAAATGAAGGGAAATGCCGTTGTTGCTACCCAATAGTACGCTAGCAACGAGCTGGCTGGGTAGAGTAAGCGAGCAATTTATTAGTTTGAGTTTTCCATGCAAGCAAAATTTACTAAATTGGTAGTGATGAGTGGAGCGGGAATGTGTTTTTGAACCTATATCTTGAACATATAATTTTCATTTGCTTAATTTTCATTCTAAACATTCTAGAGCGAAGTTAGAGAATTTTAGAGAGAGAGAGAAAGTTAGTTGTTCCTGAATTACTTAGTTTTTACTTTGATTTTCTTGAAATTTCATGTATGTTTTTTTTAAATCTTTTGTTCTTGTAATTGTTTGCTTACATTTCTATAGCATCAATTCATGTTCTTGAATAGTTATAGTTGAATTTGCTCTTGTTTTGGTTTGTTTAGTTGAATTTTCTTGAGTATGATAATAGTTGCAATGATTAAATTTAACATGTTTCCCCCAATTTTAATGTTTTAATTTGTTGCAATTTCACCATGAGACAGTAGTTGTTCTACGTTAGGGGAATGTGGTGATCGAACCTAAGGATGACAACTAATTGAAATTTGTGGATAAAATTAGGTTGAATTTGTGTTTGAATGTTAAACTTATTGTACCCTTGAAATTCTTGAGCATAGGAATGAACAACCTAGGTTTTGGATGGAATTGGGTGAGATTCCATGGAGGATTCGAAAGTTGATCCATGGTTGACTATTCATGGACCTATTCAATGAAAATATGTTCAATAGCGGAGATTACAACGGTAGTTGGATTGGGGTTTCACCTTCACCACCACAAACTCAGGAAAAAACAAGTGAAAAACATTCAAAAAAGGTGAAGCCAATAGAGGCAAAAATGGGGACTAATATCACAAAGCCTAAGCATTATGTGGTTAGAAATGCAGCCAAGAAGACTATATGCTTCAAGTGCCAAGGCCAAGGTCACATAACTATGGATTGTCCTAATTGATTCCTGATTACAAAGCAAGAACACCTTCTTTTTGTGTGTGACCATGAGTTCAAGGGAGGTATTAATGAGGAACACTTGGAGGAAGAATATGCTTATCCAAAGACCGAAGGGAAAGTGCTAATCACGAGAACACATGTGTTCGACATTAGCCCAAGTCTCATAATTTCAAAGCTAGTGAGTTCGTATGGTTAATTGATGAAGCCGAGTCTCAATATTCTGATCGAGGATATAGCTCTCCATTACAAGAAAGTCCTTATCGAATGGTGAGAGACATTGGGAAAAGGCAATTGAATATAAGGTGCTCAATGGTAAGGATTTGAAAGCTTCTTTCTATGCGAAGAACATAATTCCATACTTCAAGGGCTTCAAAAATATAATTGTAAATGCTATCTTTAAATTTTGACGAGTCTTCTATTATCTATGAGACTGATTTATGTTAATCTAGAAGTCACGTATGAATTAATAGAATTAGGTGTTTTTAAGCATATTAATATAACCTTCTTACAAAATATATATTTTTAGTTGGTAATTCTATTAGGCATGGGATTGTATGGTTATAAATATGAGTGATTTCATTCAGAATATTCATATTGTTGTTTGAGTAAAAAAATTCCTTTTGTGAATCGAATTTGTAGAGTCAATTGAAGTCTTTTCATTGCTTTTCTTCTTGTTTCGAGTAGGAAAGGTTAAGATCATTTAAATTAGGTTTATCTCTGAATTTTAGTATTCAATTTTAATTACTCTTGTTCTTAATTTTTATTAAAAATTTAACCCAAAACAACTAAAATGCGTTCTTAGTTTTTAGTTTAAGGTGTTTGGTGATTATGATTCACTATCTCTGATTTATGTACTTAATACACATCAGCTTTCAAACAAATCATCAACCTATGGTTCTAAACTAGCTTAAACACACTCACACACTATTCATCACTAAATATTCCATCGTTGTACTCCTAAGGGTTCGACAAGACACTTGCCATTAACTAGTTGTAAACTTGTTAGAAGTAGGTTTAGTTGATAAAAATTGTTTGATTGTGGTGCTTGAATATGATTCTACTGACTGTACACATGCAAAAATGCTCCTTTCAAAATGGCGTCACCGGGAAATTTATGGTGTCTAGTGTTTTGGTTTGAGACTTGTTCATTTTATTACTTTCATATATATAATAGTTGGTTATGTTTGTTGTTGTTCCATTGAAATTATTGCTTAGATGTTTAGTGTTGAATGCGATCAAGGTCAAGTTCTCATATACCTTTTGATCCGGAAATTGACAGAATTATATGTGGTTTGAGGAAAACATGGAGTTGATGTAGTCTTTATTGGTATATTGTTTTGTAGCTTTTACTAGTTAGTTTAATAAGTTTTCCGTTCTTTTTCTCTTATTTTCCTCACTTTCCCCTAATTATTAGTTTTCCCCGTTCCTCGCAGTTTTGATACATTTTACCCCATATTGTCTTGTTTTGTGTATGGCTCATCTTTGTAGGTTTTTTCGTATTGTTCAAAAACCGAGGCGATATATGGGTGGATATACACAGAGTATTTAACATTGATTTGGGTCAGATAGTACTTATTTTAAAGTCTTGGTTTTGTCATCCTTCTTGGTGGTCCGTGATATCGCTAGCCATGGCTTGGCATCACAAGCCTCTTTGCAAGGAAGAAGCTCAACTGTATATGCTTACTAATTGTTTCTCTACTTTGAGAGAAAGAGGTTAATAGCATGGAAAGCAGGGGTGGGTGGCGCTACCTTCCACATAGCGCCCACTATGCCTTTGTTTTGGCAAAATTATACTTCTCTTCTGTTCCACTTCCTTCTAATAGATAGTATATATACTTTGGCTTGTTTTTGATTAATGTACATAATGTAAGACCTAGATTGATCATTAGACTTAGGCCATGCTATCCTCGTCTTATTTTTACTTATTTTCAGCAAAAATAATTTTAATTCGGCAAAAATAAGTTCAAATCAACAAAAATCAGTACAAATCAGTAAAAATAAGTTCAATTCAGCAAAAATAAGTTTCAATCCTTAATAAATTGTTAATGATTTTAGCAATAGTAAGTTCAATTCAGAAAAATAAATTCAGTTCAACAAAAATAAGTTGACGAGAAGGAGGCCTTAGTTTGTTTTTAGTTTATTTCTCTCAAAATATTGAGTAATGTTTATCTTTGTCTTCCTTAATTTATTAGCTTTTTCAACATTGTTGGATATTAAACTTCTTCAAAGCTTGTACTTGGTGTGGACATCACGTAGCCCTGTCCACGAGTCATTATTGTTTATTAGACCATGGGAAGGGTCATCGTGTAGGGTGAGTGTTGTTGCACAAGCAATAAGGTGGGGGTAGGGATTAGGAGGACATCGCTGACGTGGACTGGTTCGTGTTGATTAGTGTGATTCCCGCTGACGTGGAACGACTCCCGACAACCTGCAAAAAGGGACTATAATCCTTGTAGGATTATTTCCCCCTCTGATGCTTAAGTAACATATTTGTTTGAGAGGAAAAGTATAAAATTACTTAAGTAATTAGAGTTAGAGAGAGAATTGGGCTATTTCTAGAGTGAGAAGTTCTCTAGTTTGTATAAGTTTGTATTTTTTCAAGAATGTAAAATCCCCCATTTTTCTCCATTTAAGCCTTTTTATAGGCAAATGAGTGGAGGATTAGCCTCTCATTGAATAACATGTGTCATTCAATGAATGGCTCTCCCTTTATAAGATTCTTATGGGCTTTTTCAAAAACTTGGGCCCTAAATAGCTGATGAGGCTATCGCACACCTATCAAAAATAAACCTAACCACTCTAACTAATATAGCTAGGAAAGTAGGGATCGAATCCACAGGGAAGCAATTAAACCTATTAGTCCTAAAAAGTCTAAATTGTGCAAAGGGCCTTTGAGTGACAATTGTAATCAAGAAATTAACTAGAATTAGAGCTAAATTGATTAAGGAATTTAATTAATGACTAAACCTAGGACATCGGTTCACCACATATTAACCAACGAATTGCACACAAATAAATAATTAGATTATCAATTTCCTTGAATTAAGGTGCACTAATTCTCTCGAATCTAGTCCCCTTCAAAGCTCCTCTAATGGCTCTCGCTCACTTAGACTCGTTTTGCCTATTGTCCTTATGATCTAATTGTGGCAATCTTACCTCTCGGCATCGATTTCAACAATATCAAACTAACAACTAAACCTGACAGTATTTAATTGAAAGCAATAACAATTGACAATAGGAATTCAAGCACATTAATAGTTAAACTAATATTTATGAGCAAAACATCACCAATTAATCCATGGATCCCCTAGTCCTAGAAAAAGAACTACTCACTCATAATTGAAAGAACAAAAACTAAATCAATAAAAGCAATTAAAATCCTAAACATAATTAAACTAAACAAAACCAACAATAATCAAGAAATTAAATCTAAACATAAAACTATTAAAACTAAGAACATAAATTGAAAATAATAATAAACATTAATTAAGAACAAGAATTGAGATTGAAATAAAACCTGAATATTATTGATTGAAAGATTGAAAGGAATTCTACACTTTGATAGAATTTTAGAATAAAACTAGGGTTCTAAAGTAAAAGAGGCATAAATGACAAAATTAGAGGATTAAACATTAAGTACTTAGGCTAAACAAGAGAAACACGCAGAAATCAGCCTTCAGAGCGACCCGCCCAGAGGGGTCCGAGCGAGCAGCCCTTACCTGGGCGGATGGCTTCGACCCGGGCATGTGGCTTCGCCTTGGCTCGTTTCTCGTTTATTGCTCGTTCTTCCTTAATTACTTCTTTAATTCTTCGTTTAGCACTTCTAATCTTCAGTTAAGCTTCCCAAATGGCTTCACCTCTTCACTAACTTCTTCAAGTGCTTCAAAAGGCTCGAAAAACAACGATAAATCATCGATTCCTGTAAAATCTAATAAAAGGCACAACAAACACTCGAAAATAGAAAAAGTTAGTAGAAATGGCTCAAAAGAGCTGTATTAAAGCTAAAAATCAATCGGGATCGGGGGTAAAATACATATAAAAAAATCAACTTATCAAGAGCCTTGCTCTTTATTTTTCCCTCTTAGGGTTTTTGGGACACATGGTCCAATAATAGGATGACATTTGTCATCCAATGTGTCGAGCCCATAGCTTGACATATCGATTATCATGGTTTCGACATTTGTCGCTCTTTGGTTTAGGACACTTGGTCCATTAGGATTTTGACACGTTGTCCATTAATCCATTGCCACGTGGCCGCTCTTAGCTTGCCACATCATTTGCCCCATCAATTGGGTTGTTGGTTTTTCAGCCAAAGGCCCAATTGATTCCAAGCTCATTATAAGCTTGGGCTTTATCAGAGTGTTTTTGGGGTTAAAATTTTGAAAATTTTAACCTCTCCTCCTCCACTATTCACTATAAATAGAGAGTGACGGTGAATGGTTGAAAATCATTTCACTTCATTCACTATTTTACTTCAGTAACTTTCTTGAGAGAGTTCTTGAATTTCTAGAGAGAGAAGTTGAGGCGATTTACGGTGAAGACAATTTCCGACCAAAGGCGATTTCCAGCGAGCTCTAACTCGTATATCTTCATCTTCCTTGAACCGCCTCATCAGGTGTTCTTACTTGACTCCTTTATTCACCTTCTTCTTTCTTTTTAATTATCATGTCATCTAGTTCCTCTTCTCCTGGTAGTAAGGGGGGTTAACTGGTAGAACAACCCAAAATCGGTGACTTTGGTTCGTTACCGGATACTCAATACTCAGTTGCCCCTCATATTATTTCTTCTTTTTCTTCTCCAATTCTTCCTCTCCTTCCTGTGCAGGGGGAGATGGCCAGAACAAAGCAAACTGCTAGAGTGACTGATGAATCTGGCTCTTTGTGGGTTTCTCTTGACTCGTTGACCGAAGCCAACTAGTGAGCAACCTGCCAAAATAGAAAACCTTGACGTTTTTGAGGATACCTCAGAAGAAGTTAGAATTGAGCAACCTCCTCCTAGTGTAGAAAACAAATGTTCTTCTCCTCCCTCTCTTGGAACAACCCAAGTCTCCCCTTCTTTCTTAGAGGACTTAAATCTTGAGATATATGCTAGTTTCTTTATACTAGATGACTCTTCTGAACTGATCATTCCCTAAGAGGGTCAGTCCATGTTAGATGCCCCATTAGGCTCTTTCGGCATCTATAAAGATGTTATTGACATGGGTGTATTCATCCCATTTTATTCTTTCTTCTTAAACGTTTTGAGACATTATAACCTTGGCATGAGCCAACTGACTCCCAATTCATGGGGTCACTATAACACCCTGGAATTTCCAAACTTCTTATTTCTTATTAATTCGAAAAACATATTATAATTATCAACGATTATATTTATTAAAACTTATAAATATGGAAAAACCAAAATATTACCGCCGCCGTGATAACGGATAAGGCATTCGTTAAAGTACTACAGCGAAAGTCTTAAAACCAAAACATTTTAAAACTAAACTTCAAAACAATCTCAAAACAAAAATCAACTTTAAAGTTATTACACTTCGGAACGATATTAATGGCCCTTAAAAACCAAAACCAAGAGTCTTTAGAAATAAAACCACATCCAAAATAAATGTTAGTCATTCATAAGCAATAAAATAAAGTAAAGCTACAAAACACAGCAAGTGCTCTCACTCCAACCCATCATGAAATGACTTATGCCCACTTGTACGTGCAACTTTTCTTTTACTAGACAACTACCACCACAAGTGGGTCATTGTAGGGCCAAGTCCAAGACAAAGCCATGCACACAAAACAAACAGTTAGCAAAGCTGAGTAAATAACTACTAAAGACTAAGCAACAAACAATAAGAAATAAAACATGCACTCAACTGACCTTTGACAACCTTTTACCTGTACATGAACTCAACAAAATTAATTATTATATTTAAACTTATGGATCCTGCATCGAACGGGTTTCCTCCTTAAAAACCATCGCCCTATTAGGCACCAGCTTGGGAGCAACTCCAAGAAGGTATTACTATGTCACATAAAGTGACGGATATCCAGCGCATTAAAAATATAAAAGAGTACAACGTCTTGTACTCCAATTAGAAGTCATAGATCAGTGTTCCATAAGACTCCTCCCATTGTTCATACTCAAGGTATATACGTTCCAAGAGTTTTGATGCAAGCCATCTTACAATCTACTTGATTAACCGGTTTAGAAATGTTATGACTCACATACAACATCACATAAAGAGATGCATCTAATCAAGCAAGCCAAATTAATTATCTTCAATTTAAGGTGATTCTACATTAATCTCATGTGTGTCATTCAATTAAACTGAACTTCTATTACCGCACATTAACTGTGAGTGACTAATTACTTACTTTCGACTTGATCACATTAAACTGTGAGTGACATCATGTCTAAACTAATTGCTCATAACTTCTTTTAATCGTGTGAATAAAAATTCACAACTACCTTTCTTGTTGATTAAGTAACTAACCAACTTAAAAATAACTTCCTTTCTTGATTAATAAACTATTGGCCAAATTAATCTGATCATAACATTCTAATCCAAACTTATCAAAATTCATATTACTATCTAAGATGGAATGTCAACATACAATACAAATCATGCTTCTAATAAACTTGTCATGCACATAAATTCATGATTCAACAAGAATAAGAGTATCTCATACAATCAAGGATCATCCCTGCATGAATTCTAGTTCCTGTGTTTGTTTTTAGTACTTACGTACCTTGTAAAGTAACGGTGCTCCGCCACAACTTCTAGAAGTGGACTAGTTCAAAGTTTCCTACATAAGGAAAAACCAAAACTAAATTAAAACCATGTTGACTAAGTTTTACAACAACTATTAACTAACTTCTATATTGGAAACTTATCCAAAACATTCCTTATATGGTCTCTATTCAATTCCATACTACACTTTACTTTTCTATTGTATGATTACTTGGTTTTCGGGACTTATTTATGCTTTATAAAACCTTATTATAATTTTTGTATTGCTTTAGAAAAATGGACAGCAATATAAAATTACCAAAACTCCTTGAAAAGCTTCAAAAACAACATAAATCAATCATACAATGCATTACTTAATTTATATGATCAATTTATGCTAATTACATACTTTAAAAGCCTAATTATTCACTTAATAAATTCTGGACATCATGTTAAACATGCTTAAAATCACTTTTATACTCATAAAACATACTAAATATTATATGTAACATCGTAGAATTAATATGTGATCATACTAGCATAATATGAACACTTAAAACTTACTTTAACTTGTTTTAATAAAAAGTTTAGATTTATTTATTAACTTTACAGTCATAAAAAAACTCATAAAAACATCATAATTTCATGGCAAAACTCTTCTACAATCATCTAACATGGTTATGAAACCAATCTATGCTTTAGATTAATTTTTCATAAGCCAAAACATGAACATAATATTTATTCAATTAAATTTCATGATTATAAATTTTGGACAGCAATTTAATTTATTTTCAAAGCCTTTAAAAATCAATCTAAACTTCATAAAATAATCATAAATTCACACAACAGTAATTCATGATCATAATATTGAAGTTTAAGCCATAAACACTCATAAAAATCATAACTTTCATGATTTATAAACCCTAATCTAAACTCTAAAGTTCCATGAACAACAATTGAATTCATGCCTTAAAAGATATCATAACTTTATTAAACATGATTAAAACTTAAAAGCATGATTAAACATAAATATGAACATGAATTTGCAAGATTGAATCAAAAAGAAAGAAGGAGAATTTTTTTTTTATTATTTTTCTTTTATAAAAGTCCAAAAATACCAAAAGGGGAGGAGGGGGGCTGCCAGTGGTCTGGCGAGGTGGCTCCGGCAGTGGTTCCGTGGCACGATTCCTGAGGTTAACAAAATGCTAACTCTTTTTTTCTCTGTTTTTTCGAAACCAAAACTGCAGCAACTTTTTTTTTTCGGAAATACTTCGCTTCTTTTTTTTTCTTTCTTTTCTCTCTAAAATTTTGGAATCCTAATGACAACTTATGAGCATGAAAATCTAAAAATTTGGGTTTTAAACGGTAATTATAGGCCCCAAAGTAGGATTTGGAAAAGCGCATACTTATCCTAACAGGTAAAAATTACCTTTAGGCCCTTGTCTAAAAATAAATTAGGAAACCCTTGAAAATTGTATTTTTAGAAGCCTTTTAAAATATTTTTAAAACATAAAATATTATTTATGAACACAAATAATTATTTTTAATTAAAAAGTATTCATTATTTATTTTATTTATTTTACTATTATTAATTTTTTTCATTTAATATTCCTATTGAACATAACTTTTCAATAAAAATCTTAAAATTATACGAATAAAATACAAAAATACTTTCGTAAAATACGTGAAAATGTGGGGTATTAAAGTCTACCCCCTTAAAAGAAGTTTCGTCCCAAAACTTTGTGTCGATTAGTGTATGGAATTTGAATAGAGACTACATTTACTTTAAACTTTCTTACTGAAATACTATGTTGTTGTAGACCTTAGACACTTACTTGCTATGAAGCACGGGTTCTTTGGAAACTTGACGAATCAGTATTATGGTCGTTTTGGGGATGGGGACGGTGCCGGGACGCTTGAAACCCGGGGTAGCCAACTATTAGGCGGGGATGGGTGTGCTATTTTGGGGACGTTTGGCGTCGACTTAGTTACAAAATGGAATTCCCTAGCCCTTTTTAATACAAAGTCCAAATGTAAATAAGAGCCCAAAGCCCAACATTATTAAAATACCACTCAAAACCAACGTCTAGGGTTTATTATTTGACAAACCACTTCAGTAACCTTCTTACTCAGTTACTCCTCTAGTCCTCTTCAATTCTCCATCTCTTTCATTCCTTTTACTTCAATGAATTTTTTACTCCTTTAGTCTCTTTCAATTCTCTCTAATTGTTCACTCAACATTCATCTCTTTTAGTTTGACTTCTTCCCTCCACATTCATTATTTTTTTTCTCTTCACTTGACATTCATCAAATCATCAAATAAAAGGTGTTAGGCGACGACGACTTGGACTGAATTCCAGGTGAAGTTTGAACGAACGACAGCGAGTTTGAGGGAGACCACGACGGCCACAAATCGATTAATGATAATGTTGTACTTTAAGATAATGTTGTTCTTTAAGGTTTTATGAATAAACTATTATGTTATTGTTACATTAAAATATTAAAGACTATTGTATTTTAAATTATTTTGTGGTTTTTTAGTTGCCGATTCCTTGCCGTTCCCTTTTTAGAAATTTTGATTTTGCTGTTTTACGTCCTCGTCCCCGTCCCCGTTCCCGTTTTTGAACCCGTGCAACCTAGCTTACTTGAAAACTTTTTAGTAGACAAACATAAACTTCTTACTTAAAAGTCTCAGAAACTCATAAAAACTTGCCAAATTGAGGGTAAAAAAGCACGTAAAACAGGTCGCTTTCTACCCCCCTTAAAAATCGAGTTACGTACCTGTAACTCAACTAATAACCTGAAATAGCTCTGGGTATTTTTCTCTCATCATATCTTCAGCTTCCCAAGTAGATTCTTCGGTTTCTTGGTTAGACCACAACACCTTCACTATTTTGAAATTGTTTCTACAAGTATCTCTGACCTTACTATCTAGTATTTTAATTGGCCTCTTGATACGAATATCAATGCTAATGAACAAAACTTCGAGGGTTTGATTCAAGTTGGAAAACAAGATGCAACCTTGGGAGAGTTAGTGGCTTTTGGAGACACAAGGCTTCTTGGGTTGGCTAGGGTGGATTTTTACGTGTGCATGGTGACATGTACAAGCTTACTCACGTAGTTTTCAAGCAAATATAAGTTAGTAGTTTAGAAGTGTTGAGCTATATGGGTTTTCTTCCCACGTCATTTGATAGGGTTTTACCATATGGTGTTTTGTTATTTTCTTGATTAGTTTATGAGTCAAGGTTGATGGAATCAAGCATGAGAAACACAAAAATGGAGGTTTCTTGAAATAAAGATTGAATCTTGAAGAGTTTCTTGAAGTTCTTGAAATCGCAAGTCCAACAAAAATCAACGAGAA
>PYUH01000582.1:157048-168687 GCA_016808085.1 Suaeda aralocaspica | reverse complement strand
TTACCAAGGACAGCAAGGGGAAAGGATGCAATTATGGTAGTGGTTGATAGATTTTCAAAGATGGCTCATTTCACACCATGTCACAAGACAGATGATGCTATGAATGTGGTTGATTTATATTTTCGAGACATCATAAGGTTACATGGGGTTCCAAAGACTATTGTAAGTGATCGAGACACAAAGTTCATGAGCTACTTTTGGAAGTCACCTTGGAGGTTAATAGGTCACCTACTTATGCTACGAAGCACTCACCTTTCGAGATTGTCTATGGAGTTAATCCTAAGTTACCAATTGATTTTGTAAGTATTCCTAAAGGGGAGTTGGTACACAAAGATGCCAAGACTAAGGTTGAGTACATGCAAAAACTTCATGCAGAAGTAAGGGCTCGAATTGAGAAGGTTAATGATATTTACAAGGCACGAGCAAACAAACATAAATCACAACATGTCTACAAAGAAGGGGATTTGGTTTGGTTACACTTGAGGAAGGAAAGATTTCCAAATCAAAGGAAGAATAAACTTATGCCTCGTTGTGATGGACCGTTCAAGATCATAAGTAAAGTGGGGGATAATGCTTATAAATTGGAGTTACCAGGAGAATATGGAGTCCATGCTACTTTCAACATTGGTGATTTAGCTCCTTATGTTCCTGATGATCAACTTCGAGGTTTGAGGACAAACTCTTTTGAAGAAGAGGAGGATGATACGCATATCAATGAGCAAAACTTCGAGGGTTTGGGTTTGATTGAAGGTGGAAAACAAGAAGCAACCTTGGGGGAGTTAGTGGCTTATGGAGACACAAGGCTTCTTGGGTTGGCTAGGGTGGATTTCTACGTGTGCATGGTGACATGCACAAGCTTATTCACGTAAATGTAAAGCAAGTATAGTTAGTAGTTTAGAAGTGTTGAGCTATATGGGTTTTCTTCCCACGTCATTTGATAGGGTTTTACCATATGGTGTTTTGTTATTTTCTTGATTAGTTTATGAGTCAAGGTTGATGGAATCAAGCATGAGAAACACAAAAATGGAGGTTTCTTGAAATAAAGATTGAATCTTGAAGAGTTTCTTGAAGTTCTTGAAATCGCAAGTCCAACAAAAATCAACGAGAAACAAAGCAAGTTATATGGCGGGATTTTGGACAGATTTTTGGAAGATTGGGCAACGTTGTCAACACGGTTTTTCAAGTTGTTTGACTTGGTCAACCTTGGGTTGTTATTCGGAAATATGGTCACTAGATTTAATTTGCAAAATATCTAAGATTTAGACTAGAAATCAGATTACAAAATATATGGTGCAAATATTGTATCCGGTTTTGATAAGATTTTCTTGTTATCCTAATCTTAGTTTGTTATACCATATATCTAAGGTAGTTAGGATATGTTTAGGATTCTGAAATATTATGTGATATGTTTAGCTATAAATAGGATGTAAAATACATCAATAAAATTCAGATTTGAGTGATTGAAAAACATAAGTTTTCCGGTTTTCCTTGTTTCACGAAGTAAACAAAATTTTGAGAGTTTCTTGTGAGAAATTCGATCAAGTGAGTGGTGCTTTGTGCTTTATCTCACGTGAGGATAGTTTTAGGATTTGAGGGTGCTTTGCTTTAATCAAATTCTACTAATTATTCGCCTTAGAAGTTCAGATTTGTGGTGCGTGGCTTTATCAAATTTGAAGTCTAAGTTTCCTTTGTGTGAGTGGCGTTTGTTTATAACAAAATTCACATCACCTCTCTTCATAGGTCAAACTTTGGTCCAACTCTATTGTTTCCGGTTGTAACACATGTGACTCGTCTGGCACATACTTTCTTAATTGAGACACATGAAAGACATTGTGAACCTTGCTCAACTCCATTGGTAACGCTAACTTATAAGCTACCTTTCCAACCCTTTGTAAGATCTCATAGGGTCCTATGTATTTTGGGCTCAATTTTCCTTTCTTCCTGAACCTCATCACTCCCTTCATTGGTGATACCTTAAGTAGCACCTTATCGCCAACTTCAAACACAACTTCAATGCGTTTTTGTTCCGTGTAGGACTTTTGTCTATCTTGTGCTGCCCGAATCTTTGCTTGTATTACTCTAATTTTCTCGGTGGTTTCTTCTATCAATTGAGGTCCTAGAATCACTGTCTCACTGATGTCATTCCAACACAAGGGGCTCCTACACTTCCTTCCATACAAAACCTCAAAAGGTTCCATTCCAATACTTGCATGGTAACTATTGTTGTATGAAAACTCAATGAGATCCAAGTGATCCTCTCAGTTCCCTTGAAAATCCATTATACAAGCTCTTAGCATGTCCTCTAAGGTTTGTATGGTTCTCTCTGTTTATCCATCAGTTGCGGGATGGAAAGCTGTACTCATTTTTAGCGTAGTACCAAAGTTTTCCTGAACACTTTTCCAGAATTTTGAAAGAAACCTAGAATCTCTATCCGACACGATATCCTTTGGAACTTCATGTAGCCTCACTACCTGTTTTATGTAAGCCTTTGCAAGTTGTTCCATCTTCCAAGTCTCTTTCATGGGTATAAACACCGCTAACTTAGTAAGTCTACCCATCACTACCCATATGGTATCGTTCTAATTTTTCGATTTTGGCAAGCAAGTCACAAGGTCCATTGATACGGAATCCCATTTCCATCCTGGTATTTCAAGTGGTTAGACTTGTCCTTGAGGTCTCTTATGCTCATATTTGACCTTTTGGTAAGTAAGACATTTACTTACAAATTCAGCCACTTCTCTCTTCATCCTAGGCCACCACTAGTACAAAAAACACATTTCGCTGCGGTTTTTTGCCGGGTATTTGCTGTGGTTTTGAACCGCAGCACTTATAGCAGCAGCAAATAATGATATTATATTTGCTGCGGTTAAATAACCGCAGCAAATGTCTGTTTCCCTCCAATTTCAGTTCAGTTTTTTTGCTGCGGTTTATTGAATAACCGCAGCAAATAATACATTTTTTTGGGGTAATTTTCTGAAACTATTTTATGCTCCTAATTCCTAATATTTTTTTATTTTTTATTTTGGTAAAAATGTAAGCATTTTATTAACAAAAAGAGAATAATTACAACCTATAGCTTTCTGCGGCAAAACTGACTCAGTTTTGGTCCAAGAAAACCAAAAAAACCCTCAACTATATAAGAACACACAGCCTCAACTACACCTAGTGATAACAAGACCAAAAACATAAACCAAACAACCCAAACATAAACTAAACAACCAAAACCCTTCTTAACAAAACCAAACATAAACCATCCCAAACAATCCAAAACCTATAAAACCACTCAGCAGAAGCAAGTAGCAGTGTCGCAGGACCCCTAAAACCTGCCATCATACATCCACAGCAGCGCGCACAGCAAAACCTGCCATCATACAGCCACAGCAGCACAGCAAAACTGCACAGACAAAGAACATGTCTGCACAGTGCAAACAGCAGCTGCCTGATCAGGCCAGGCCTCACAGCGAACCCTTCTTGCAAAAACCAGACAAAACAATGCCAAAAAAGCTGCGGAACACTGCATGACCAGTTCTACTGCAGAAAAGACTGCAGGAACAGTCCAGTAAAACAGGCCAAACTGCAGACAAACAGCCACACTGCAGAAAACTACAAAACAGCAGCTGCCTGGCCAGACCGCACAACCAACCCTTCTTCCACAGCCCACCAATCAGCAGCAAAACCCCAACTCCATACATAACCAGCAAAAATAATAACTGCAGACCCNGTCAAACTGAACAATAACTGTGATAACACTGATAAATTGAACAAACTGATAAACTGAACAAACTAAAAAATCTGACATATAAAACCAGTTGCATCATGTGAGATTTCTATCTGATCCGACATATAAATACTCAAGGTAGAGTACTTTATTTAAACTGCAACCATGTGAGATTTCTATCTGATCCAACTTAGAATGTGCAGATCTTTTACTAGACACTTTATGCATCTTGGGAGTGACCTAGGTACCCAAAAGGTCTATCGCAGTCCACGGCTTTATACTATTCAGGTGCTTTGACAGGTTAATTAAAGATGATCAAAACTTATACACAATAACTATTGTAATAAATATTGATGATAAAACCTACATAAAAATAAACAAGTGACTACAATGCTTTACTTGAGCTTCAGAATTTTAGAGCATAGGTAATAATTCTTAATAAATAGCTCAATGTACATTTACTTAATTATACACAAGGGTAAGTATTTTTGGAGATTCTTCCGAATAATAAATAGCCATGACAGATTTTTTAAGTAACAGATGCCATATGATAGCTTCAAAATCCATATGCTCAAACACTCAATATTCGATAACATACCAGTTCTACACTAGGATAATGTCGCAGACTCTTAGCAATTGAGCAGCCTTTTCCATAAATGGAATATGTTTACAAAATCTTGATAAAAGACTCCACAAAAGTACACAAAAACTCATGAATATGAAATTTCAGGTGAAACACAATGCACAGGTAAAACATACCAGTTCATACATTCACACTCTCACACACTCAATTAAACACACATAAATTGACAAATTCATATATTCAACTGCTCAATAACCACATAACTGCACAGATTCACATATTCAATTGCTGAATTGACAAAAATTGACATAACTGCACAGAATACAAACTGAAAAAACAAATATAACCGCCTCCCAATAACCGTAGGTCCAAACTGAAAAACAGAATACAAAGAGTTTTACCTTTACAAATCGAAACCCTAGGTCCCAATAACCGCCTCTGGATTTGTTGATGGAGGAACTGAACCTTCTTGCTGCTGCCGTCGGAACTTCATGATTTGTTGATGGTGGTGCTAAAAATCTGAAGAAAGTAAGTACAACGTAACCTTAGTCCATAGTCAAAGAGCCATATGTCATACAAACATAAAAACTAATCCATTACCACACGAAAGTGTTTAGGAAATTCAGTTGTCATTATTAAATCTAATAAACCGCCACAAATTATAACACCATCCATTTTAAATCGGTAAAAATGACTATTTTATCAATCTGAAACGGTCACAAAGGTTCGATTCATAAAATTTGGGTAATTTAGACTAACATGTAGTGCTTATTCTCAGAAATTTCATAGCTCGATTACATATATTCAGCTCATTTTCTGGAAAATAAATAATTATAGAGAAGAAGGGTTTAATATATAAGTTGTTTGATGAATAGCTAAAAGCCAATTGCTAGAAGTTAAGGTAATTAAGTAGTTAGCCAAATAACAGCATATATTACAGTAAAATATTTAACCAAAATGCAAACATAACAAAATCATAACTTCAGAATAAAAGAAAAACCTAGATTTTTTTAATTATAGTCGCCAAAAACTCCTTACAAAGGACGAGATTAAAACCACAACTCAATCACTATTCTAAAAACATTTTAAGGTGAAGAAAACACATCTTTGCAAAACTAAGCATAAAGTGTTCCATTTTTTGTCCTCTTACAAATTACACCCCATTCTCAACAAGAATAGGAATAATAGTAATGAGATATGAACACTACAAATTCCAATTCTCATCTATCCTCCCTTCCTAAAACATCAAAAATGTTTCCAATATATCCACATCAACAAATATCAAAAACACAAAAAAATGAAACCAAACTTACTAAAAATAACAAACAACTTCAGAAACACCCACATCATCAAATCAGCTAAAATCTAAAAAAGCGGCAAACCCAAATCATCAAATATGATCCAAGTTCGAAAAAAATGAAACCCCACTTCATCAAACTGGCTTAAAATTTAAACAATCACAAAACCCAATCAACAAAACCAAATTCGTCATAAAAACCAACAAAACCCTAAGAATACGACGAACCAAACTAATCCTAAGAAGCAGAAAAAAAACCAAAACCCTAAAACGGTTACAAATTCGTCATAAAAACCAACAACACGAAGCAAATTTTTTCTAACAAATTAAAACATAATTTTTTGTAATAAAAAATTACCTAAACAACAACAATTGAAGACGAACACCGACGAGGAAGGTAGGAGACGGCGACACAAGAAGATAAGGGCGACGAAGAAGAGGAATACGACGAAGAAGAGGCCGTTGTGGACTGTTCAGAGGCCGTTTGTGAGTGTTTGAGTGTTTGTTGTGAGTGTTTGTTGTTTAGATCGAAGGAAGAATGAGGGAGTTAGGTTTGAGTGTGAGTGTTTGAGAGGAATGAACAAATTAAAGACGGGAAAAAAGAAGGACAACGAACAAAAGAAAAACAAAGCAAAAAAAAAATTAATAACAGTCCCAACGAAAAAAAAGAAAAAGAAAAAAAAATATACAGCACTTATTTGCTGCGGTTAAAAACCGCAGCAAATAATCATATACAGCAGCAAAAAAAGTTATTTGCTGCGGTTACAAAAGAACCGCAGCAAATAATACTCCTTATCAAAAATATCAATTCATTTGCTGCGGTTTTTATAAAACCCCAAAAAACCGCAGCAAATAAGGCGCAGCAAAATCTATTTTTTGTACTAGTACACCAATACATCTTCTTTAAATCCTTATACAGTTTATCGCCTCCAGGATGCACTGAATACGGTGTATTATGACCCTCCGCTATGATTCTTTGTTTCAAAACTTCACATTTCTGTAGTACACACCACCTTCCTTTATACCTTAAACTTCCATCCTCATGAATCTTAAAGTCCAAAGCTTTTCTTGTCTTTAATTTTTCCTTAATCCTGTCCAACTTCACATCCCCCTCCTAGTTCTTCTTAATTTCCTCAAATATTGTTGGTTGGATACTAGGATTACAAAGAATTCCTTCCAAGTCTCCCTCCTTCAATATTTCCAATCTCAAATTCACTATATCCTTACATAATTCATTAGTAACCACCAAGGTATTCACTCCATGCTTCGTTTCACGGCTTAAAGCATCGACTACCACATTGGCTTTCCCTTCATGGTACTGGATATTTAGGTCATAATACTTGATCAACTTAAGCCATCTCCTTTGTCTCATATTTAAATCCTTTTCAGTGAAAAATTACTTTAAACTCTTGTGGTCTGTGTATATTCTACATTTCAGCCCATAACAGTAATGCCTCCATATTTTTAAAGCAAACACTATTGCTGCTAACTCCAGATCATGAGTAGGGTTATTCACCTCATATGGTTTCAATTGCCTCGAGGCATAAGCTATCACCTTTCTATTTTGCATTAACACACATCCCAAACCATTTTTAGAAGCACCACTATACACATCATAAGAGTCACTTCCATCTGGCAAGGTCATCACTGGAGCTATAGTCAAACACTCTTTTAAAGTCTAAAATGCCTCTTCACACTTATTACTCCACTCAAATTTACAGTCTTTCTTCATTAACGAAGTCATGGTTTTAGCAATCCTCGAAAAGTCTTTCACAAACCTCCTGTAATAACCTGCTAACCCTAAGAAACTCTGTATATGTGTTACATTCTTAGGTGTATGCCACTCCTTAACTGCTTCAATTTTGGCTGGATCTACTTCAACTCCCTCTTTAGACACAATATGTCCCAAAAATGCTGCTTTCTCCAACCAGAACTCACATTTGGAGAACTTAGCATACAACTCATTCTCCCTCAATGTCATCAAGATTGACCTCAAGTGTTCCACATGTTCTTCTTTACTCTTAGAATACACCAAGATTTCATCAATGAAAACGACCACAAAGTTATCCAAAATCCGTTGGAAAATTCAATTCATTAGATCCATAAAAATTACTGGCGCATTGGTTAACCCAAAAGGCATAACAGTGAACTCATAGTGTTCATACCTAGTGTGAAAAGCAGTTTTCTGTATGTCCTCATTAGCAATCCTCAATTGATGGTATCCTGACCTCAAATCAATTTTCGAAAACACAGTAGATCATTTCAGAGTATCAAACAGGTCATCAATCCTCTGCAATGGATACTTATTTTTTATTGTCACCTTATTCAGCTCTCTATGGTCAATACATAACCTTAAACTCCCATCTTTCTTCTTCACAAACAGTACTGGTGCTCCCCAAGGTGAAGCACTAGGCCTCATGTAACCCTTTTCCAACAAGTCTTGCAACTGCTCCTTCAACTCACTCATTTCTGCAGGCGCCATCCTATAGGGTGCTTTGGAAATAGGTGCTGTTCTTGGGACTAAGTCTATGCATTGGTAAAATCAATTTCTCGTTGAGGTGGCATTCTAAGAATCTCCTTCGGAAATACTTCAAGAAAGTCCCTTATTACCTCAATATCCTCAGGCTTAACAGTATCAATATGATCCACATCTCTCATGCTACAAAGGTAAATTGAAAAACCTTTCCTCACAAACCTAGCAAACCTCATTACTGACACTATTTTGTTGTGTTTTGGTCTTCCTGCCCTCCAATAGCTCACCTTCTTACCCTTATTCATCAACGAGATCTTCTGTGGTTCACCTAGAGTTTTAGCCTTATGTTTACTTAACCAATCCATCCCTATGATCATTTCTAAGTCACCTAAATCAAACTCAATTAGGTTAGCCTTAAACTCCACTCCCTCGATTTCAATAGGAACATCCTGAAATCCCCTTGAACACTGCACTTTTTGTCGTGAAGGTAACACTATTGACATATCTATTGCATCTACTTTTCCCAACACATGTTTTGACCTTTTTAGAATCTTAGTGGAAACAAAAGAGTACGTTTCACCAGAATCAAACAAAACTTTAACAGAAAGAGAGTGAATAGAAAAAGCACCAGTGATCACATCCTTATTAGCATCCGCTTCACTTCGATCCGTGACATTCGACTTGCCAGTATTTGAGGTATTAGCCTGTCCTCCTCCATTCCCACTCCCATTCCTATTTCCGGCTTGAGGTGTCACATTTCCTCCCATATTTGCTTGAAAACTCTTTCGTTGTCCCCCAGCTGGATTCCCTCTAGCTTGAGAATTCTGTCCCTCCTTTCCTTTATTCTTAGAGAAGCACTCATACTCACGGTGTCAAACTTTGTTACACAACCGACAAGTCACTGGGTTCCCTGCACAGTCCTTTCTTGGGTGATTGTTAGGACACTTCTTGCAAAAGTACACACGCCCTCCTTTACTAGCCACCTGAGTTCTATTCCCATTTCCAGGATTAGGCTTCCCAAAGTTTCCCCTATTAGCCTGGAAGTTGTTGTTGAAACGAGGTCTCTTATATCTACCATGATTCCATTGTTGGTTGAAGTTTCCTCCACCATCCTTCCTCTTCTCCCTCTTCTCACCTTCCTTCTGTACCTCCTTCTTTAGGTCTATGGCATACAAGTGTGCAGATCTACCATATAAATCATCCAAGGATTCAAAGATATGTCCAGTTAATTGTGGCTGTAAGTCTAAGGGTAACCCTCTTTCAAAGCGACTAGCCTTCAACTTCTTAGTTGCTACAGCCTCAGGAGCAAACCTAGACAATTCTATGAACTTAGAGTAGTACTCAATGACAAATATACTTCCCATCTTAAGCTCTAGAAACTCCTCAGCTTTCTGTTTTTGAAGAAACACAGGATAAAACTTATTACGAATTTGCTCCTGAAACATATCCCAATTAAATTCTGGTAAAGCCCTTATTACACCCTCATTTTGTGACCACCATAAATCAGCTTCTCCTCTCAAATAATAAAAAGCATGGTTCACCTTAAGCTCCTCTGGACACTCAACTGCCCCAAACAACTTATTAAAGTCTCTCAACCATCCCTCTAGAATAGTTGGATTGTGCTCTCCTTGGTAAGTAGGTTGCTTACTTTGAGAAATTTTCTTGAAAAGTTCCCCAGCAGGGTCACTACCATTTCCATTTCCTCTAGCAGCTGACTATTCAACTACAATAGCTAATTGCCTCACTACTTCATTCAGCCGATTGTTGTTACGTTCAGCCATTCTATTTCTCCTGTAGAGGAAAAGACCTTTATATTAAATTATGTCTTACTGTAAGTTAGGACCACATAAACTTAAATCATAAAACACTTTCTCATTTTGTCGTATAGAAGAAGTTTCATTCTTTCAGTGCGAATGATTCACTTTGTTTTGATTGTTTACACAACCATTAAAATAAGAATAAAGCACATAAGAAATAAAAATAATTCCCTTGATTCTATTCTACTTGAGGCTTTAAATCATAATATAAATTTATCACTTAACTCTTCTTATCCTTTCTTATAGCTCACTACCACTTATTCAAAATAATGTAACAATAACTTAAACTGCTCAACTAAACATCAGAAACATTAAACAACAATAGCTAAATCATATCTAAACAAAGTCTCTAAACATTAACGTTATCTTTCTTGTCTCGTGACATCACATATTTCTTTGGTATGAACTCCTGGTCATTCTTAGTGTCAACCTCCATTTCTTCATCCATTTCTTCTTCTTCCATTTCCTCCTCAGGATCTGATTATTCTTCATCTTCTTCAGAATTGGTTACCAAATCAACATATACTGGAATTACTGGGTCTGGGTTCTCAATTTCATAATACGAACTATCCCTCGACTCATCAGTCTTCGCACCCGTGGGAGTCCCCTTCACCATCAGGTCTTCACTTCCTTGGCTACCTTCTAGGCTTGGTGTGGGCGGGGTCTCCTCACTTGTATTCTGATATGTGCGGTTTTTATAGTGTTTTTCCCCTTGTTTCGAGTCAATTTTATGCCTAGAAGTTGTTAATCTGGCTTTATTTTAGCTCATTCGATGTTCTTTAGCTAATTTGAAGTGTCTCGTCAAGTTTGATTAATTTCCGGCAATTTTAGAGCATTTTTAGTTGATTTTTATCATCCACGGTTGTTATGCTCGGTTTTGGTATGTTTTGTAATTTCAAGCACGAAAACCGAGGCTCGGAACGAAGCCAGAAAGCTTAGACGGGATAAGAATGAAGGTGCATGGAAATGCGTGTCAAGAAGTGTAAAACAAGCCTTAAAGAATTTATGAAGAAATAAGAAGAAAAGGAAGCAAAATAAAGCTTCTGAGGTTCATATGCGGGCGCACAAATAACACATGCGGGCGCATTTAATCAAGATTTCAGCTTTAGAGGGCGTTCTGGAGGTCAGATGCGGGCGCATGAATCTCCTATGCGCCCGCATCAGACGTTTTTCCCGATCTTTTTATTCGTCCTTTATTTTCTTTGTACTTAGGTTTTGTAAGCCCAACTTGGGTACATTAGGCANTAGGCTTTGTAAGCCCAACTTGGGTACATTAGGCACGGTTTTCTAGGAAAAACAACTTATGCTTTTCATATTTGAGAATTACTCTCTTAGGGTATAGAATTAAGCACTTTTTCTCTCAAATTAAATTAGGGGAAATTANTCTTAGGTTTTAGAATTAAGCACTTTTTCTCTCAAATTAAATTAGGGGAAATTAGGGTTTGTTCATAACTTTGATTTTTAATTCAATTCAAGTCTTCGATTCGTTCTTCAATTTGGTAATTCTTCTGATTTTGTTCTTTATTTTATTTTAATTTATGCTTTTTAGTCTCCAGTTTATATGTAGTTATTTTGTTAGTTAGTAATTAGTTTAGTTATCATTATTTATGAATTCAATTAGGGTTTTACAATTATTCTTGTTTTAATCTTCATAATTATGAGTGAGTAGTCTAATTTCTAGGGTTAGGGAAACCTTGATCAATCAATGGACTAATTAAATAAGGTTGCTTCAATCCCATAATTAGTAGTCA
>PYUH01000582.1:106317-149991 GCA_016808085.1 Suaeda aralocaspica | reverse complement strand
CCCCCCCCCCCCGCAATTCATATACCCGACATAAAGTCCGGTCAGGAAAGACACGGACTCACCACAGGGGGCAGGCTGGCCACTGGTAGTAACCTTGTGGCATGCCTCCTTGTGGCATGCCTTTTATGGTCGGCATGGTGGCGTTTTAATGACCCCTTCGTACAAGTCGGCCAACCGGCCTCCTGATGGCCGGCCATCCCTTGACCTGATGCCTTGACACCCATTTTTTGGCCGACTTGGTGCCGTTTTAACGACCCCGTCGTACAAGTCGACCATCCGGCCTCATTCTGGTCAGACATCTGACACCAACCATGTGATTTAGTTTATCAACTCGGCCAGATGCCCATTGCTGACCGGCCTGATGCCCCTTTGTCGACTCTGTCGTACACGTTGGTCAGGGAGAGTCCTTCTGACCGACCTGGTTATGTGTCTTTTGTTCATTCTACTTATTTTTTTGGTTCTTATTTTGTGAATGTGGTTTGACTTGTGTTTTTAACTTGTGTTTTTTGTCTTGTGTTTTTGTAGGCTCAAAGGGAAGCTAGACCCTCTTACATGGGTTTAGAAAAGAAAAAAGATAAGGGGAAAGGAACCCCTATTTTTGGCCAAATCGGCCAAAAGGAAGGAGGATATGTCCACTCCTTCCACACCTGCTTCCAAGAGGATCAGGTTAGAAAAGGATGGGAGTGAGAAGGAAGATTCTCACTCCACAAAAAGTAAGCGGACTTCTTCTTCCCCACTCAAAGCTGCTCCTCTACAAATAAGGGAGAAGAGGGATAAGGGAGCCCATGAATCCACCACCTCAATTTCAGAGGACATCATCCCTACCTTCGATAACCCTTACAAAACTGAGGTGTGACTTCTTGACCCCATTCAACAACAAAAATATAGGGAGGCAGGTTTCACAGTTGGGGGTACTTGCCTTGACCTTACTTTGGTGGATCCCATGAATCTTCCTCCTCCAGATATATTATGGAGAAGATGCCTCAGTCTATTCAAGCTGAAGCTCGTGCCTCTGGTGGTAAGTACCACATGAATTTTGTAAGCACATGTTACTCTCATTCAGGGAATAACATTTCTTCTCTAAGAGATCCTAAGGCAGTAATTTTTTCCATTGACATTTCAGATAACTCTTAATCCATAGGCAACTACCTTGATGAGGAAGGTGATCTCCCCTCCACCAGCAAGACATATGACTCCAACTACAGAAAGGGAGTTGTGAAAGAAGTATTGAAATGTGGAGATCCAGAGTTCAACCGAACTTTGAGGGGGATTACTGAGGGCCACATGGGTCCTATCTTCAACAACCTGATCGAGGTACAAAATTTCCATAAGTATTTTACTCATCCAATTTTAACGTAGTCTTTCTGATAAGAAAGAAGATGATAACTTCGAAGGTTTGATAATGGCTTTTAATGATGATACAAGTATGGGGGAAATAATGGATTATGGAGATTCAAGTCTTTTGGGATCTTCAAAGACATCATCATGGGTGTGTATGGTGACACACGAAAATACTTGATCATTTAAGTAAAGGAAAGAATTGTGGAATTAGGGGAATAAGATGGTTTTGCCTATGAGTTTTTCCACTTCACTTGATAGGGTTTTCTCATTTTAGGCATTGAGTCTTTTATTTCTTGAAGTGTCTAAATCATCATTTACAGCCTTATACACATGGAGAATGACTTCTTGAAGGTTTCTTGATTAAAAGATTGAATATTAAAAGGTTTCTTGAAGTTTTGAAGAAAAAACCACAAAAATGCGCAAATTTGGACGAGCATGGATTTGCGTCAATTTGGACGATTTTTGGGGGATTTGGGTAAATCATGTTGTTGTGTAAATTTGGTTGTAATTTGTTGATTATCTTGATTAGCAAGGTAAGAATAAGTTTGTTAGGATATTTTTTGATTAGATAGAGTTTGTTAGGATATTTTAGCAAATTGCATGACATGCAGTGATGATGTGGCATTCTTATCTTGTGAGTCATTGATGAAGCACTTGATTAGGGTGAATTTTCCCTAATGTTATGCATGTATTTTAGCTTAGTTTTTTTAGGATTTTGTTGATGATTATGACTATAAATAATCTCAACATTAGCTTGTAAAAACAGATTAGTGAATTCAATAAACATTATTGTTTAAGTTTTATTTGTTTTCTACAAAACAAACCAAAAACCGAAGGTGACGAAATTTTCAAGTGTGTGGAAATTTTCGAACCTCTTGAAAGAGTTGGTGCTTAGGCTTTAGACTCTTGTGAGGATAATTTTAGGAATTAAGGGTGCTTAGCTTTAATCAATTCATAAAATTTTTCGACTTAGATCGATTTTCTTGGTGCTTAGCTTTAGAGAAAACCGAACTAAGGTTCTATCATTATGAGTGGCGATTTCTTTATCGATATTCACATCAACTTACATTAATCCTCAAGGTTATTGGTATAATTTCATTGTTGAAACAAAAGTAATCATGTCACCTGATGAAGTAAATACTCCTATGATCACCACTGAGGAATTGCGCAAGGACATAGAGGAACTAAAAGCTATGTTTGAGGCCACTATGAAAGATTTTGCCGAAAAACTAAAATCACCAAGCAAGTCCAAGGGTGCAAGTAAAAGGGAGACGGATTCTAGTTCTGATGATGAGCAACCAAGCTCAAGGAGTGCATGAAAACCAAGGAAACAATACTCATCAAGTTCTAGTAATGAAGAACCTATGAATAGGCGCGGAAAGAAGGAAAGGCCTAAGGATGATGATCGCAATCTTAAACTGGATATTCCTGAATCCAGTGGAAGTTTGGATCCTGAAAAGTTCCTGGATTGGCTAAGAAGGATTGAATGAATTTTCAAATATAAAGAGTATGATGATCGAAAATCAGACAAGATTGCAGAATTGAAATTGACTGGCTTGGCTAGCTTATGGCTTGAAGGTATGCAAAAGAAAATAAAGAAGGATGGGAAGTCTAAAGTAGCCACTTGGACGAAATTAAAGAAGGAGATCAGGGGACGTTTTGTTCCTAAAGGTTACGAGCAAGGCGACTTTATAAAGATGCATACTTTAACGCAAGATCGAAAATCAATTGAAGAATATACATCTGAATTCCTCAATTTGATCACCATCTGCGATCAAGAAGAAAAAGAGGATCATCAAGTTGCTCGTTATGTGGCTGGCTTAGATGAAAGAATAAGAGAAAAGGTAGAAATACAGCTTTACTGGACTTTTGATGAAGTTTACAAGGTTGCATCTAGGGTTGAGAAGTAATATTCGAAAAAAACCAAGTACTTTTTCGAAACCCTTTTGTGAAGAAAGAAGGTGCCATTGTTTCATTTAAACAAAATTTCAATTCAATTCAAAACTTGCTCCATATATCAAGGATAAAGGCTCTGCTACTAAGCCTCCACACCCTGATCAATGCACATGCTTCAAGTGCAAAGGTCAAGGCCATATCCAAAAGGATTGTCCTCATTCAAGGGTTCATACTACTCGAAATTGGGCAGATGATGAAAACTTTGAAGAAGAGGAGAATGAACAATAGGAGGATAGCATGAATTATGATACTCAGGAAGAACATATTGAGGGCATTGCTCCTGAGGTGAATGGCTAGAGTTTAGTTCTCCGAAGGGTTTTGCAATCCAAAGTTGTGCCACCTACAAAAAAACAGAGGGATAAGATTTTCATCACCAGGTACAATAATGTGCTAGGGAGATTGTGTGATCTGATAATTGATTCAGGTAGTTGCACTAATGTAGTCTCTACAGTATTGATCAACAAACTGGAGATTCCTACCACTAAACATCCTCAACCATATAAGTTACATTTGCCCAGTAACACAAGTGATGTCAAGGTGAATAAGCAGGCTCTGGTTAGTTTCAAAATTGGAAATTTCGATGATCAAATGCTCTGTGATGTATGTCCTATGGATGCGTGCCATGTATTGCTTGGAAGACCGTGGCCGTATGATAGATTCGTACAGTTTGATGGTAGAACAAACATATATATCATTAGAAAACAGGCACAAGGAAAACCAGTTGCGCTGAAACCTTTGGAAAGTTTAAAATTTTCAAAGGAAGTGAGCAATCAGAAGGGTGTTTTGTTGATCGATGAGAAACCATTGTACAAGAATTAAACAATTGTGAGAAGTTCTATGTGTTGATGGATAAGGAAGTGCAGGAGAAAGCAACGAGCATCCCTCGTGAGTTGCGCCTCTTGTTGCACGAATTTCAAGACATATTTCCTGATGAATTGCCAATAGGGTTGCCACCCATTAGAGGAATTGAACATCAGATTGATTTGGTTCCTGGAGCTCAGATTCCTAATAAACCAGCGGTGCAATCCAGAAGAAACTAAAGAAATTCAACGACAGATTGAAGACTTGATGGAAAGAGGGTATGTCAGGGAAAGCATGAGTCCATGTGCAGTACCAACATTGATTGTTCCTAAAAAGGATGGATCATGGAGAATGTGCATTGATTCTCGAGCGATGAATAACATAACCTTCAAATACAGGTTTCCTATTCCTCCATTACATGATTTATTGGATGAATTTTTTGGCTCACAAGTGTTTACCAAGATTGATTTGAGGAGTGGTTACCATAAAATTGGAATGAAAGAGGGTGATGAATGGAAAACAGGATTCAAAACTAAACTAGGACTCTATAAATGGTTAGTTATGCCTTTTGGTGTTACTAATGCTCCTTGTACTTTTATGAGATTGATGAATGAAATTTTGAAACCTTTCAGTGGGAAGTTTGTGGTTGTCTATTTGGATGATATACTGGTGTATAGTGCAAGTGTAGAAGATCATTTGCTGAATCTAAGGGAATTGTTAGAAACTTTGGGGAAACTGAAGTTGTATGCTAAGCTCGAAAAGTGCTCGTTCATGGTCTCAAGTGTGATGTTCTTAGGTTACATTGTTTCTAAGGATGGTGTTTCAGTTGATCCTTTGAAAGTAGAAGCTATTAAATCATAGCCAGTTCCAAAATCTGTGACTGAAGTATGTGCTTTTCATGGTTTAGCTTCTTTCTATAGAAGATTTGTGAAGAATTTTTCTTCTGTAGTAGCACCTATGACCGAGTGTATTAAGAAGAACAAAGAGAAGTTTGAATGGACCAAGGATGCGCTAAAGGCATTCAAATTGGTGAAGAAATTGCTTTGTCAAGCTCCTATCCTATCGTTGCCAGATTTTTTGAAACCTTTTGAAGTTGAGACAGATGCTAGTGGCGTGGGGATTGGTGCGGTGTTGGTTCAAGGTAAGCGGCCTATAGCTTATTTCAGTGAGAAATTGAATGGAGCAAGGTTAAATTACTCTACCTATGACAAGGAATTCTATGCTATTGTTCGAGCATTGGATCATTGGAGTCATTATCTACGTCCAAGTCACTTTGTATTGCATTCTGATCATGAGGCTCTGAAGCATATCAATGGCCAACATAAACTCAATCCAAGGCATGCTAAGTGGGTTGAATTTTTGCAGTCTGTTCACTTTTCATCAAAGTACAAAGAAGGCAAATCTAATGTGGTTGCTGATGCTCTATCAAGGAGGTATGGTTTAATTTGTGTTCTTAATTGCTTGGTTTGGAGTTGATTACACAATATTACGAGTAAGATGGAGATTTTGGTCCTATCTATTCACAAATTACGAAGGGTTCAATGGGATCTTATGTGCTACATGATGGATTCTTATTCAAAGGGAATCTACTTTGCATCCCTAAGTGCAGTATTCGTGAATTACTCGTCAAAGAAGCGCATGGGGGTGGAATTGCAGGTCACTTTAGTATCACAAAAACATTGACAATGTTACAGGAGCATTTCTACTGGCCTAGAATGATTGCTGATGTTGAAGCAGTAATATCACAGTGTGCAGTTTGTCAAAAGGCCAAGGATCCTTCCATCAGGGATTCTACACACCATTGCCAGTGCCAGAAGCTCTTTGGGATGATATTTCTATGGATTTTATAGTTGGTTTGCCTAGAACTGCAAGGCAAAAGGATTCTATAATGGTGGTGGTTGACAGGTTTTCAAAGATGGCTCACTTCATACCTTGTCACAAAACTGATGACGCTGTCAATGTTGCAGAATTGTATTTTCGAGACATTGTTAGGTTACATGGAGTTCCGAAAACAATTGCAAGTGACAGGGACATGAAATTCATGAGTTATTTCTAAAAATCATTGTGGCATTTGATAGGCACGAAATTGCTCTTCATTACTTCTTATCATCCACAAACGGATCGTCAAACTGAAGTCACCAATGGAACCTTAGGCATTCTACTTCGTGGTTTGGTAAGTAAAACACAAAAGGATTGGGACATGAAATTAGCTCATGCAGAGTTTGCTTATAATCGTTCACATATATATGCAACTAAGCATTCACCTTTTCAAGTTTTTTATGGAGTCAATCCCAAGCTACCTATTGATTTCATGGATATTCCCAAAGGTGAGCCCGTTCACAAAGATGCTTTAGCTAAAATTGAATATATGCAGAAGTTATATGCACAGGTTAGAGCAAGAATTGAGCATGTGAATGATATCTACAAGACAAGAGCTAACAAACATAAAGTCAAACACACATACACGGAAAGAGATTTGGTATGGTTACATCTAAGGAAGGAAAGATTTCCTAATCAAAGGAAAAACAAGCTAATGCCTAGGTGTGATGGACCATTCAAAATCGTGAGCAAGATAGGGGACAATGCATATAAACTCGAATTACCAGGTGAATATGGTGTGCATCACGTTCAACATTGGTGATTTGTCTCCTTAATGTTCCTGATGATCAACTTCAAGGTTTGAGGATAAACTCTTTTGAAGAAGAGGAGGATGATACGAAACAAGATGATAACTTCGAAGGTTTGACAATGGCTTCTAAAGATGATACAAGTATGGGGGAAATAATGGCTTATGGAGATTCAAGGCTTTTGGGATCTTCTAAGACATCATCATGGGTGTGTATGGTGACACACAAAAATACTTGATCAATGAAGCAAAGGAAAGAATGGTGGAATTAGGGGAATAAGATGGTTTTGCCTATGAGTTTTTCCACTTCACTTGATAGGGTTTTCCCATTTTAGGCATTGAGTCTTTTAATTCTTGAAGTGTCTAAATCACCATTTATAGCCTTATACACATGGAGAATGACTTGTTTAAGGTTTCTTGATTAAAAGATTTAATCTTCAGAGGTTTCTTGAAGTTTTGAAGAAAAAACCACAAAAATGCGCAAATTTGGACGAGCATGGATTTGCGTCAATTTAGACGATTTTTGAGGGATTTGGGCAAATCATGTTGTTGTCTAAATTTGGTTGTAATTTGTTGATTATCTTGATTAGCAAGGTAAGAATAAGTTTGTTAGAATATTTTTTGATTAGATAGAGTTTGTTAGGATATTTTAGCAAGTTGCATTTTCGGTCCCATGGAGATGACTCCAAGTTATGATCTTACGAACCAAAGGTTGGATTCGGGGGTGAAGTTACTAATATGGCGGAGTGCGTCATATAAGCCTGTAGGCGGCCATTACTAGTTTTCTCTCTATTATATAACGAACCACAAAATAATAATTTACAACCTAACACAAAATTACTATTACTAAGGTGAAATCACATAAAACCTAATAATTTAGTCAAATCGTCGTTAAGATTAATTCAAGGTTCCTAGCATGATACAATTTGTCCAAAAATTATCCTAGTTTAATGTGATAAATTAATTCAAATTAAGTCCTTTAACAAAAACATTGTGAAAAATTGAAATAAATATACGAATAAATAAAACAATCAATACATAAAGTTTAATTTAACACTCTCAGAAAACTTACACTTCTCGCTTGATTGTTTTCTCTTCGAGTATTAATTTGGACAAAGATTCGGATTTAATTCGTAATAATCAGAAATTAACACACTTTATTAGAAATGAAATAAAAAAAAGAATAATTTGATGGAGAAAAGTTTAAGTGTAAAGACAAAAAGGAGAAAAAGAGAAAGAAAGTAGGTTTAGGAGAATAAGAGAATCGGTTTTGGAAGTGTGAGAATGGGTTGAAAAAATCAAGAAAGTCAAAAGGATCGTTTTAGAGGAGAAAAACGAGTATTTATAAGAAAAATGTGTAGCGTGACAGGTTTTATCACGCTGGCCAGGTAGTGTTACAAGTTTTGTAACACTGACCAGCCAGCGTGACACAAGTTCTCATGCTGCGCTGCTAGCGCGGGTTTGCTTGTCACGCTGCTGCGTCAGCGCGACTTGTTGAGTCGCGCTACGCTAAAACTTTCTCTTTCTTCTTTTTTTTTTTATAAATCAAATATTGGGCTTATATAAAAATCCAATATTATAAATGGGCTTTTTTTTCAAATTATTTTGTAATTTAAGAAAAAATAGTAAAATTAAATCCAATAACATAAATTGTCCAATAATCTAGAGAAGTGGGTTTTATTGTTCATCATGGAGTCTTACCACGGGACCAAGGACTAGATTAGGTGTCTACAGGTGTGTTGGTTTTCCAAGGTTAGGTCGTGCACCAGATTAAAGGGATAAGAGATAAGGTACCTCCAAGTCGAGTTATACTCTACTATATCTGATCCAGCAATAAGTTCAAGTTCAAGATCAATTGAGGGTGAATCTCAAGAAAAGTCACTTTTGGTGAGTCATCAAGGGTTAAGATCTTTGGAATGGCGTGTTGTTACTTATCAACAAGGCCATAGTTTTATTTCTTGGGTACAAGGTTGAAGACACACATGTCTTCGAAATATGGTGGTTTTGGGGAATAAGTTGGTTTTTCCTATGGGTTTTTCCCTACTGCATTTCCTACGGTTTTTCTCATTTAAGGCATTTTTTGTTTTGGGTCTTGGTATTGTGTCATACATCATAATCCTTTAAAAGAAATGGAAAATGCATTCTCAAAGTTTTCTTGGTTAAAAGATCAAATCTTGAAAGGTTTCTTGAAGAATTAAGATGATATCAAGAAAACAGTCCTCAATAGCGCACATTCTTGTGGCGGGATTTGGCGAGCTCTTTTGAGTTCTTGGGCTTCTTTTTTTTCCGTGTCTTTTAATTAGTCGTAATTTGATTATTATATTGTTAGTTAGTTGGTTAAATTTGTTTGTTAGTTTGTTAAGATAAACATTAGGAAAATCAACTAGATAAGGATGGTTGTTTGAGCTTATCCGGATTTGGATAAGATCAAGGGAGGGACGTGTGAACAGTGTTTGTTAGGGTATTTTTTTTAGTTTATTTAGAGTTTTTTAAAGGTTTTTTGAATTTTTTTAGGATTTATTTGATGGTTATGACTATATATAGCCTCAATTTCATTTTAACAAAACAATTTTCAGTTTATCAAGTTTGAGTTCAAGTTTTATACTTGTTGTTCTTTGCTTTCACAAAAGCAAGTGCTTGAGTGAGGGGAATTCGTGAGTATTACGAGCAACTGCTTTAGTTAATCTAATAGAAAACCTTTTATTAATGAAACACCCTTAATTGAGTAAAGTTGAGAGCCAATCTCTAATAAATTCAATAATAAAAACCGAAAATACCTATTGAGAAAATCAAAAGTATTTTATTTAGCATCTCTGTTTAGGAGGAGAGCTATTCTGAATTTCTTAATATAGACAAAGTGGCTCTAGAAAGAGGGTAGAGAAACCAAAGCCTAAATTTGCAATCAAGAAAGTGAGAATCAAAGACGTGATGCCCAAATTTGCAATCTATGCTCACTAAGTTGTCCATCAAGGTAGCAGGGGACAAAAATTCAAAGAAAAAAATGATATGATCATGGATTGAAAATAGAAGTTAATGAATTTGATGGCCAAGTGAGTGGGAACATGCACTAGAGATATTTTCGAGTACAAGGACATTGAGGAGACGAAAAAAAATTCAAGATTGTTGTGTTTAAACTTTTGAAATATGCTGCAATTTGATATGATAGTGTCAAAAATCAAAGGAGAAGAGAAGGAAAGCCTAAGATAGAGACATGGGAGAAACTAAAAAATTTGTTGAGGTGCAAATTTGTTCCTTCCACTTATCAACAGGATCTAAATGTTAAATTTGCCATATTAAAACAAGGGAAATTAAGTGTGGGTGAATATACAAAGGAGATTGAAAAGATTTCAATTCAACGTGGAATTGAAGAAACAGAGGAGCAGAAAATTGCATGTTATGTTGGAGGATTGGATAAGGAACTGGTTGATAGGATTGAAACCAAATTTCCCTTTTGATGAGATATGTAAGATGGCTAGAAAATTGGATAGACAAAAAAGGAGGACGAAAGTGGTGCAGAAACTCTTCGTTCCTTTTCAATCTAAATCAAATCCAACCACATCTTAAAACTGCGGAACCAAAGCAAATTATAGTTCCTAAAGATTCAGGAAAGAACAAAGAAAAGGTTGTGAGTGATGTTCCAAAGATTCAATGTTTCAAATGTCATAGATTTGGACATTACAAAAAGGATTGTCCTAATTCATGTGCTCTAACAATTCAAGAAACTGAATCTTTTCAAAAACAAATCCAAGTTGATGTAGAAAGTGAAGAGGAGTACGTGGATAGAGATGAGGAAGATGAGGAGATTTGCATACAAGAGTAGGAAGAAGAAACAAAAATGGTGTGGAGGAGGTCTTTACGTGTGAAAACCATATATGAGATGGCGCAAAGAGAGAACATTTTTCACACCAGATGTAAAGTGAAGAACATTTTTCCATAGCTCAAATCTAGATCTTGTGAAACCTTTGGTGGGTGGATCAAGTTCATGTCTCTTAATTGGCATAGGATTTCGTGAGTTTTAGGAGTGATTTATAAAATTTTTGAAACCTTCTTTGTTAAATCTAAACTACAAATCCATCAACATGTGAATTTTATTGCTAACCCTTTCAAATTCATACAAAATTGGCGAGGCTGATGGAATCCCAAAACTCCTATACTCATTTAAATTCGTGCAAATTTTTGGTGCTAAAAGATCAATGATGAAGCATTACACAACAATTGCAAATCGAGTCAGAAAAGGCATTTTCGAAGGGCATATTCAATTGACGATTCCTCCTTCGTTACAAAAGGTTTTTCGTTGATTGTTTTTTTTCCAAATTGGGTATTTTTCTCTCTTCATTATTCATACCGAATTTTAGAAATGCTCACGATCGTGAGGTTCCTGATCGAGTCTGTTTTTGGCAAATTGGTACAAATAACGACAATTTTGAGTATTCTTAGAAAAACTTAAACTATGAAAAATTGGTAAGGTTGTTGCGAGCGAAATTTTAGTTGAGTGTTAAGGACATATAGAGGTATTTCCACAAAAACATTCAGCCAAAAAACAGTCGTTTTGGTAGGGTTTTTGTTGTTTGACTTTTCCTCTACATTCTGGAGAGCTTTGGAAGATGGCTTGTTGTTCCACTCACAAATATAACTTCTTTTGGTTACTCCTCGTCTACATCCTCTTATTCCCTCTCCCCATTACATGATTGCTCTGTTTCACGAACTCAAAATCAAAATGATGATGAAATAACAAAAGCTATAGAGGAACATGAAAGAAAAACCCCAATAATTGAGGAAACTGAAAAGATCAACATCTCCGACAATGGCACTCCAAGGGAATTACAGATTGGTCTCACGCTTAATCCTCAAGAAAGGGCAGAGCTTATGGCAATACTCACAGAATTCAAAGATGTTTTTGCATGGTCCTATGAAGATATGCTAGGGATAGATCTGGAAATAGCTAAGCATACCATCCCTCTAAGCCAGGGGTCAAACCCCGTGAAGCAAAAGCTTAGAAGGATGAAACTGAAAGTTCAACTAAAAATTCGAGAAGAGGTAATCAAGCACCTAAAGGCAGGATTTATCAAGGTGGTTCAATATGCTGATTGGGTCGCTAACATTTTCCCTGTACCCAAGAAAGATGGAAGAGTAAGAATGTGTGTAGACTTTCGGCACCTGAAAAAGGCTAGTCCAAAGGATGATTTCCCCTTACCACACATCGATGTGTTAGTTTATAATACAGTCAACCATACTTTATTCTCCTTCATGGATGGTTATGCTGGCTACAATCATATTAAAATGGATGAAAATGACATGGAGAAGACGACTTTCACTACTCCATGGGGGTTATACTGCTACACAGTCATGCCATTCAGCCTGAAGAATGCTGGGGCAACTACACTTTTTCATCATATGATGCATAATGAAGTAGAAGTATACATGGACTACATGATAGTGAAGACCAAGGAAAGGAGTGAACATACCCTTGCCTTGAGAAAGTTCTTCGAAAGACTCCGAAGGTTTAACATGAGATTCAATCCTCAAAACTGTGCCTTCAAAGTGGGAAAACTTCTGGGTCATGTGGTTAGTGCTAGAGGCATCGAAATCGATCCAACAAAAATCAAAGCCATCATGTCTTTAAAACCACCAAAAACCGAGAAAGAGATTCGGGGATTCTTAGGAAGGCTCCAATACATTAGAAGATTAATTTCCAACCTTACTATGGTAAGTGAGCCTATCTTCAGGAAGTTAAAGAAAGATGGCCTGAAAGAATGGGACGATGAATGCCAACAAGTCTTTGATAAAATTAAGGAATATCTAATGAATCCGCCCATCCTGATACTCCCGACTCAAGGCCATCCTCTGAGGCTTTACTTGACTGTTACTAAAACCGCTGCAGGAGCCATGCTAGCACAAGAAATTGATGGAAAAGAAAATGCCATTTGTAACTTGAGCAAGAAATTCCTACAGTACGAAGATAGGTATTCTAACATCAAAAAGCTATGCTTAGCATTGGTATGGTGTACCAAGAAGTTGAGACATTAGTTGTTGACTCATACTGTTCACATAGTTATGTTAAGGCGACTCCCTTAAATATCTCTTCAATAAACCTACGGTAAATGGACGAATATCAAGATGGATGATCATGTTGGCCGAATTTGACCTTAAATTCGTGTCACAAAAGTCCATAAAAGGAAGTATAGTCTTTGAATTCCTAGCAGCCTCTACAGATGAACCTCGACTTGAGGATTATGAATTTCCCGACGAAGAATTGATGATGACTGAAGAAGAAAGTTGGTCATTTTACTTCGATGGTGCCACCAATAAACAAAGTTGTGGGGTTGGTGTTCTGCTAATCTCACCCAAAGTGGAGCACACGCCCATATCAGTAAAATTAGACTTCAATGTAACCAATACCGCCGCTGAATATGAAACCTGCATCATAGGGATCGAGGATGTGGTGGCCTTGAAAGTCCAAAAGCTAAGGTTCTGCGAAGATTCTTCTTTAATCATCAACCAAATCTCCAGAAGATGGAAAGTTAGAAGTGAGAGTCTGGCTCCTTATCAAGCCCATTTGGAGCAAATTGCCTCCCAAATCAACGATATAGAATACACTTACTAAAAGAGGGAGGATAATAAGTTTGCTGATGCTTTGACTAAATTGGCATCAATGGTCCGCATCCTAAGTTCTTTGACAGAAATGCTGTTGGTGGTTGAAAGAAGAAAAGAACCAGCCCATGTGTGCATGGTTGAAGAAGACAACGAGGTAAACCACCTCACAAAAGAGGAACCTTGGTACTGTGACATCAAGAACTATTTGAAGAACCAACAATATCCCATTGATACGTCGAAGAAAGAGAAAAGCTCCCTAAGACTCCTAGCTTCAAAATAGATCATTCGGGGAGGAGATTTATATAAAAGACATTACAATGGTTTACACCTCCGATGTGTAGACAATAAAGAGGCTCAACGGGTCATGGATCAAGTATATTCGGGCATATGCGGGACTCATATGAATGCTCGAATGCTAGCCTCTAAGATTATCAAGCAAGGGTATTATTGGATTATAATGGAGGATGATTGTAACAGATACTTGAGACATTGCGACAAGTGTCTGAAGTACACAAATGCTCAACAAATACCTCCATCGCTACTGCACTCTCTATCATCTCCGTGGCCGTTCTCAACATGGGGGGATTGACATAATTGGAAAGGTTACACCTCCTTGTCATTGAGGTCACGAGTTCATATTGGTAGCAATCGACTACTTCACCAAATGGGTGGAAGCCGCATCATATCGTGTGCTGCAAGCCAAACATGTGGCACAATTCATTGAAATCAACATAATATGTCGATATGGGGTCCCGCATGAAATAAATAGTGAATATGGAACTCATTTTCAAGGTGAATGCGAGGAGCTTCTCGGAAAATACAAAATCCAGCAACACAAGCCGTCTCCGTACCGACCTCAAACAAATGGAGCAGTTGAAGCAGCAAAGAAAAATGTCAAGAAAATTCTCTCCAAGATGACTCAAAACTATAGAGATTGGCCGCTCAAGTTTCCCTTCACCTTATGGGGGTACAGAACATCCATTAGGACTTCCGCAGAACCCCTTTCTCCTTAGTCTACGGGATGGAAGCCGTACAACCTATCGAACTAGAAATCCCCTCATTAAGGATAGTGTTAGAATGTGAACTTTCTGAAGCTGAATGGGTACGGGCTCGGTATGATGCTCTGGTCCTCCTAGATTAGAAACCCTTGAAAGACTTAAGTCATGTCTAAGTCTACCAACAGAGGATTTAAAGACAGTTTAACAAACATGTCAAAGAAAGGAAAATCAAGGAAGGTGATTTAGTTCTCAAAGCACTATGGAAAACCGTCATGGATCCTCGAGGGAAATTTTGCCCACACTGGGCTGAGCCTTATATTGTTAAGAAAATATTCCCCGGAGGTGTAGTTGAATTAATGGATATATATGGTGACAACTTCTACAATCTCACCAACTTGGATCAACTAAAGAAGTAGTATGTCTAAGTCGTGCCCATGAAGGTACTGGAACTACATTTGGCCTGATTCTGAAAGCATACGTAGGCAGCCTCGACTTGGGGTTCGGCCCATTTAAAAATAAAACCCCTCAATCCTCTACAGCACTCTAACGGTTAAAATAAACATGTACTATGTTTATCCTCTAAAAAAAGTGCTGTACTTTTGCCATAGAATAAAATGAAATGTATATTTTATTATTAAAATACAACAATAATAAAATATGGCACGCAAGCCTTATTCATCAAAATAATAAAAGCTAAGTTTGTGAAACAATAAAGCAATCTTCCTACTTAGGTCTAGGTACTTAGTAACACTTTCATAAACATTATGTATCATATTTATAACTTTATGTAACACTAAACTAGTGCTAAAGTAACACAATATATAATAATATGTAACATTTCTCGATTAACATATGTAACACTTTTTTTAAGTAAAATAATAATAATAATATTTATTAATTTTATGATGATGATGTTGGTGATTTTGATTTCGACGATGATAGCTTTAATAATAAATAAATAATGATAATAATTATTGATTAATATATAAATCAAATATCTATGTGTCAATACACCCCACTCATTTCGAATTATAAACTGATGGTAGTTATTCAAAGACATTTGAATTAAAATAATGTACTTAAAAACATCCATAACAAATAATTTAATATAAAAATGAGTCTCAAACTACTCGTATATGTGTAATAGTCTTCATTAACTTCTCAATCTTCAATCTCGTTGCTTACTTGCTTACGTTGTCGATTGCTTACTCCAACGAATGGTTATGATCATTATCTTGGTCCTATAAGAAAAAAAAAATAATTAGGAAAGAGAGAAGTAATAATTTACAAACCAAAGTAAAGTTACAAGGGTGATTTTGAACTTACTGAAAAAACGTGGAGAGATTATCCAAAATATAAACAAAAGGAAAAAAGACAAGTCACAACGATAAATAAAGAGATTAGACAAAATATAATTATAAGGTGTGTCTTTACAAATGAAATAATCAACAACCACAGGAGTTCAAAAATGAAGCATCACAATGAATATGCATGAGAAACATCCAATATAAAACCTTCAAATTCTCATTAGGCACCATATCCTATAGTATAGAATACAAATCTAATCTTACAGTCATTTAACCATAATTCTCATATATGAAAAAACCATGAATATACAATTTTCTCACCAAAATAAACTCTTATTTAAACATAAGCAATCAAATTAAATGTCAAATAGACGTGCAATCCTTGTTTATATCCTCAAATCTATACTACTAATAATCCCACAAAATCATAATAAATAATTTCGCCAAACGAAAACCCTAGAACACATTTTACATTCATATTCTAAGTAGTAGGGGGATGATTGTGCTGAATCTGAACAAGAATTGAGGAGAAGATATTGAGTAGGAGTTGTAATAAGAAAAAAAAACAAGAGCATCATAAAGATCCTTAAACAGCCCCTTAACCTGCACTAAAGAAACACAAAAAACTACACCATAACATCCCTACAAGCAGAACCAAACCAATGGCATCAATATACCTCCTAAAATAGCAACTAAACAACACCAAAATGGTGTCAATAAACTTCCAAGAACCCGATAGCACAATAACTCACATTCTTAACTAAGATTGTGACTCACTTCCTCACCAATGAAGTTGTCGTTTTCAGTACAAGTTGACCCTTGAGACTTAGGACCATATCTAGAAACATGTTCTTGACTTTGAGATGTACCTTTCTCATTGTCCTTTGGTGATGGCTCCACCTTGTTACCAAAAAAAATAAGAAAAGTTTTCTGTGCTAATTAGTGACTAATTGAGTTAGTTTTCAAAGAGAGGTAATGAGTTAATGACTGAGTGACTAAGTGTCACATTAATTTCGTAAATAAGGGAGTACATTGAGTGAGTGAGTGAGTGAGTGGGTAAATAACTGAATAAGCGAGTAAGTAAGTGAGTGACTGATTTAGTGAGTGGTTTAGTTAGCAAATGAGTAATTGCGTGAGAGTGAGTGTGAGTGTGAGTGAGTAATTCACTCTTTCAATCAATGAGTAACTGTAGCAATGACTGATTAAGTGATTGAGCAAGTGAGTGAGTGTGAGTGAGCAAGTGAGTGAGTGAGTGAGTGAGTGATTGTTTGAGTGATTGAGTGAGTGGTTTAGTGAGTGAGTGAGTGAGTGACTGTTTGAGTGATTGAATGAGTGGTTTAGGGAGTGAGTGGTTTAGTAAGTGAGTGAGTGAGTGAGTGGTTTAGTAAGTGAGTGAGTGAGTGATCGAGTGAGTGAGTGAGTCTGAGTGAGCAAGTGAGTGAGTAAGTGACTGAGTAAGTGGTTTAGTGAGTGAGTGATTCAGTAAGCAAGTGAGTGACTGAGTAAGTGACTAAGTCAGACAATGGCTGATTGCGACAGTCAGTGAGTGAGTGAGTGACTAACTAAGAGAGTAAGTGACTGAGTATGTGACTAAGCGAATAAGTGAGTGACTGATTTAGTGACTGCGTGGTTTGGTGAGTGAGTGACTGATATAGTGACTGAATGGTTTGGTGAGTGAGTGAGTGAGTGATTGAGTGAGTGAGCAAGTGAATGAGCAATTGAGTGACTTATTGTGACAGTGAGTGACTAAGTGAGTGATAATGTGACAATGAGTAACTGACTCTGTGAATGACTATGACAGTAACTACCTGAGTGACTAAGCGAGTGAGTAAGTGAGTTAGTGAGTTAGTGAGTGAGTGAGTGAGTGAGTGAGTGAGTGATTGTGTTGCGACTGAGTGAGTGAGTGAACAGCTTGCTATGTGACTGAGTGCGACGAATGATACTGATTGAGTGAGACAATTGAAAAACTCATACACAAAAAACTAACTGCTCATAGTACTCTAATTTACTCATCTATTATTCTATTTTCTTCCCTTACAGTGTTGTTGATTGTCTATCCTTACTATTAACTTGATTCATGTGCACTGATGTGTGTTCTCTGTTTTAAATTGTGATTTTTGTCATTCAAGGATTCCTCTTTTGAGTGTTTACGCTAATATGCCCCTCACATGCAAGGTATAGTAAGTTATCCTAAGCAATACTTGTCTCATTTTTTAAGTTTCATCATGTGCGCGCGTTGTACAGTTTATAACCTTTCCTAACATACCCACTAGTTTGAATAACTAATAAGGGATGACTAAAATTGGTTAACTATAAAAGCCTTTTTGTAAAACCATATCATATCTTTAATATGGAGTAAAAAAATTGAGATAGGAGACTAGGAGGATGTAATGTGATGTGATGTGATGTGATGTTTGATTCAAAAGGAAAATTAACAATACAAATCCAAAAGCCCAAATTAACAATATAAATCAATTGATTAGTTTTGAGTTTACTGAAACCCAATCCCCTAAAACACAATCAACCACTTAAAACCAATGTCATACAACAAATAAACACAATAACCAAACAAAACCCCAACTAAATTCAACTCATTTACAATTAATATCACAAAATTATACAAAAAAAAAATATGACAACTGTTCCAAGTCACAAACTAAATATCACAAACATTACACAACCATAATAATCCAAAACCCAATAAACCAAATTATGTTCAACAATAAACATTAAAAAAAATTCTTTAACCTATAAATTCGATAAGATTGCCCTTCAGCAATAACAAGTTTTCGGTAAGACCTCAACTATATGCACATTATATTCTTTAACTATTGGAGTTTTCAATTTCATTATTTTTTTGTACAACTATTTAGTGGTCTTACAAAATAAGAATGTTTTATATATGTTTTTGTAGATAAGTAATTATATCTAACATCAGCTCTAATCTTCTCATTTGTCTATTTTACTTAAAACACAATCACTTAAGTTCTTAATAAGGATAAAATGCAATGAAGAGAAGAAGAGATAGTAATTAGTGAAGTATACATAATTAGCTCATATAACAGCGTAAAGGCTACTCAAATCAAAACTCAAATTTTAAATCAAATGTGCCATATCTTGTCGCTCACATATTCAAACTCGAAATTACTTCGTTAATAGTTGAACTACTTTTTGATTTCGAAAGCTAATTTTAGTCTTCTAATAAAATATCTAACGATGATGGGTTAGGCTGCTTCTAATTAGATTTTTTAAGGCTACGCTTATTTCTCTTTTTTCCTTCTCAATTAACTAATCAGAAGTTTTGTTAATAATGTTGATTTGTTACCTTTTTGTTGCTATGATTTGTTAATAAAGCTAAATTGGATAAAAATAAATTAACAAATTAAATATCCCATAAATTCAAAGTACTGATAATGAACGTGGCATTCAACCTATACAGTGTAATCTCCATTCATCTAAATAATCATTCACTCATTCATGAAAGGAAGAAATTGGAAATTATTCAAAAACACATGGAACCCAATAACATGAAACCCAAAGCTGACATAATATTGAATCAAAGTTAAGATTAATCCAATGTAAAATAAAAACAAAAAGAATGGTAAGTAATGGGACTATAATGCAATTAATAGATATATATTCACCTTATAAATTAGGCAGCTAGCCTTGCGTTGAAGAAACACATCTGCATCTGCAATAAAAAATCAAACAGTGAGTCGTTAATTATTAGAAACATGAAGCAATAGATCGAGTAAAAAAGAAAATCTATAACTTTTAGCCCCTTAAAACCACAATATGGAAGAAGGAAATTCGACCAAAAAAAAAAACAGTGGAGAACTTGCAGATCTAAAATTATAAAATTCAATTATAATTGGCGAAATCAAATACTTGAATTCAATTGCATTAACCATGTTAAAGTCTGTTAAACTCAAAACAAATAAAACCATAGATAGAACAACAAAAATCATAATATAAAGCTAACAGAATATCCTACAAATTTGTCAAATAAAACGAAGCATTAAAGCTCTGTTCTCTTCACGGGATTTCATTTCAATCCATTCCATTCCCGGGTCCTCTATTCCAATCCATTCTAATCCCGGCAATCCATTCTAATCCATTCTAATCTCGGCAATCCATTCTAATCCCAACAATATATTCTTGAAAATTTAAATCTTAATTAAAATTAAATTCTTAATTAAACTCTTGAAAATTTAAATCTTGACGACACAACAATATTCATAACAAATTTGCTTTTTTTTTAATACATTTTTGTTACATAATAATTTATTGTAGATACAATATCCTTACAAGTAGATAAAGAAGTGCTTCAATTATCCTCGTATATTTCTTCCTCCTGTAAATCATCATCATCTTGGAACCTCATATTTCCAGCACACACATCTTGTCATATTTCATCTGCAATATTTGCACGAATGTCTCGCATTAACATTGTTCGTGTCGGATTAGTGAAATCCAAATCAGCTACACGTTCAATATTTTGGGGACCATGAGAAATTGGAATCCGTAACTTGTCTAATTGAATGAAATTATGTAAAGTGCATGTTGCCACAATTATAGCCAATTGATACGTTTCTTCCATTTGTGGCATCATTCTTAAAATTTTCCACCTTTTTTTCAATACTCCAAAAATTCTTTCAACTGCATTGCGTAATGACGAATGTCGGTAATTAAAATTCTCTAATTTTTTCATTTGGAGGACCGCCATTTTGAAATTCAGGAGTGTGAAGTCTCACGCCTCTTTCAAGATATGGACTCAAGTATCCCGTAGTATTTGGATATCCATAGTCCACAAGATAGTACTTGCATGTTCATGCAATGAATAATGTCATTTCATTATCTAACTAAAAATGAGCCTAGCATATTTAACTAAAAATAATATAGACTTTTTCACCGTACACTGTTTTTAATTGAATTGAATTAAAATCAATTGATTGAAGCTAAACTGACCTGGATTGATTAGAGCCGAATCGAATCAAACTGAAATTAAGCTGAAATCAACAGGCAATTTTTTTTATTTGGAAATAATAATAATAATAATAATAATAATATTAATAATAATAATAATAATAATAATTTCAATGTTAAAAATTAATTACCATTGTTGCAAAATATTAATAACTAATGATAATAATAATAATCCCGGCAATTCATTCTAATCCATTCTAATCCCATCCATTCCATTCCATTCCAATCCAATCCATTCCATTCCATTCAAATCCCGTGAAGAGAACAAAGCCTAAAACCCTTGGAAAAGTGGAAATCAATGGAAAAAGATGATACCTCGGAGTGCATAAAAAAACAAATTTGTTACAACAATGGGCCAATCTAATTTCAAAACAACAAAAGAAAACAAATAAATGCGGCATATATAATCGAAAATCGAAAGTAGTGTAATAGCAGAAAAAAAAAATAGAGATATTGATTAATATAGCATTAGAAAATTTAAACAAACATTTAAGGCTTTGAGCTAATGGTTGAACCATAACGGTAGATTTGAACCCGTGATCTTTGTGTCACGTTGGCACTAATGTCATATAGGTCTACCTCAACAAAAAGTTTAAACTAATGGTTAGGGTGTGGGAATAGTTTATATACTCTATCAGATATAAGTCCGCACTATTTTAGATGCTACACATATGGAGTTTTGACAATGATAATATTCATTAAAAAACATCACCTCGCATTAAATATATACAAAGTACTCCTAGTATTTGTATTTTTCGTCAACGACAACGTACATTTTATGGTGTAATTTGTATGACTACAATTTTTTCTAGACCATAATTACAGTTTCTTATGTTTTAAGTAATGTCTAAAATAGCGAGGGAGTACCTTAATCCCTTAATGTGATGCATCAATTGTTTTACCAAAAATTACGCTAACCAAAAAGTGTTGCAATAAAAGTGCTACTTCTCAAAAAGTGTTACCACTTATGTGTTACTAATCAAATAGTGTATCAATAAAGTGCTATCTATTAATAAGTGTTAGCACAGAAGTGTTACTTTTCAAAAAATGTTACATTAAAGTGTTACCTTTAAAAAAGTGTTACTTTAAAATGTTACAAATTATGAAGTGTTACACTAAGTTGTTACCTTTCAAAAAGTGTTACCACTCAGTGATACCTAAGGTGACTTATGTTACAGTGAAATAAAGTTGTAAATTATTAATAACACATATTTATGCCCAATAAATATCATAACATGTAATATAGTAAGTCATAATTTTTTTAATGCATCTAAGTATTGTATATTGGTATTAGGACATGACTATAGTGTTTTATGATCAAATATGATATTTAGAAAGGTTTAAGAGTGTTTTTAAGAAGGTTATAAAGCTGCCATTTTTGGAAAATTATCGAAAATCAAGTATTTAGCAATAGAAAAATTAAAGTAAAGTATAGAATTGAATAGAGACCATATAGGGAATGTTTTGCACAAGTTTCCAATGTAGAAAGTTAGTTTAGAGTTGATGTAGAACTTAGTCAACAAGGTTTTAATTTAGTTTCGGTTTTCTCTATGTAGGAAACTTCGAAATAGTCGCCTTTTAGAAGTTGTGGCAGATCACCACTACTTTACAAGGTACGTAAGTACTAAAGGCAAACATACAAATATAATTCATGCTTGGTTGATCTTATATGTCATGTTGTGAATTAACATGCATGACAAATTTTTGCACAAGGATTCTCACAAAGACTTGGTATTGATTATTAGGAGTGTAGGGGCCCCGGGTTTTAGGGTCACAAATTTTTTGGTCACCTTCCCCAAACCGTCCGTAGGTCATGTTAAACCTAAAAAATTGGCTTAAGGAAAGGTGAAATTGACTTTTTAGAGGTATTTGCAACAAAACGGGAGGGCAGGAATTTCAATCGCGCTGACAACATAGCGTGACAAAGTTTATCACGATGATTGTGCAACACTACAAAGTTTGTCACGCTGCAGGTGTAGCGCAACAAACTTTGTGGCGTTGCGACATTAGCATGACAAAGTCTGTCACGCTACGCTATTTTAGTGTGTTTTCAATTTTTAATTATCATTTTTTGAGTGAGATATTATCAACGAATACGGACGATGCTAGTAAAGAGTCGCCAATGAGTTTTAGGAATCAAACTCATAAACCGTGTATTTAGATTGATTACGAATTGGACACGAATACGTGACGATAACCTAAATTGCACGAATAACCCTTTCGATCCCATGGGGATGACTCCGACTTATGATCTTACGAACCAAAGGTTGGATTCGGGGGTGAAGGTACTAATATGGTGGAGTGCATCATATTAGCCCGTAGGTGGCCATTATTAGTTTTCTCTCAATCATACACAAGTTATATAAAGAACCACAAAATAATAATTTACAACCTAACACAAAATTACTATTATTATGGTGAAATCATATAAAACTAATTAATTTAGTCAAATCATCGTTAAGATTAATTCAAGGTTCCTAGCATGATACAATTTGTCCAAAACAATTATCTTGATTTAGTTTGATACATTAATTCATATTAAGTCCTTTAACAAAAATAAAATGATAAAAGCGGTAAATGATTCGGAAAACCAACAACAACAAATCCACAAGTTTGATTTTTAGGGCACTCAGGAAACGTACCACTTCTCGTACGAAGATTCGAGTCGTCGAGTGTTAATTTGGGTAGAGTAGAATTATTGTTTCAATATTATCAAAATTTGTAGGCACTTTTTAAATAAAATAAATAGTAAAATAATAATAAGTAACTATTTATAAAAATGAATTTGATAGAAAAGTAATATTTCGGACTATTTTAGTGTAAGGGAGCAAGTGAGTAAAAAAGTTGTTTAGAAATGAAGAAAATGAAGGTATTTATAGCAGCGTGGGAACCCTAATTGCTTTGGCCTGCTAGTATGGTACGCCAAATCGCGCTGGCCCATTAGCGCGAGAAACCCTACAACGCTGCTAGGGTAGTGCTGTTAACTTAGTCACACTGAGCTGTTAGCGTAACTAAATTAACCACGCTGCGTTTTTGGAAGATTTTTTTTATTATATTTTATTTATTTTTTTATTTTTATATTTTTATTTTATTTATTTATTTATTATTATCATTATTATTATTGTTATTATTTTCAAATAATAAAAAAGCGTTGGGATAATTAAAAAAAGTCCTTTAAATAAGAATGGGCCTTTTATAATATCTGAAACTTATTTTTTATGCCCAAGTATACTCGATTATCCAATCTTCTAAAGAAATGAGTTCTTTACTCATCACAGAATCCTACCGTGGGACAGGGGGACTAAATTAGGTGTCCACAAGGAGACATACTCTCCGGTGGTGGATGCAACTACTTTTAGATTCTTAATTAGTTTGGCAATAAGAAAAGGACTTGACTTACATCTGATGGATGTAGTCACAGCTTATTTATATGACCCACTAGATAATGATATTTATATGAAACTTCCAGAAGGTTTTGAATTGCCTGAAGCAGTACAACCTAGTTCTCGAGAATACTACTCTATCAAATTGAATAGATCTCTTTATGGATTAAAACAATCTGGGTGTATAATGTGGTATAATGCTCTTAGTGAATACTTATTAAAAGAAGGATATAAGATTTATCCTATTAGCCCATGCATTTTTATTAAGAAATTTGGATCTGGATTCGTTATAATCGCAGTATATGTTGATGATTTGAATATCATTGGAACTCCTGAATAGATTTCAGTGACTGTGAATTATTTAAATAAAGAGTTTGAAATGAAGGATCTTGAAAAAACAAAATTTTGTTTGGGGTTACAAATTGAGCATTTAAAGAATAGTATATTGGTGCATCAATCAACATACATAGAAAAGGTCCTTAAAAGATTTTATATGGACAAAGCACATCCATTGAGCAACCCTATGGTTGTAAGGTCACATGATGTAAAGAAAAATCCCTTCCGCCCTCGGGAAAATGAGGAGGAGATTCTTGGTCCTAAAGTACCATACTTAAGCGCAATAGAAGCATTAATATACTTTGCAAGTCATATAGGACCTGACATATCATTCTCAGTGGATTTATTAGCAAGGTTTAGTGCATGTCCGACTAGAAGGCATTGGAATTATAATACCCCATATTTTCACGTATTTTAAGGAATTATTTTCGTATTTTATACGTATGTTTTTAACATTTTTTTTTGAGAAATTATATTCAATAAGAATATTAAACGAAGGAAATTTAAATAAATTTTAACTAAAGTAATTATGTTGTGTTTATAAATAATATTTTATGTTTTATTAAATATTTTGAAAGTTTCTAAAAATAGAATTTTTAGAGTTTCCTAAATTATTTTAAAACAAGGGCATAAAAGTAATTTCAAACATTAAGGGTATATATGGAATTGCACCAAATCCTACTTTGGGGCCTATAAATATCCCTTAAAACCCCAATTTTCAGATTTATTTTGGAACTTGCTGATTTAGGATTCCAAAAATTTAGAGAGAGAAAGAGAGAGAAAAAAAGGGTTCGGATTTCCGAAGGAAAAAAAACTTTCGTTGCTTTTGTTTGCCGGAGCCTCGCCAGTGTTGCTGCCGCCGCCGCCTGCGCCCATCGCCGGCCACCTCTTTTTCCTTTTTGGTATTTTCAAAACTCTCTTAAAAAAAATTTCGTTTTCTTTTCTTTTTGATTCAATCTTGCAAATTTTTGTTTATAATTATGATTAATCATGTTTTTTATAAGTTTCAATCATGTTTTTATGAAGTATGATTTATTTTAAAGCATGGATATATTTGTTGTTCATGAAATTTTAGATTAGGGTTTATAAAATTATGAAATTCTTGATTTTATGGGTTCTAATGATTTAAACTTCAATATTATGATCATGAATTGTTGTTGGGTGAATTTATGATGATTTTACACTACAAGAAAATCCATTTATTGCAACGACTTTTTGCAACGACCAAAAATGGTCGTTGCAATACATCAGTTTTAGCAACCATAAGCTAAAGTCGTTGCAAATGTTGTTGCAAAAAATCAAAAATTTCATTTCCCTCCAACAAAAAAACGCGGGATTAAAAAAATTTTGGTCAGCTAATCGCAACAAAAGAAGTCGTTGCTAAAACATTTCACTGGTGTACAGCAACACTAAATATTGTTACTAAAGATGAGCAATACTTTTAGCAACAATGAATGTCGTTAAAAAATATAAGTGTATAGTATAGCAACGACTTGTCGTTGCAAAACGTATATTGTACTAATACATCAAATTTCTTATACGTATACCTAAAAGTAATACCTCAACATTATCCTAACTTATCTCCTCAAACCATCAAAACCCACTCCCCAAATTTATCCCCTTTTTTCCTCCACCCTCACGGCAGTAGCTTCGCACCGAAGACCATACCTTAACTCCACCGAAGACCACCATCACCCTCACCTCACTCAATTTGCACACGAGCAGCCTGTGACGACCTCTTCGCGGCTTAGCCCGCCGGCCTACCTTCACCCCATCTTCAGCCACCTTCGCCCAGCAGCACCGAAGATCACCATCACCCTCACGTCACTCAATTCACACAGCAGCAGCGCACCGTCGCCCTCAACTCCTTCAATTCGCCATCAAGTCCTTCAATTCGCCCAAAAGCCTCGCCCTAGTTCATCTCACAATAGCTTTACAAGGACGTTTGTTAATGGTGAGCTTTTAAGTTTTAAAAATAAATATTTTGTGGCACAAAATGCTATTTTGGGTTATTATGTGACTTTAATTTTGTGTTATTTTGGGTTTAAAGTTTGCATTTTGTTTTACTGTAAAAAATTGAATCTTTAACTTTAATTTAAGTGTTTTTTCAATTTTTTTACAGCAAATCGTAATTCTTTTTATTTACTTTTATTTTTTTTTCAGGGGATTTGAGTACAAGAAGGTCAATAGCAGAAACAACAAATGCAAATTCTTCATTGCCATTGCTGCAGATAACACCAATACAAATTATTGGGTTGTAAGTAATTTCACTGTTTTTTTTTTTTTTGGTATTTTTTGAGTTTTTTTGGTGAATGATTTCTTTCTAATTTTTACTATAATAGTGTATGATAATTGGGGTTGTTGGTGAATTATAAGTATTGATGATAATTTTATGAGGGATTTTTCCCAAAGTTTGATTTTCAGTCATTCTAATAGTGCTTGTTGACATGTTTTGTGGTCAATTTTGCTTGTTTCTATGTGGGATTTTACATGATTGAAGTTTGATGATGGGTTTAGGAATAGTGAATTGATGATGGCTTAAGTTTAGGGTTATAATTGAATTTATCAGATTCAATTAATTAGTTGATTTCTGATATTCCTTTGACTTTGCTATATCCCTCAAATAATTTTAATCTTTTTTGTTCGAAATTATGGTAAAAAAGTTCTTACCTTTCTCTATGTAGTTCTTACTAATTACCTTCTTTAAAGGGTTCATCCTTTTGTGACTCATGAAGTCATGAATGATGTTATGATTGTTTACGAATTCGTTGACTAATTGTTTTGCCCCTAAAAAATTATTATACTATTAAAGATAATGTTAATAGTAGTTTGAGCTTTGAAGCATTGTATTTAAGCCTTTTGCACTCACATACTTTAGTCAAACTTTAATTAGATTAACGACAATGACATGAAATGTGTATGTTTTTATTATTAGTGTCTTTTATAGTATAATTTTAATTATCCAATGTCATTTTTTCTCAATTGTAAACCTTTTTTTTTTCGTTCATCTATTCATATCAGTGTTGCTCATTCTTGTATATTAAGCAGGTGATTAACTTGATGATGGGATGAAGTCAAGTCATAGATTAATTTTATGATTATTATTGTTTCCAATTGATTCATTCACTTTTTGACTGAGCAAAACATTAGTGCTTCCAGGATTAATTTCTATAGTTAATCAAGTTGCTATAGTAAGTTTATTTCTTAAAAGCCATATATGGCATTGTCCAACTTATAATTGGGTTATCTGTCTTGTTTGGTCTTTGCAATGGCTTTTGAAGTCACTGAACTTATGTTTATTTCTGAAAGGCCGTATCTGGCATTGTTTACCTTACGCCTGGTTTATCTGTCTTGTTTTGCCTTTGCACTGACTTTCTGAAGTTGCTGATAGTGTTGGATATTTAATAGATTAGGTGTTGGCCATTAGTTAATAATGTTGATATAAAAATTTTTGTTATTACAATTTGATGAGTTACTATATACGTGTGTTGTGTAGTATCTGCATATCATTTTCTTTCAGCTATTGACAGAACATTTAAGGACCATAGAGTACTGCAATTCTACATATGTCAAACCATATTACTTTTCTAGACCAATTCTTTGGCTTATGTCTGTGGTAATGTGACATTATTGTGTACTTTTCCTTGTAATTTTTGGCTGCTTAAATGTCATCCTTTAGGTATAACTTTATAAGTGCATAAAACTTATTATTAAGAGTCATTAGCTGTGTTTCACTATTTTATTCTGAAGCTCACACTTTCTGTAGTTTGTACAAGTATTACTGAAACACTCCACAGGTGTGTTTGATTGTTTGCCTAATTGTCAATTTGTCCCCCAAACCACCTAAGCCTTACTTTTGTCTGGGCTTGTTCACCTACCGTTCATTTAGTGCAAGTAGATCTTTGGCAAAGGCTTTTTTAATTTTCCATGTATTTATCTTTGAATTTCATGAGCGCCTACTGCAATTTTATTAAGGTGTTATTCAGTAATTTTCACACGGGCTTTCCATATGATAAGAGTTGGGTCATTCTCTGACTTNATTTATAATCACATTATAATTGTAACACCCCCAAATTCCTCACTTTCAACTTACCTCAAACCTATAAACACAAGAGGAACTTGAGCATGTTACCGCCACGTCACAACTAATTATGAAAACTAATTGCAACGCTAAGTCTAAGGTAAAACAACACACCTTACTAAAATCATTTTATAAAAGTCAAACAACTCACAGCGGAAGTCTTTACAACTAAGTCAAACATTAAATTAACAACTTGGAACCATCACGACCCTTATTCCAAACCACTAGAAAAATCTAAAGTCAAAACAACTACCAAATAATAACCACTCCTCTCGAAGAAAAATCCCTTCACCATGCATATGCTCAACAACCTGCACTTATTCTGCTTAACAAGCAAGCAGAACAAGAAAAACATGGAAATATATATGTGTCAGCAACCACTGCTGAGTATGCACAACATAGCNTAAACCTAAGTTTTCATGCTATTAGGTCTTTGATATGTCGCACATACCTTGCTCGCTAAATTTCCTTCTTAATTAAAACTGCTCTTCGGAAAATTCTCCAGATGTGTATAAGAGACATGATTATAACTTCTTGCTTCGAAAAGGATATAGGAAACGTGAACGGGCTCTTTGGAAAGATGGTCGTCAACCAAGTAGGTAGCGCTCCCCGTACAATCCGAACTCTAACAGAAAGATAGCTAGTCTTTCAAAAACAGTGGTACATGGTCTCCATCCACCCCATGTCCAAACTTAACTCTTTAACTCTTTTGGAATTCCAGAACTAAAACAGTGAAGCATCGTCACACTCCACTATGGAAGTACAGCGTTAAGGCAATACATACCTCCCCCGTATGGTAACCTCATTTGGCCTGAATGAGTACTCACGTCCCTTTAAAAATAAATTGCTCATAATTGTTTACTTAACTTTGCTTTACTCGACTTTATTTAACTTTGACTTAATAAGCATTTAACTTTGATTTGTCTTGTAAACATGACTCTTATGGTCAAAACTTGCTCAAAACATGCATAGAAGCATTATAACTCATGAACAAACTTCAAAACACTTAAACATGTCATTTTAGACTCTTAACCCTCACATTAAAGCTTCATATAGCTACTGTCCAGAATTCAAACATAACTTAAAACACGACCGAAAAGTCAAACATACACCGTCAGACTTCGAAACATACATAAACAACATAGAAACCATCAAACACTTAACCAACACTTGTTAATGACTCTTTCCTCTTTTAGTAACCTTCCATTAATAGTAAATGACTTTTGAAAACATTTTTAGAAACTTCTATTCCTAGAAATTTATTTTTGAAAAACATTTGTTTTAAAACTAGGCAATAGAAATAGAAATAAATCTGAAAATAATTATTAAAAATTAAATAGGTTCGAAAACACTTTTCCAAAACCTTTTACTGCCTAAAATACAGTCTCAAACCAAATCTCGTGGCTAGATAAGGTCTATGTGAATTTTAGTAGATTTTAAACTAGAAACCCTAAAACTAGCGATAAAACAATTAAAAATCCAAGCTAATTACCTAATAAATTCTCTAGGTCGTGAAACCCATTTTATAATTCCTTTTATTCTCCTATTAACCAGTAACAACCTTTAGAAACCTTAGTTCACGTTTTAAATATTTTTAAAAGATTTATTTTTGACAACAGTCCAATCTGTCTAAAACCAAACTAAACATTATTTAAAAATATTGGAAAACCTTTTAATGACGAAACCAACTCTATAAACTCATATTATGCTTCTGGAATACATTAAAAATAATCTCATAGTCAGATTCGACCTTTAGACCTTCTGAAACAATATTTTTCGGTAAAAACCGCAAAACTGAAAACTGACTAATAAAATTATTTGACCATGCTATACTTCATATTAAAGTACGAGAATTTAACACAACTTCACATACATCACAATAAGTCTAAAATAATTTTTACGAGCATACTTCAACACTTTAACCTCATATAACAAATTTTACACATAAACCAGCAGATTTTCGGTTCAACACTATAAAATTCATGGGGGCTTGCATGATCGTTTTCTTGCTCCAATAATTTAACACGACATACTATAATACTAAACCTAAGTTTTCATGCTATTAGGTCTTTGATATGTCGCACATACCTTGCTCGCTAAATTTCCTTCTTAATTAAAACTGCTCTTCGGAAAATTCTCCTCCTTGCATTAAAATACAAAAATACCATTAGAAATTCGACTAACCTCATATGAACATTATATAACTAATATACAGCCTCTAAAATAATTTTTCGTGCATAAATTTCGATTATTTATAATTTCTATGATTTGTTTTATTAAAAATCCAATTTTTGACATAAACTAATCTATTAAATAAAAATTACCAAACTAATTTTTAAAAATAATTTGAAAACATCAAAACACTTTTTATTTACTGAAAAACATTAGGGAAACACTTTTTCGATTTTTTAAAAAAAATTTGGAAGGAAAAATAATTTTTTTCTCTCTTTTTCTTATTTTCGAAAACCATGGTGAGTGGGCTACTTTGAGGTGGTTTTTGGCCACCTTGGTGGCTGCATGGGTGGCGGATCTTGGTACCTGGTGGTAGAGTGCAGCAAGGGCTGTCACGTGGTGGTGGTTGTGGCGGCAGATATGAAGTGTGGTGGTTGTGGTGGCGGCTCAGAGTTGGTTCCACGAAGAGGAAAGCTGCAGTTTTATTTTTTTCTGTTTGTGTACTTTGCTGCGGTTTTTGGGCTGCGGTTTTTCTTTCTTTTTTTTTTCTTTTTCTGATTTTTGGAAAGGGTTTTAAAGAGTAAAATTTGATGAACCAGAGAGCTATATATAGGGTATATGGCCTTAAGGAATTTCGGCCAAATCAAAGTGAAAAGATAAAGTTTTGATTTTTTTTTTTTTTTTTATAAGATCTAAATTGTGTAGGATAATTTTGGATATGTTTATCTTTTGTAAAATCTGAAATTTATCCTAACTAAAAGATACAAAATATCTAGGTAGTTAAATTAAATAATTTAGAAAATAATTTTGGCCATAAAAATATTTATGGGCCTTGGAAAACCGAAAATACCCCATTTTGGGCCTAATATGGTCCGAAAATAATTAAAATAAAACCCATAATTATTTTTGCTATTTTTGAAAATTAAATTTAAATACTCAAAACCTCCTTTAAAAATAATTACTATTTCTAATAAAACCTTTTGTAAAATAAATTATTTTAAGCCATAAAATATAAATAGACTTTATTTTCCGAAATTCATAAAACTATATATTATAATCGTATAAAAATATAATATAAAGTCTTAAAAATGCGGGGGATTACACTTAGTCTCACTCCTTTTGCCAGTATATGTTTTTCATTGAAACCTCCATATATATGTTTTGAGCTAATGCTTTGTTGATTATGGGTTGTTAAAAGCAACATCAATGCTTTGTAAATGAGTTTTGTGTTTTGGACATTTATTTTTTCTTCTCCCAAATGTGATGCTTATGCTCTTATTTTGTCACATTAGGAGATGACTATAGATAAGGCATGGATGAAAGTAAAGAACCGTTCCTCTTGTGACTATGTGAAGGGTGTGGAAAACTTTTTAACTTTGCTCTTTCAAATGTTAGCCAAGAAGATAAGGACACTATCACTACTAGGTGTCCTTGTAACAATTGTCGAAACATAATATTCAAAAGAATGTGTGATGTGAGATTAGATTTGCTCAAGTGGGGGATGTATGACAAGTGACTACTTCGCCAGATTGCAAACAGAGGTGTTTAGTGACTACTTTGCCTTTTTGGTGGCCTTTGTGCAAGGTAATACTATTTACACTAAGCAATCTAAGTATGTGTACATATTATATTGTGATGAACCTCCTGCATATGAGACTCGTAATAATTATGAGACTAATGCCTATATTACTTCCCTTCTTCTCATGTGAGTTTCTAGTGTTATTATACTGCTTGTGGTTTTGTCGATGGTGAACGAATTACATTTAGGATTGTGGATTACACATGAATGACAATGGATAATCTTTATTTCATGTTATGGAGATGTAACTTGGAGTTGATAGTGTATTACACATGAATGATTGTGGTTTTCCTTCTGGTTGAAAATTAATGTGATAAGGCTTGGTGATGGGATTTGCGTGAATATAGAACAGAATGATTGTGGATTAAAAATTTTGAGGTTTTGGAGATGTCATTTGGAGATGTCATTTGGAGTTGTAAACAGGTTTTGAAACCATTTATATGGTGGCTTAGTTCAAAATACAAAGGAGACTCTGCCGAAATTTATGCTCCACTTATTGGTAGTATCTTCATAATTTTTAAATATTATCTTATGCATTCTCTTGCTTATGAATTAACTCTTACCATTCTAATACATGCAGGGTTAACAAGATTGTGATCGCATTTTGTTATGAAGATGTTGAATGTTGCTAATTGTATGCGTAGCGCTTTTGGGTAGTAACATTGCTATAACTTTTGCTATTGATAGGAAAGTGAGAATATTCTAACATCAATTGACATAATGTATGTTTTGGACTCTTTATGTAATGATGATCACATATTTTTGGTTTGTAATATACATATTCTAAATATATATAGGTTTTATTTGAAATTCTACTTTTGGAAGTGGTTGGATTATGTGCAACCAAAATGTATATTTTTGTAGTATATTTGGTTAAAAGATCGATGATTCGTTGCAAAGAATGTTGTGACTTTGGATAAGTTTTTGCAACAAAAAATTGTTGTTGCAAAAAATGTATGGTATGATATTTGATACGTTTAGTAACGACAAAAGTTGTTGCAAAAGACAAGTACCATTAGAAATGACAACATATGGCAACACCAAAAGTCATTGCAAAAAAGAAAACTAGCAAGAAAAGGTTAACTTTTGCAACGGAAACTGTCGTTGCTAAACAAGATGTATTGCAACAACTATTGTTGTTGTGTAAGATCGTACATATGTCGTTGCAATAAATAGTACATTAAATTGGGATACAGGTGTTTTTGGCAACGACATTTTAATAGCAACGACAAAATTCGTTGCAAAAACAGTGTTTTTTGGCAACGAAAAAAGTCGTTGCCAATGCTTTCGCTACAGCTATACCCGCAACGACAAAAGTCGTTGCTAAAGCTATTTACAGCAACGACTTTTGATCTTTTGCAACGACTTTGTTCGTTGCAATAAATGGATTTTCTTGTAGTGTTATGAAGTTTAGATTGATTTTTAAAGGCTTTAAACATAAATTATACTGCTGTCCAAATTTTGTAGTCATGAAAATCAATAGAATAAATATTATGAACATGTTTTGGTTTATGAAAAATTATTCTAAAGCATAGATTTCTTTCATAATGATGTTAGTGGATTATAAAAGAGTTTTATGATGAATTTATGATGTTTCTATGAGTTTTTAATGGGTTTTAGATGAATCATCATCATCATTATCATGTTTTCCGGAAATAGTTAGGAAATTAAGGGTGTCACATTGGTGATCTTGCCATAGGCTGTCAAGTGTTTGGGACGGTGAGAGAAGTAAAACCAACCTACCCATACACCACGGACATGGTTCAAAGTATGAAGAAACATAAAATCTCTAATGCTCATAGATAATCCTTCACGCTCACAAGTTGCCATAAAGGATAGAATGTTCAACCAAGAATTTGGGATGAGCTACCCCACCCTTATACGATATGTTCTAAGCACCGTGAAAGCAAATGGGAGAAGTGGAAAGCGAAGGCCATAGTCAAGGACGACCTTATAGACGCCAAACATGTTTTTAGGAGAAAGACAAATTGACATCATTAGCAAACGGAATCAAGAAGGTGTAATGCTCCCAAAAAAAGAGGGATTTTCAGTATTGTCTCCAATTTTTATATAAATATTCAAGCTATTTGGGTGAAGTATGATGTTGAGAATCCGCTATATGGGTGTCATCACCCGCCCGGCCTCTCTCCCCCCCCACTGCTCTGAACCTAAGATCCTACGAGTACCCTCAATGTTATGAGACGGTGCGGATAAGACAGCTGCCCCATGTGATTCCAACTCAGGTGAGTCATAACTAGCAGAGTTACTCGGAGCATCTGAGTCCTCAGAAGCGAACAAAGGAGACAACCCCGATGGCTCATCTTGGTGAGGATCACCAACCTCTTTCAACAAAGCTCTATCAACACGAACAGGGAGCGCATCAGGATTATAAGTTCTCATTGTTTGTTTAGTACGGGTCATGCCTCCCTAGTTAGTATTATGAACTAAACATGATGTCATGAGTAAAGGAAAGGAACTACTAAGTTGAGAGAAAGACTATGAGGAAGGCTAAATGAAAGAGATATATTACAAGAATTAGACGCACTTGAAGAAGACGTCATACATGCTAAAGAGGGAAACCAAAACTAAGAAAGAAACCAAAGATACCTGGCTAAGCAAGAAAGTTCACAACTGACAATGATCTACAAGGATTAATTGCTAAGCCTTAGTTTCTATGGTCCAAGAAGGACGCCTGACGACCTACGAGAAGTAGCAGCTCAGCAAGCGAATTTGGATAAACTGGGTGGGGCAACCACAAAGGGATCTGACGACCTATAGGAGCCCCGTATTTTAGGGTCCCAAATTTTTTTCGGTCACCTTCCCCAAACCGTCCATAGGTCGAGTTAGACCTAAAAAACTGGCTTAAGAAAAGGTGAAATGGACTTTTTTAGAAGTATTTTGCAACAAAACATGAGCGCAGGAATTTCAGTCGCGCTGGCAACGTAGCGTGACAAACTTTGTTACGCTGACTGTGTAGCGCTACAAAGTTTGTCACGTTGCACGTGTAGCGCAACAAACTTTGTGACGCTGCGACGTTAGCGAGACAAAGTCTGTCGCGCTACGCTATTTTAGTGTTTTTTTATTTTTAATTATCTTTTTTCGAGTGAGATGATATCAACGAATACGGACGATGCTAATGAGGAGTCGCCAATGAGTTTTAGGAATCAAACTCATAAATCGTGTATTTAGATTGATTACGAATGGGACACGAATACGGGACGATAATCTAAATTGCGCGAATAACCCTTTCGATCCCATGGGGATAACTCCTAGTTATGATCTTACGAACCAGAGGTTGGATTCGGGGGTGAAGGTACTAATATGGCAGAGTGCGTCATATTAGCCCGTAGGCAGCCATTACCAGTTTTCTCTCAATCATACACAAGTTATACAAAGAACCAAGTAATTGATTTACAACCTAATACAAAATTACTATTATTAAGGTGAAATCAAATGAAACTAATTAATTTAGTCAAACCGTCGTTAAGATTTATTCAAGGTTCCTAGCGTGATACAATTTCTCCAAAAATTATCTTAGTTTAATGTGATAAACTAATTCAAATTAAGTCCTTTAACAAAAACATTGTGAAAAATTGAAATAAATATACAAATAAATAAATACAACACTCAATACATTGTTTCTTCGAGTATTAATTTGGACAAATTTTCGAATTTAATTCATAATAATAAGAAATTAACCCACTTGATTAGAAATAAAATCAAAAAATAATTTGATGGAGAAGAGTTAAAGTGTAAAGAGAAAAGGAGAAAAAAGAGAGAAAAAGTAGGTTTAGGAGAATGAGAGAATGTCGGTTTTGGAAGTGTGAGAATGGGTAGAAAAAATCAAGAGAGACAAGAAAATCATTTTAGAGGAGAAAAAAGGGTAGTTATAAGGAAAATGTGTAGCGCGACAGGTTTTATCACGCTAGCCAGGTAGCGTTACAAGTTTAGTGACGCTGACCTGCCAGCGTGACACAAGCTGTCACGCTGCGCAGCTAGCGCTGGCTTACTTGTCACGCTGCTGCGTCAGCGCGACTTGTTGAGTCGCGGTACGCTAAAACTTTTTTTTTAAAATCAAATATTGGGATTATATAAAATTCCAATAATATAAGTGGGCGTTTTTAAAAAATATTTTGTAATTTAAGAAAAATAGTAGAATAAAGTCCAATAACATCAATTGTCCAATAATCTAGAGAAGTGTGTTTTATTTTTCATCATGGAGTCTTACCACGGGACATGGGACTATATTAGGTGTCTACAGTTAGCCCCCACTTTGATTGAGTCTGAGTAAGACGAAAATCAAAGTATGCTCGAATCGCTTTTCGAGACTTCCATATTTGGAACCGAGGGCTCCTTATTAAGCAATGGGTATATCAATATTTTAGAAAGCAATGGCTTCCAGAACTTAAAAAAAATATTTTTGTTTTCGTAAATTGGAATAGTTATTTTCTAATTAATCGACTCTCTTACTTTGAAATCGACATATAGAAAATAAGTTTTAATAAATTCGTTTATTTATTAAAACGTTTTAAATTCAATTTTATAAGCAAAAGTAATAAATTAGTCTATTTATTACTAATCTAGTAAATTCGCTTGTTTACTAAAATATCTGAACACAAAAGGGTAATAAATTCGCTTATTTATTACTATTTTAGTAAATTCGTTTATTTGCTAAGAATATTTGGAGAAAGGGTAATAAATTTGCTTATTTATTACTATTTTAGTAAATTCACTTATTTACCAAGGAAGTCTTTGAAGAAAAGATAATAACTTCGCTTATTTATTACTATTTTAGTAAATTAGCTTATTTACTAAAGAAGTGTTTGAAGAAAATATAATAAATTCGCTTATTTATTACTATATTAGTAAATTTGCTTATTTACTATATAAGTGTTTGAAGAAATGCTAATAAATTCGCTTATTTACTAAAAAAGTGTGTGAAGAAAATGTAATAAATTCGCTTATTTATTACTAATTTTAGTAAATTCGCTTATTTACTAAGCATATTTGAAGAAAAGGTAGTAAATTTGCTTATATATTACTATTTTTAGTAAATTCGCATATTTACTAAGAATATATGAGGAAAAAGGTAATAAATTCGCTTATTTATTACTATTTTTAGCAAATTCATTTATTTACTAAAGAATATTTGAAGAAAAGGTAATAAATTCACTCGTTTATTAATTTTTGAGTAAATTCTCTTATTTAGAATTTGTTGAAAAAGAAATTTAATAAATTCGCTCACTATTATTATTTGGAGTAAATTCGCCTATTTTACCGAAATCATTGAAAAAAAATGTGATAAATTCGCTCATTTATTACTATTTTGAGTAAATTCGCTTATTTACCGAAATAATTGAAAAAGTGTAATATATTCACTCATTTATTACTTTTTTGAGTAAATTCGCTTATTTACCGCAATTATTGAAAAACATGTAATGAATTCGCTCATTTATTACTATTTTGAGTAAATTCGCTTATTTACCGAAATTATTTAAAAGTGTAATAAATTTGCTCATTTATTACTTTTCTGAGTAAATTCGCTTATTTACCGAAATTATTGAAAAAAGTGTAATAAATTCGCTCATTTACTAGAATTGTTGACAAAAGCTAATGATATTGTCATAAAATCACAAACCTTAACTCAATGTATTTTTCTTTTGAATATTTTGGATAAAGGAGTGAGAAAAGGGGTTAACATCAAAAACAAACTCAAAGCACTTGAAAATACAGCAAAGCACAGTCAAGAACACTAGCCTTGTAGCATCACAAAGCCAACCACGCTGATGCGTCAGCGCGACATTAGAAAAGGCTCTAAGACCTTCAGCGCGGTTGCTGCTATCACGCTCCCAAGTGAGCGTTTCTTCATTTGTGGTGTTTGAAATGTTGCTCAAATTATAAAAGTTGATGTTCAATTGATAATACATGGTTGCTTTCGCTTCGTCCAGCATGGCTCGCGTCGATGCTTCCATCTAACACGGAACGCTCCCCTACCGATGCTTTTTTACATCCCACAGCTTCGGCAGATCGCTTAGTTGTGATGCAAGCATCAATGACAAGAATGGAAATGTAATCAATTTGATAAATAATGACAAGATTAACAAAGATGCAATCAACTTCGAAGGTTTGGATGTCAATGGCAAGGATGCAACCATAGGTGAATTAATTGCATATGGGGATACAAGCCATATGGGTGTACCAAGGGTAGGGATTTGCATCTGTATGATCACACACACATAGGGTGGCACGCAAATCAAGAAATAATGGTGGATTTTGGGGGAACAAGATGGTTTTTGCGTTTGGGTTTTTTCCCACTGCATTTGCTAGGGTTTTTCTCATTTTAGGCATTGAGTCTTTTATTTCTTGGTGAGTCTTGATCATCATTTACAGCCTTAAAGACATAGGAAATGACTTCTAGATGGTTTCTTGATTAAAAGATTGGATCTTGAAAGGTTTGTTGAAGATTTGAAGCAAAATCTTGAAAATGCGCAAAAATTGGAGCACATTCTTGGGCGGAAATTTTTACGATTTTTTAGAGTTTTGGGTTCTTTGATTTTTTATGTATTTCTGGTTGTAATTTGTTGATTACATTGTTTTTTAGGTTGTTAAGAAGTTTTTTAGGATATTTTCTTGTTTAGATAAGTTTGGTAGAGTTTGTTAGCAAGATAAGATCAAGATGCAACGATGATGTGGCATTCTTATCTTGTTTGTGTGTGAGGGACGAATTTCTTTTGTTTTGTGCGTGTATTTTAGGGCTTTTAGTTAGGATTTTTGTTGATGATTATTCCTATAAATATTCTCAACATTAGCTTGTAAAAATAAGTTTGAGTTTTAATAAAAAAAGTTTGTTTGTTTACCCTAAACAAAAATCCGAAAATTTTGTTGAGTTGTTGGTTAATTCCTTTATACTCTTGTGAGATTAATTAGTGGCTTTGAGGGTGCTTAGGCTTTAATCAAAGACTAATTGATCAACCTAAAATTGAAAATTTTGGTGGCATAGCCTTTAGAAATTCGAGAATTTAGTCTTATCTTTGTGAGTTTTTAAATTCATACGAAAATTCACATCAAATTTGGTGCTTTCATTGAGAGGACGTTTAAACTCAAGTGCTTGTGAATCTGTCAATCATTTTAACCAACATTGCTATGGAAGGTGGAGGTGAAGGAGTTCCTGCAAATTTTCAAAGAGGCTTGTCCCTAGAACAAGCTTAGGAAATCAAGAGAGACAATGAGATCAGAGAATTACGAACCATGCTAGAGGAAGTAATGAATTTCATGTCAGGGAGATCGAAAACTAACAAGAAGAGCCACGAAATTGAGGAATCTAATTCAAGCTCTAGTGATGAAGATTCAGGAAGAAGTGCACGCAAACCTAGGCGTGTATATGACACTAGTTCTAGTGATGAAGATGATCGAAAAAGACACGGAAAACGTGACAAACCGAAAGATGATGATCGTAGTCTAAAATTGGACGTTCTGGAGTTCAATGGCAGTCTAGATCCTGAGGTTTTCCTTGATTGGATAAGGAGAACCGAAAGAGTCTTCAGTTACAAAGAATATGATGATCATAAAGCCTTCAAGGTGACGGAATTGAAGTTAACTTCCTATATATGCTAGCTTATGGGATGAAGGGCTACAAAGGAAACGAAAAAAAGAAGGTAGATCGAAAATTGTGTCTGGGCGCAAAAAACTGAAGAGGGAATGGAGGAAGAAATTTGTGCCACATGAATATGAGCATAACAACTTCCTGAAGATGCATGCCTTAAAGCAAGGGCAGAAGAGTGTGGAAGAATATATCAATGCCTTCGAAAAGATGTTGATATATTGTGTGATCTGGAAGAGGAAGATCATAAAGTTGCTTGATTTGTTGCAGGATTAGATGACTCCATCAGGGAGAAAGTAGAGTTGCAACCTTATTGGAATTATGAGGAAATCTGTAAAGTAGCACTCAGAGTGGAAAAACATGGAAATTCAAAGAAGCCAAAATCATTCTTTAAATCCTTTGAGTCTAAAAAGGAGAAGGAAGTGGTGTATTCCCAAACACCTAGTGCTAAACCTAGTTTCGACAACTTAAAAAGGGCAGCCACTTCAGTTAAACCACCTATAATCCCTGATGACAAGAGGAAGTGCATCAAATGCCAAGGTTATGTACACCTTCAGCGAAATTGCCCCAGTTCCAGGGTGATCACTGTCTGGGAAGCACAAGAAATTGAAGATGCTTACTTAGAAGTTCTTCTTGAAGAAGGGGAGGACGAAAATTCTGAATCACAAGAAGAGAAAAGCAGTAATGGTATGGAGGGAGTAGAGGCTGAAACGCAAGGTCAGGCGTTAGTCCTCAGGAGGGTTCTTCAGACTAAGCCAACACCAATTGAAGAGAACCAGAGGGACAAAATTTTCGTGACCAGATGCAATGTACAAGGCAAACTATGTGATGTGACTATTGATAGTGGCAGTTGTACTAATGTGGTCTCTACCCTACTAATTCAAAAGATTGAATACCCTACACATAACCATCCTCAACCTTACAAGTTGCATTGGCAGAGCAATACCCATGATGTTAAGGTGACCAAACAAGCCCTGGTCAATTTCAAAATTGGTCAGTTTGAGGATTTTGTATTATGTGATGTTTGCCCTATGGATGCTTGTCATATATTGCTTGGTAGACCATGGAAATATGATAGATTTGTAAAGTATGATGGGAGAACTAATGTCTATGTTATCAAGAAACAGGAAAATGACAAGCCAATTGCTTTGAAGCCTCTAAAAGTGGCGCAAGACAGGAAGCAACTGAATGCGGAGAACAAAAAGGGAGTGTTCTTGTCAAATCCTAAGGAGTTGGAGAAGGAATAACCTGATTTCCAGCAAGTGTTCCTGTTAATGGCCAAGGAAGTAAGAGTTGAAACATCTGCAATCCCACGAATTCTTCAACCATTATTGAAAGAATTTGAAGATGTATTCCCAGATGATTTGCCACCAGGATTGCCTCCCACTCGGGGCATTGAACACCAAATTGACTTGATTCCAGGTGCTCAGATTCCCAATAAACCAGTATACCGGTGCAATCCCGAGGAGACTAAGGAAATACAAAGGCAGATTGAGGAATTGATGCAAAGGGGGTATGTTAGAGAGAGTATGAGTCCGTGTGCCGTGCCAACACTGATTTTTCTTAAGAAAGACGGATCCTAGCGCATGTGCATTGATTCTAGGGCTATCAGCAACATCACAATCAAGTACAGGTTCCTAATTCCAAGGTTGGATGATTTATTGGATGAATTGTATGGCTCACAGGTGTTTTCCAAAATTGATTTGAGAAGTGGGTATCATCAAATATGCATGAGAGGAGGAGATAAAGAGTGAAAAACAACTTTCAAAACTAAATTGGGTCTCTATGAGTGGTTAGTTATGTCTTTTGGACTCACCACACCTAGTACCACTAGTACAAAAAATGCATTTTGCTGCGGTTTTTTCCCGGGTATTTGCTGCGGTTTTGAACTGCAGCACTTATAGCAGCAGCAAATGATGAAATTTTATTTGCTGCGGTTATTGGGTTATTTGCTGCGGTTATTCAGTTAACAGCAGCAAATGTCATGTTTCCCTCCAATTTCAGTTGAGTTATTTGCTGCGGTTTATTGAATAACCGCAGCAAATAAGGCTTTTTTTTTGGGTAATTTTCTGAAATTATTTTATGCTCCTGATTCCTAATATCATCCATGCACCCTGCAAATCATATTCCACAGCTAGTACACAATTTATCGAAACCAAATCCAGTTCAATTAATATAAATAAATCGATTGTTATTACAAATTACCAATACACATTATGTTATCTTAATGTAATAACCATATAACCGCCAACATTATTATTATTGTTCTTGATTAAGGAAAATAGCTAACAGTTCCATAAATAACTAAGTCAAGTGAATGTACGACATATTCCTAGCTTCTTCATAAACAATGTGTGTACAAGAATGTCGCAACCTTGTCTCGAACCTCGCTTATTTGTGCTTTGCTGAAAGGCCCTTCTCGAACCGATGTAGCTTTTGTCAATACCTAATAAATAATAATTTAAAACCAGTTTATTGATACTTCCTTAATAGCAATCACACAAACAATAAGTGCATGTTAAACGAACACCAGGAACTTTGAACACATAAACGAACAACTAAGAAACACAAGACGCAACCAACTCCCTTAATAACTCCAACATACACACACAACAACTCATGGCTCATAAAACAAACACCTAAACCTGAATAGTACCAATAGCTTAATGAGCGTAAAACTGCAACAACAAGGGTTCAGCAACAACCGCAGCCCTTAAACAGATTAGCCGTTGCTGCACCTCAGCCCCTCACAAAACAGACCAGCCCTGAACAGACCATATTTTACTACTCTCCTAAGTTTACAAACAGATCAGCCGCTGCTGCTTTGCGTTTTGTCCTAAACAGACCTGATTTCGCCGGCTTTCCTCAAAGCAGCCCCTTAGCTTATTCAGACAGTCCCAAGTCAGACTAGCCATACATACCACAATCACAGCACCCCCGCTTTGTTTGACGGGAACAACAACAAAAGCAGCAGCAGCAATCAAAACAGACTAGCAGTCCAAAACAGACACGCAATCCAATAAACCGCCCAAAATAGTCCAAAACAACTCAACACAAATCCAGAGAAACAAGGCAGACCAACAATACAACAGTCCCATAGCCAGCAACCAAAACAGACCTAAAGCGTCCAAAAAACCGCCCAAAATAGTCCAAAACAGACCACCAACAATTGAAAACACAGCAACGGCAAACTTTCTGGATAAACCATGCTATCAACCTGTAAGTCTGTGGTTGGTTGGTTTGGTTTTGTTGTTAGTTTGGGACTGGATAAACAATTTCAACATTGTCCTTTCTATCGAATGCAAATCTTCTCCTATTTAATTTAGATGAGTAGGTCAGGAATAGCCTATCAGTAATTTTTCTTCGTGTAGAATTGCTTTCGATTGATAAATCCTCAGCAGTCATCTTAATTTGCAAAAACCAAGTAAGTCTATAGCATTTTGTAGCATATTAAACTTGCTGATGACATATTACAGTTCAAGTAGTATATTATAGCATATTGATAAAAGCCCCCGCCTAAAGATTCAACTGAAACTTTCAGACAATTCACGAGCACATGTATACGACGAACAATGCTCTCAAAATTTGTTTTCCATATAACACAAAGAGAGAAAATAGTGATTGACTTATATGAAAACCAGGTTCTGGGAGCATTGGTCATCGTTCTACACATAACACATAGAGAAGAAATAATGGATCTCTGGTATAGGAAAAGAATACATTAAAGGCCTGAAATATATTCATGGAAACCTTTAATGTTTTTTCCACAAAGATAAAATTCCCATTATTTTCTCTCTTCCACAAATGTGTAGCCCAGGATTTGGGAGCATTGGTCATCGCATATCTATGCTCGTGAGCCATTTGAAAATTTCAGTTGAATCTTTAGACGGAGGCTTTTATCAATATGCTATAAT
>PYUH01000582.1:0-106310 GCA_016808085.1 Suaeda aralocaspica | reverse complement strand
TATAATATACTACTTGAACTCTATTATCTCATCAGCAACCTTAATATGCTACAAAATGCTATACACTTGCTTGGTCTTTGCAAATTAAGATGACTGCTGAGGATTTATCAATCGAAAGCAATTCTACACGAAGAAAAATTAATGATAGGCTATTCCTGATCTACTCATCTAAATTAAATAGGAGAAGATTTGCATTCGATAGAAAGGACAATATTGATATTGTTTATCCAGTCCCAAACCAACAAAACACAAATGAACTTCAAAATATAGTTTGGAATTAAAAGGCAGAAATCAACTGTTATCATCAAAGTTACCTAAGCTTTGGCTAAAATAGGCCAAATCAACCGAGAAAACCAACAACACAAACCCGNAACCGACAAAACCAACAACACAAACCCATATCAGCATTCAAAACTAAGAAAACAAACCCAAAGCAGCATGTTGCCTTTCGGAATTTATTGCAATAGTTACCTCCTCAAGATCATCTGACTCATTACAGCTTGAGATGATGTCATGCATGTAACGCATTATGTAGTACCCACAATCAGTACCGTTTTGCTGTTGCGCGCACTTTGAAGTACATAGGACATCGAAAAAAAATCAATAAAAAATTTGCATGACAAAGTAAGCAACCACCACAAATGTATAGGATTTGGATGTCCGTACCTCAACTGATATCAAATTCGGAATCATTGTGCTTGTGCATATCCTCTTCATGACACTATATGGAGGAAAAAAAATAAGCGAAGGTAAGGAGCCGTTATATCTTACATTTCTAGTATAAAAGATTTTTGGTTGACGTTATAATTTACCTATTCACCCACGTCATAATCAACAATCTACGTGGCGACTGAGGACGGCAAGAATCAAATTGATACACCTTGTATGTCAAAGGTGATATCAACAAAAGCACCCAATGTGAACTGCGCCAAACAAGAGAAAGCACAACAATTGGAAATCGAAATTAAAAATGGGAAAGTGAAATTAACAATGGGAAAGTGAAACAAGAGAAGGAACAATAAGCGTGGGGGGAGAAACAATGGGAAAGTGAAACAGACTTACTCCTCAAGTGACGGAGCGATAATGAACTTCCTTTTCGCTCGAATTGCTTCTTTGATGGCGGTTTCAAGGTACGCTTTCACATCACCTTTGCTCTTTAGACATCGATCCTCATAAATCTCTTGAGGACACAACCACCCCACCTTGTTCATGGTATTGGTTCCGGCCAAATCTAAGTAAACACAACTAATTGAGGTGGAAAAAAAAGGGAAAACATTAGTGTACAAGCTGCTGCATCTCATGAACAGTCATTCAAACAAAATCAATAGAATTAAAGAGGCAGCTTATGGAAATAGAACATACATGAATTATGTAAAAATGGACTTCAATTAGTTTTGTAAGTAAAAAGCATGGAATTTAAAATTAGAAAGGTACGGAGAAAGCATTAACCTCATGAACGCTTGCAACACTGACAAAGACAACATCTCCCCAACAAGGAAATCATAAACATCAGCTTTCGTTACACATGTCTCAGCATCTTCATAGTAGTGGAATTGATCCTTGCTCAACCACACCTTTAAAGGATTTTCTTCCGGCTCATCTTTGATGCATTCATGTAGCCACTGACACGCGGGTGACACATTTTTGTACACCTCATCTTCATCTTCCTTGTTTGAACCTTTCGAGGAAATCTTGTTGTTCGGGCCATCCTTTTGTTCTTTTGCGGAATCTTTGTTCCCGTGTTGTTGTTCTTGTTCTCTTTCAGCTCTCCCCTTTATTCACATTAACATATATATGAGAAGGACAATAAAAAGGATTAAACCGATAATTAGAAAATTACTATTAATCAATTTTATTTAAGGGTTTAAATCACCTCTTCTGGAAACCGCACCCATTTCCGAGGCCACGTTACAGAACTCCCTCGTGCTTCTCCCAAAGTATTCAATCCCCACTCTGGCCGCGGAAGGGGAAGTATTACATCTTCCCATCCGTCTACGATAGAATCAAGCGACACGTTACAATTGGCTACATCAACAGCTTGGAGATGCGAGACTTGGGCCTGGACAGTTGGTTGAAGATGGCCAAATGCAACCACCAGTAAACCACCATTTCCACCTCGTGGATCCCGGAGAAGCATTGTGCATGGTGTTTCCTCCTGCAAAATAATTAAAGTTGAAGGCCATATGATCAAAAAATGAAGTTAAAAGTATTAAAAACTGAAGTGTAAAGTATTAAAAAATGAAGTTAAAAGTATATTGAATGGTTAGTAACCATTACCTCCACATCTGGAATGGGAGGCTCACTTGAAGCTCGGGAAGTCTGTTTTCGCCGGCTTGACTTGTCATGAACTTCATCTTCATTAGGTGAATCTACATCATGAATTCCCACCTTCTCACATAGAGCTTTGAACTTTTCTTTGACCAACTCCTCCACCATTTTTTCCATTTCTGGACTCATCTTCGTTTTTGAAGGACTGCTTCCTGACTTGTCTTGTCCAAATGCCTTTCGCTTACCTAAACGTACACCTCCCAAACCTTTCACACGTCTTGCGTGGTTCGGGGGAAGTCCTGCTGCAGGGGAAGGATTCTGACCTTGAGATTCACCCTCGTTATTCGTTCCAAGATGTGTTATAGATACAAAATTGAATCTTGATATTATGTTCAATCAAGTACTATTGATGTTCTATTTTAATTGAATCTTGATTTTATGTTCTATTTTAATTGAATCTTGATACTAGACAAAGTAAATACGAATTGGTAGGATTTCTCAAAATTAGTTGGCATGAAATACCTAGTTTACTACCGATGTTGCTTACTACCAAAGCTAACCTTGCTTTTCTACCTTATCAGTAACAGCTATATTCGGAGACTTAACAAACAAATTACCGTAAAATCAAATTAAAATAGCTAAAAATCAAACGAAAAATAGCAAAAATCAAACGAAGAATAGCAAAAACGAAAATAGCCAAAAACAAACGAAAATAGCCAAAATCAAACAAAAATAGCAAAAAATGAAACGAATTTTCTTACCACAGCATCTGCCACTTTCTTCAACTCAGGGTCTACAATCACTCGCCTCCCACTTGCATCTCGAGCATGTAAAGAACAATACCAATCTACCACGCGATTTGAGCCAATTACTGTAACAGATGAAGAAGAGGTGGCTTCCTTTTCACCAACACACGACACCACCTTTTCATAAAAACCTTCTTCTTTCCAATCATCTTTTGACCGCTCATACGGTTTCTGCCCCATGCGGTGATAGGCCTTCTTTTGCGAGGCACTTTGCGAAGCAATAGCGCGTTTTTCCTGTGCAAATCGAAAGGCAAATGATGGTTAGTAAAACATAGGATTAATGTAACAACAGATACGATGGTTAGTGATATACTTACTACTTGCTCCGGAGTTGTCTTCTTTGCAACAAAGGCCTCCGATTCTTTGCTCGATATGTGAGGGTAAATATTGTATGGCATCTTATTAGCTTCCTTCTTTGATCGCTTCCTTTTTTTGGTGATCCACCCACTCACAAGTTTAGACTTAAAATCTCTAAATCTTTCCGCTACGGCCGAGAGAAAAAGTTGCCTCTTAGCCTCATCAACTTTGATATGGAACAGATTCTACATAAAACAAATATGTTTCAGCATATACTACATTAAAGTTAAGCCAATATGCTAGTTAAACCATAAATATAAACATGTTCTACACATAACAAGGACATACCACAGTATCTTGCCACATAGCTGCTTTCAAGCCATCCTCCACGTCTTCCCACTTCAGCAAAATAGATAGCTTTCTCATACAAATGTCGATATGTCTTCCATACATTTTTCGCCACTCACCGCATGGTTGGCCAAAATTATTGTACTCGAGATACATTGGTGTTGTCGACTTCACACCCCTAGACGGACCTCTTCCTCTCCTGTTGCACAAAGACTTCATCACACCCCTGTCAGCAGAAGATGCATGCTGACCAGCAGCTTGATCAGGTGTGGAATCAGGTTGCTCAACAGCAGCCTGGTTTCCCTAATCAGGTGCGGACTGAGGCTGCTGAGATGATGTCTGTTGTGGCTGAATGGGGGCAGTTTTAGGGGCTGCAGTTTCGGCTTCATCAATTGGTGGTGCTTCGTCAGCCATTCTCTCGAACTGCTCTACCTTCTGAAGGAATTTGTCGTACTCTATATCCTCCGGCTCTCCTTGATCTTCTTCTAAGCGATGGTCAAAACTTGGGTCCGACTCAGAACTTGAATCATCGAAGCTATGTACATCGTCATCACTAGACATAGACTTCAATGCAACCTACAAATACAAATCAATGTAAATACAAATAATGGACATGAAAGAAATCTTTAGCCGATAAATAACAATATAANCGATAAATAACAACATACCAACATTCATTAAACAAAGTAAAAATAAAATCATAACAAAATCAGTTACACGGTCACAGGATGATCTCAAAACAAAAAGCAGTCACAACGGCTCATGATCAGTTTTTGTGTGCAGGCTCTGTTGTGTTATTGTGTGCAGTTTCTTAGTGTGTAGTCAGTTTAAAATCAGTTTAAAATCAGTGAAAATCACTCAAAATCATTGAAAAATCAGTCGTTCAAAATCATGCACAGTCAATTTCCACTCGCTCAAAATCAGTCATTAAATGTCACTCAAAATCACTTAAAAATCACTCAAAATCACTCAAAAATCATTGACGCAAAATCCCTGAAAATCATNTCAAAAATTATTGACGCAAAATCCCTGAAAATCATAATGAAATGTATATATCATAATTAAATGTCTTACAATTAAATGTGTATATCATATTTAAATGTGAATATCATAATTAAATGTCTTACAATTTGGAGTAGATTCAATTTTCAGCAACAGTTTTCCCTTCGGCGTGGTCTTCACGTAGGTAATTGGACTCGTTAGCAACCGATTCGGCAACACTTGTTTTAGGACAAATAAAAGGTGAAGAATCCTCAAAAGCGTCATACTCTTCCTCATCGTCAACATCTCCGATGCCGAGGATACTACGTTTCCCCGGCAACACTATAGACCATTTTGAGTCAGCAGGGTCGGTTACGTAGAAAACTTGCTTTGCTTGCCCCGCAAGTATGAAAGGCTCAGGACCCTCACGCATTCGAGTCATGTCAACAAGAGTGAAACCGCACGGGTCATCATTTTTTACGGAACGCCGATTATTATCTACCCATTTGCATTTGAAAAGGCAAACATTGAAGGTACAATACTCTAACTCCCACATTTCTGCAATTTGGCCATAGTACATTACCGTAGCATCTACCGGAGTTTGATCCTTTGCACTAGCATAAAAGGTTGATGATGCCAACAAGGATACACCACTATTCTGGACACATGGGGACTTTTGATCCTGATAAGTGGTCCAAAATGAGTACCCATTTATATCATAACCCTCATAATTTGTAATGGTTTCCCGAGGACCATAAGCTAACCACTTCACCATTTCAGTCACACCCTGCAGATTCTCCACAACAACTCGGTTGTGAAACCACTCAATAAATGTCTTATTATGCAAATTAGACAATGCCCTTTCAGATATCCCTGGATTTTGAGTCTTTAAGATCTGCCAATGTTCAGTAAGAAAAGGATGAACTTCTGCCATATGATGTAACACATACAAATGAGCTTGGTTGAGGACTATCATATTCGCCAAACTCGTTCTTGACCCAATAGTACCCTTCCCATCAAGCCTCCATTCATGACGTGTTTTAGGCAAACCAATAGGATGTGCACCTGCAACGTATTCTGCTATGAAATTTCCGACCTCATCACTGATGACCCCTTGAACAATACTAGATTCTGGTCTTGCAGGATTCGCCACCTTGTTACCTAAGACCCCCATATGTCTTTCATAAGGATAGCACCATCTCAAGAACACGGGACCTAGAAGCTTAATCTCACGAACGAGATGTACAATTAGGTGGACCATTATATCGAAGAATGCAGGCGGGAAATACATCTCAAACTTACAAAGAGTTTCAACTACACGTGCTTGGAGGGTATCCAACGTAGTTGGATCTAGTGCTTTGCTACATATTGTATTGAAGAAGGAACATAGTTCGGTGATGGTGTACCTAACATGTTTAGGTAAAATCCCACGGATTGCAATTGGTAAAAACACTTGCATCATAACATGACAGTCGTGTGATTTCATACTAGATAACATCAACTCACCATCTAAAGTCACAAATCTTCTCATGTTAGAAGAATACCCTGACGGCACCTTTAAGTTGTATAAAGATGTGCAGAAGTGTATCTTCTCCTGTTTCGACATTGTGTAGCAAGCTGGAGGAAGGTAGTAGGTTTTTTTCTCTTCATTTGAACTTTGTTGCACCTTTTCCTTCCCCTTTCCTTTTTGTGATGGTACATCTTCCTCCTGATTCTTCCTTTTTTTACTCTCTTTCAGCTGAGGCCAGAGCTCGGGTCGAACTCCAAGTTGTTTCAAGAACTCCCGATTTCCTTTAGTGTCTTTAGTCTTGTTCGGAATGTTGAAAAGGGTGGCAAGTATGGCATCGCAAACATTTTTCTCGATGTGCATCACATCGAGACAATGTCTGACTTGTAAATCTCTCCAATATGGAAGCTGCCAAAATATAGACTCCTTTTTCCACAACCCGGAATAGTTGACATTCGGTTTCCCAAAAATGGTTTGAACCCCCTTAACCTGTGAATACACCTCATAACCAGTTAATGGACGACGAGCAACACGATCCTCAACCATCCCATTGAATGGCTTCTTTTTCTTCCGAAAAGGGTGGTTAGGTGGAAGGAATCTTCGATGACACCAGTCAACATACTTACCCACCCATGTAGAATCACCATCGTCCATGCAAATAGGGCAAGCCTTCATCCCTTTGTTCTTGTACCCAGATAAGTTACCATAAGCTGGAAAGTCGTTGACAGTGCACAAAAGCATTGCACGCAACGTGAAAGTCTCCTTTGCATGGGAATCATACACCAAAACACCCTCATCCCATAATTTTCTTAAGTCATCAACTAAGGGCTCCAAATACACATCAATGTCATTACCGGGTTGCTTTGGACCAGAAATAAGAAGTGATAGCATAAGGTACTTTCTTTTCATGCACAACCAAGGTGGAAGATTATAGATCGTTAAAATTACCGGCCATGAACTATGCTTCGAACTAAGAGTACCGAAAGGGTTCATTCCATCAGTGCACAACCCAAGCCTCAGATTGCGATTGTCATCTCCAAATGTCTTATACTTCCTGTTGATAGTCTTCCATTCCGGACCATCAGCTGGATGTTGTAGCAAACCCTTCACCCTTCTACCCTCCGCATGCCACCTTAGATTCTTAGCATCCTTCGTAATTGAAAACAACCGCTTGAATCTTGGTATTATTGGGAGATACCACAAAACCTTGGACGGCGGACCAGCTTTACCCCGTGCCCCTTGTCGGTCATAACGTGGCAAATTGCACTTTGGACACTTATCCAACAACTCATAATCTTTTCGGTACAATATGCAATCATTTGGACAAGCATGTATTCTCTCATACTCTAAGCCGAATCGACACATCAGCTTCTTAGCATAGTAAGTCGACTTAGGAAGCTCATTGCCATCCGGAAACATGCCACTCAGCTTTTCTAGCAACATTGTGAAACTTCTATCAGTCCAATTGTTTTCTGACTTGACACTAAACAATTCCATCACAGCAACAAGAATGGTCAATTTAGTACAACCGGGGTACAAAGGCTTTCGAGAGGCCTCTGAAATGGATTCAAAGCATCGTCCATTCTCAAGGCCTTCCACCATCTCTTCGACTCTATGATCCGCTTCATCGCGTTCGTAATCATCATTCCTAAAGACATCATCATTGGTTGCATGAGTAAAGTCCTTGTTATGTTGATGACTACTATCATCATGTTGATGATTACCACGCGAAGAAGGACCGTCATGGACTCCTGTCTCACCTTGATAACTCCACACATAATAATCAGGTCGAAAACCATGAAGAAGTAAGTGCAGCCTGACCTCAGCAATACTTTCAAACTTACGATCATTGGCACACTTGAAACATGGACAGTAAAACCCCCCAGTTTTTTGAGTTTGTGAATATGCTTCTGCACGCTCACAAAACTCAAACACCCCTTCTACAAATTTTGCCTTATCACGGCAATTGTACATCCATGACCGATCCTTTGACATCTTGTGCAACTAACAACACACAATTGAAGGTATTCAGTACAATAACATAGTAAATTTAATATATGGTTGTGTATAATTCTTTCAAAAATGTGCTTCACTAGTAAAAAAATAACTTATTAGTATCGCTTTTTTGCACCTATTTGTATCGTTTTACACACGATACGATTGGAGGTGTAACAAATAGCAAATTTTATTTGTATCATTTGTTAGAAAAGATGGTAATAGCTTCTATTTGCATCGTTTTTTTGTAAAAACGATACAAATAGACCACCTATTTGCATCGTTTTTTTGGTGGAAACGATACAAATAGGTAGTCTATTAGTATCCTTTTTTTAACAAACGATACTAATAGTGCTGTTTATAAAACAAATTTCAAATGGTAATTTACTGAGCTCTATATTCACAATAAATAATATGTCTATATATATATGCATCCTCCCGCCATTGCCCCTGTTCGATTCTCTATAGTTTACAATACTAATATAAATATTTCATTAACAAATTAAAAATTGTAAACGATTTAGATATATACAATACACTTTCAATTCTTATATAAATATATTTTACAACGACAAGCAACCGACGAACAACAGATTACAGATTCACAACTAATCAAAACAACAACAGCAACTGAGTAACTTCCAATATCAATTACAGATTCACAACTAATCAAAACAACAACAGCAACTGAGTAATCGACAAACACAATAACCAACAAACACAATAGCAGCAGCAGCACCACCACCTAATTACACCAATAGCAGCAGCAACGAGAGCAGCGAGCAGCTCCAAACAGCAACACCAATCCGAGCAACAGCAAGCAAATGATTAATTACATGGTCAAAACGAGATAGGACCAAGAAATGGCCAAAAAAAGACTGCAAAGACAAAGTAGTACTCCATTGTGCCTTATTTTAATTAACAATTATAATTTAAGCAGTTACAAACATTACAGACTATATTTCCACAGAAAAGCACTCATTTCTTTGCATTGAATGTGATATGACTAAGACATCAAAAAACAAGTGTACTTCCAAAAAAAGGTAAAACATGATTGAGTTCTTCAAATTTGTAGTCTTGGCACAAAATAACACAATCAAGCAAAACAAGAAAAAACTGAATATCTTCATTTGGATAATATCAAAATCACAATCACAAAGATCAATTGTTTGTCTATTTTGAGACACAAAGGTTAGAGTCACACAACTCATTAAAAATTAATGAAACAACATGATAGCAACACATGATAGCAAATAGTTCCTATTGAAACACTTTGCATAATGATAAGTCAACATAATAGCAACACAGGAATGCTAATTACCCCGTTCAAATAGATACAATTTTCTCAATAGTAACATACCAACATCTCCCCCTCCAATTTGTTTCAACTATTACTCAACAGTCAAAAGTACAAAAGGTTAAAGCTATTAACTTTAGAAAGCATATAAACTTACCTTCTCGATATATTCTTTGATGGCATATTTTCATGCCTGCAGCCAGATCTCAATAATATCTGCTCCACTGAAGCCTTGAGTGTACTTGGCAAGCATTCTAAGATCAACATCTTTGGCAGTAGGTGACTTCCTCAAAGCTGCTTTAAATATCGAAAGACGGGATTCATTGTCTAGAAGTGGAATGTATATTAGTTGATCAAGACGCCCAGGTACTTGTAAGCTCAAAATTATCACAATGCAATTGGGCCTACAAAACAAATGACCAAATATTCTAACCTGGAAGCAGGTACTTTAAGTGGCTGCAAAGCATGGAAAGCATTTACAAAAGCTGATAAAACCTGACAAATAAAACAATAGTCAATTACAGTATAAAATAATATCAATAAGAGAGAAATTACAGTTGCCCCCAAGACACACCTAGATATTGACACCATTGTGCACAGATTCTAAAGAACAAAAGTCTAATAGCCAGTTTGTGAAGAGCCTAAAATATGGCCTTGGATTAAAGTCCTCTTTCTTTTCGTCAGCATCTTTTTGAATTGATCTCATAGTTACCACAAGAATCTGCAAGCAAAATTTTGCAAACTATAAGTTGCTGAAATAGCAATGCAAGCCGCAACTATAACCTCAAGGCACTTGGGCATACCAACTAAAAACATGGAAAATGTAATAAGAATAATCCCAACTTTACTTCACGTCTTCTCACAAAAGTCCCACCTTTTGATTAACTAAGAAAAATTTCATCTTTAACTAGTTTGTTTGTATCTTACTAAATATCCAGCAAACTATAAATTCCATAGCAGCCATCATTACTTAACTCTATATTTACAGATCTCAATCTGCCATCCTACTCTTGAGAGGAAGAAATGAAGGGGAAAAGGAAGCAAGGAAATACAATAAATTTCTAATTTACCAGCAAAAGAATTACAGTTTTCATTCTGTAAGAAACTGGACTCATTGAAGATGAAAATTATAGGCCGACATGAGTAGAGAAGAATGAGCTTTTTTAGATAGTTGGGAAGTGAAAGTAAGCAAAAGAACATGTAGAAAGCTGCAGAAAAGATATAATAGATGCATGGGCAGCTTCGTGAAATAGGGGAATGTAAAACAGTGGACTAAATTTATAGGCACTGCCATTGATTAATTGCAGAAGCTTACACAAGATTATGCTGCGAAATTGGGTAGATTATACATAGTAGAATTAGAGCCTAAGAGAGAAGAGAGGTTAAATGATTTCGATGAAAAGTAAACAAGTAAAATAAAATAAAATAAAAAATAAAATGAAATAAAATTAGACATGTCAACCATTTCAGCTGTTCAACAGGTTAACGGTGAATAAGACAGCATTCAGAAGATCATTGCTTCTACTTGATAAAATGCAAGACTGTTTAACTAAAGGTTGGACTAGTCTTACCAAGTATTCCTCAACAACAAACATCACATATGACATTCAAAACTTAACCTTCGGTAAAAGAAAGAGTTTGCTTGAAATGCTACAAAATAAAACAACAATAGTTCTGCAATCTTTAGAGGACGAGAATCACAACATCAACGAGTCAGATCCCCAAAAAGATGACCAAAAGTTAATCACAAAAACTAGACGGCAAAGACAAATGAATAGCTTACCATAGTTATATTGTTTTTCTTGTTTGGAGTTTCAGCAAAACACTTCATTGATGAAGACTCCACCACCGCTTCACAAAAGGAGACATCTGGATCTGGTACCTATGACAAATGGAAAAACTCATAAAAAATTATGCAGAAAAAAAAGCCCTTAGACATGCCTTCCTGAGTAAACAATACAAAACTCTCAAATCCTTCACCTACTCCTTAACATTTATGATTGGAAATTAAATGTCCAAAATCCTCAAGTCTTAAAAGCAAAAATCTTTATACATGTAACTTACACAAAACATCAATAAACCAAAATAATCAAACCCCAAAACAATCACGCAATCGGACAACAATCTATGACACAAAAAACATCATAAAAATACTGAATTATAAAAATTTATGTTAAAAAAAAAAGATAAATTATACCTTAAGCAGAATAGCAGGAGCATCAGGATCAAAGTAACAACCAAAAGCCTCAAAAATATCATTTAATTGAACCAAAAAAAAAACTAAAAAAGACAACATAAAAACACTAATATCAGTAGATTGAGGACAAATAACCAAAAACAAAATAGATCAAACAATGAAATAAAAATTAAGATCGAGAAAGTAAGATGGCAAATTGAGATATCAAAATGACAGCTAAAACTACTTTTATCCAAAATTTGCTTCATTCAACACTCGAATCATTAAAAACAATTTACAGTGAGTGATTTTGCAAGCCGACCAGATTGAAGTCCTTAAAGATGTTCATAAGATCTACTATTGCAGTTCACAAAACTCCTAATTTTAATATCAAAGCAAATTACTTAAATTTACAATTCAAATTACTTCAAATAATTCAAACAAATTACGTCAAACAAAACAAATTATATAAAAAATTTAGGAATTGATAATTTACCTTCGAAGATATGATTATAATTCATCTTCTCATATTTGCTCATCTTCGACAAAACAAGACCACCCTACAAACCCAATTCAAAAACCCTAAGCATTGGAATCCAAATCGAAAACCGTAACCACTAAAAAGCACAAATCGAAAACCTTAACCACTGAAAAACCCAAATCAAAAACCTATTCACTGAAAAAACCCAAATTGAAAACCCTAACCACTGAAAACCCCAAATCGAAAAGCTTAACCACCGAAAAATCCAAATCAAAAACTTTAAAAACCCTAACCACTTCAAAAACTCAATCAACAAACCCTAGTGAAGACAAGATTAGTGCCAGAGAGATGAAAGTGAAGAGAAAGATGATATGAAAGAGTTGAGAGTGAAATGGAAATGAGAGTTAAGAGTTGGGAGTTGAGAGTTGATCAGAGTTGAGAGAAATGACAATGAAAGATAAATGAGAGTGGGTGGGCTTCCGTGTGTAATTTAGCTGTCCCATACTCCCATTACTATTGTTTTTGATGAAAAACGATGTTAAAAGCTCTTTTTTGATTTTTTTACAGCTTCTATTAGTATCGTTATGTGTATAAACGATACTAAAACGATATTAATAGACAAATATTAATATCGTTTTCCTAAAAAACGATGTTATTACAAGTCCTATTAGTATCGTTTCGTGTAAAAACGATACTAATGAAGATATATTAGTGTCGTTTTTTCTGGAAACGATATTAATAGAGAAGTATTAGTATCGTTTTTTTTTAAATGATACTAATGAGGCGTTACTAATAGACATTTTTCCGCTAGTGGTGAGAGATCAGCAAAAACGATGCTTTAATAAACATTTAATTAGTTAATCAGTTCAACAATTGTTTACTATAATTGAAGAAGCAAATTAGGTAGTAGTGAGAGATCATAAGGAATTTTTCAAAATCCATGTACACTTGTTAGTTTGGGAAGTTGGTTTTGTTTTCCAATAGCCTGCGAGTTGTGAGTAGCGACTAAGAGCATGATGGTTCAAAAACTTGGAATGGGATGGAATGAGAATATGAAACCATAAAGTATGGAGTGAAAATCCGTTTCTTTTTATAAGTTGTTTGGCTCATCGCTCATATTTTAACAAGGGAGGTATGGAATCCTATACCCTTGGTAAATGATTCCAACTTTTTCATCTTTTTCTTCATTAATAGCGACACCCATTCCATACTACTAGAAAGGGTTGAACCAAACACCCACTCCTGAGGTATTACTATGGATTAGTAATGGATAATTTTTATTGTGAATGAATGAAAATGTACACTTCTTCTAACTGTATAACCAAACACCCACTTCTCATCTATTGTTGCTCCTATGACTGAATGCATTAAGAAGGACAAGAAATTCGAGTGGACCAAAGAGGCGCAACGGACTATTGAAAAAATAAAGGATTTGTTATACCAAACACCTATTCTTGCATTGCCTGATTTCACAAAACATTTTGAAGTTGAAACAGATGCAAGCAATGTGGGAATTGAAACAGTTTTAGTGCAGGGGAAGCGACCAATTGCCTATTTCAATGAGAAATTGAATGGAGCTAGGTTAAATTATTCCACTTATGATAAAGAGTTTTATGCAATTGTTAGAGCTATGGATCACTGGGGTCATTATTTAAGGCCTAATCATGTCATCCTGCATTCTGATCATGAAGCACTGAAACATATCAATGGTCAGCAGAAACTGAATCCTAGACATGCCAAGTGGGTTGAGTTCCTTCAATCCTTTCATTTTTCCTCCAAATATAAAATGGCAAGTCTAATGTGGTGGCAGATGCGCTTTCTAGAAGGTATGTACTGATTAGTGTTTTGAATTGCAAGCTACTGGGTTTAGAACTAATCACGACATATTATGAATATGATGTGGATTTTGGTCTTGTGATGCAAAAATTGGAGAGTGGAGTAGTTGGATCTTATGTGTTGCATAATGGATTCATATATAAAGGAAACCAGTTGTGTGTGCCTAACTGTTCAATTAGGGAATTGCTAGCGAGAGAGGCGCATGGAGGGGGTCTTGCAAGACATTTTGGAATTGCTAAATCATTGAGCATGCTGTAAGAACATTCTTATTGCCCTAATATGATTGGAGATGTGGAAGCTGTGATATCTCATTGTGTTGTATGTCAGAAGGCCAAGGCAACATTTCATCAGGGTCTATATACACCATTACCAGTTCCTGATGGTCCCTGGGAAGATGTGTCAATGGATTCCATTGTTGGTCTACCTTGAACTGCTCGAAATAAGGACTCTATTATGGTGGTGGTGGACAGATTTTCGAAGATGGCACAATTCACACCTTGCCATAAGACTGATGATGCTGTTAATGTTGCAGAGCTATATTTTAAGGACGTAATACGATTGCATGGGATACCTCAAACCATTGTCAGTGACATAGATTCAAAGTTCATGAGTTATTTCTGAAAATCACTGTGGAAACTGGTTGAAACCAAATTGCTTTTTAGTACTTCCTATCATCCACATACTGATCGGCAGACTGAGGTAACAAACAGGACTCTAGGAGTACTACTCGTGGATTGGTAAGCAAAACTCAAAAAGATTGGGACTTAAAGTTGGCGCATGCTGAGTTTGCTTATAATGATCACCTACTTATGCAACTAAACATTCACCCTTTGAAGTGGTTTATGGAGTCAATCCCGAATTGGCAATTGATTTCATTTATGTTCCTAAAGGTGAGTTGGTTCATAAGACTGCTTTGGATAAAATTCAATATATGCAGAAATTACATGCCCAGATCTGAGCAAGAATTAAAAAGGTGAATGACTAGTATAAAACTCGCGCAAATAGGCACAGGAGCCAACGTCAATATCAGGAAGGTGATTTGGTTTGGTTACATCAAAGGAAGGGACGATTTCCTAATCAGAGGAAAACTAAATTGATGCCTAGGTGTGGTGGATCATTCAAAATTTTCGAAAACGTTGGTGATAATTCTTACCATCTTGAGTTACGAGGAGATTATGGAGTCCATGCTACTTTCAATATAGGTGATTTATCTCCATACATTCCTGATGAGCAACTTCGAAGTTTGAGGTCAAACTCTTTTGAAGAAGGGGAGGATGATGCAAGCATCAATGACAAGAATGACTATGTAATCAATTTGATCAACAATGACAAGATTAACAAAGATGCAATCAACTTCGAAGGTTTGGATGTCAATGGCAAGGATGCAACCATAGGTGAATTAATTGCATATTGGGATACAAGCCATATGGGTGCATCAAGGGTAGGGATTTGCGTGTGTATGATCACACACACATAGGGTGGCACGCAAATCAAGGAAAGAATGGTGGATTTTGGGGAAGAAGATGGTTTTTGCGTTTGGGTTTTTTGCCACTGCATTTGCTAGGGTTTTTCTCATTTTAGGCATTGAGTCTTTTATTTCTTGGTGAGTCTTGATCATCATTTACAGCCTTAAAGACATGGGAAATGACTTCTTGAAGGTTTCTTGATTAAAAAATTGGATCTTGAAAGGTTTCTTGAAGATTTGAAGCAAAATCTTGAAAATGCGCAAAAATTGGAGCACATGCTTGGGCGGAAATTTTTACGATTTTTTAGAGTTTTGGGTTCTTTGATTTTTTATGTATTTCTGGTTGTAATTTGTTGATTATCTTGTTTTTTAGGTTGTTAAGAAGTTTGTTAGGATATTTTCTTGTTTAGATAAGTTTGTTAGAGTTTGTTAGCAAGATAAGATCAAGATGCAATGATGATGTGGCATCCTTATCTTGTTTGTGTGTGAGGGACGAATTTCTTTTGTTTTGTGCGTGTATTTTAGGGATTTTAGTTAGGATTTTTGTTGATGATTATTCCTGTAAATAGTCTCAACATTAGCTTATAAAAATAAGTTTGAGTTTTAATAAAAAAAAGTTTGTTTGTTTACCCTAAACAAAAATCCGAAAATTTTGTTGAGTTGGTGGTTAATTCCTTTATACTCTTGTGAGATTAATTAGTGGATTTGAGGGTGCTTAGGCTTTAATCAAAGACTAATTGATCAACCTAAATTTGAAAATTTTGGTGGCATAGCCTTTAGAAATTCGAGAATTTAGTTTTACCTTTGTGTTAAATTCAAACGAAAAAATCACATCATGTTGTGTAGGGAGATTGGCGTGGTTTCATTGCTGGGCTTGAGTGATGGCGCTGCAGAATTAGTCGCGCTACATGTTGTTGCGTGGTAGAGTTAGTCGCGCTACTGAGGCAGCGTGTTTGGGTTTATGACGCTAAGGTGTTAGCGTAGTTCATTGTCTTGCGCTACTCTGCTCTTTCCTTTAAGTGCTTCTTCTTTTGTAATGTAAGTGCTTCTATCTCAAACATTCTTTAATTATGTTAATTTTGAGAAATATGAGATGAGTTGGTGCTTACATGTTGTTTTAGAGAATTAGTTGTTATAACTTATTCAAATGTAGTCATACAAATGTTCAAGCATATGAAATAAATTTATTTTATAATGATTATTGAAGAATGCTCCAAGCATTGTAAGAGTAGTATGCTTTTATTTTATTAAACAAAAGTGCTTTGGCAAATGATTCTTTAAATGATGTTATAGAATGAAGTATAATGCTCCATGAAGTATGACTCGATATGTTTAATATATTTTGACATTTTTAAGAGTGGTAGGTTCCTAATATAATAATCAAAAGTGATAGTGCTCTTGATTAGTTTATTATAAGAGTAATGGGCTCTTAATTAATAATCAAAAAGTGAAAATGGTCTTGATTAATTTATTTTAAAAATAAGATTAATGAGCTCTTAAATTATAACCAAAAATGGAAATGCTCTTAATATTTATGAAGCAACGGGCTCCAAGAATAAGAAATCATTATCCCATTATTTACTATCATAAAAGTAAAAATGCTCTTAATTTTACCTCAAATGACATAACGCAAGAAAATTAGTAGCGCTGCTACTGTAGCGTGACAAACTTTGTTGCGCTACGCTATAGAGCGATGCATAATTTGTTACGCTTGTTAAGTAGCGTTGAAAATGTGGTAGCGCTCCTCATTTAGCGCTACAAAGTCTGTGATGCTGCGCTTTTTTAATTTACTGGCTCTTTTTTTTTTTGCAAAACCGTTTTAAGTTTAACTTCATTAATTGTTCTTGTATTATTGATTAGACCTTGAGCCTTTTATATTTGACATATAACTAATGAGCTATATATTGAGACCGAGGGTCCAAGTAAGGGAAAAATGGCAATATTTTGTGGAGGGTTATCTGACTTACTCCTAAAAAATAATCGCCAAAATGAAGACTCAAGTGAGACAACTTCCATGTTAGTTTTTAATTTTTTTTTTAAGGGGCAACAAGCAAATGTCATAAGCTTAATGAGACTTTGAAGCAAGTGGCTTCATAACTAATTTTGAAAAGAATGTAGCCTCCAGGGTGTATAAGGTGGTGTAAGTATGGAGACGTGTAGCAACAAGAAAGGGCACAAATATGTATGCAAAGCTAGCTAGAAGAGTATGTACAAGCTAGTTATAATGTAAGTATGCTCAAATTAGCTACAAATAAGCACGAGGAAAACAACCAAAAAAAATGCACAAATGAGCACGGAGGTGCCATAGCATGAGTTAGTAGGAAGCAAGGGATGGGGGTATCTCAACTTTCCCTAAATCGATTTTTTTTGTAAAAAAAATGATTATTTTTTTGTACGAGGAGAATGAGGAAGAAAGAATGGTAGAAGTTAAGGATCCAAAATTGATTATAGTCGTTGTATAATGTGCTTGACAACGCTTATGATTCAAAGGGGAGTGATTTTAGCTTGCTCATTTGATCTTAGATTATGAGCCATCATCTTATACTTTCGTGATTGTCTTCTTTGAGAAGTTTGTGTCAAATTCAACTATTGGCTACTAGTAATGTAAATCTCTTTAGAGAAATAAGAGATCAATATTATAAATGCTTACTCAAGTTTTAAAGTGTTGAAGATGATAATGCTTGAAGTAAACGAGTTTTCAAATTTATGAAGACCAAAACTAGAAGTGATAGGAAAGATTTTGGTGATAAGAGGATGATATGGAGTCAAAGTGATGCCTCATGCTGCCATGGATAGGTATAAGAGAGCTATGAAAATTCATTCTTTAAGAGAAAATGAAGAAGTTGGATGATTTTGCGGAATAAAAAGGAACGAGTAAAGGAAGTCTGTGAGTGTTTGAGTTAAAAGATGACACTACAAGAGTTGATGATGATGAGCATGAGAAAGGAAAGAAGCTTGATGAAGACGAGTATGTGTGAAAAACAAGGAAAGAAGGATGATATGTGTAGAAGAAAATGACTTGCTTTATGTGACATTAAGGCAATTTTCTTTTAAGGACGGTTGTGCGTTCTAAAATAAAACAGTATCCAAGACCTTAGGTGGGTATTGTGTTCAAAGGATCTTTTTTTCATGGGCCCTTAAAATTTTACTCATGTTACATGTCCTTAAGATGTAGGACTATTAAGACCGCACCTTATGAAAGGTTGCATACGTATCCAATTCAAGTTGGAATCAGGTCTTACGTAGCTCTTGCTTCTGAGTTATTGATGTGTTAAAGGTAAAGGCACAAGTTTTTTGCATTTTTGTTACACCTCAAGGAGGGCTTTTTCAGGGTTGTATCGTGGCTAAGCATAGGGTGTAAGAAAAAAATGTAAAAGAAGGCTCAAATACTCATAATTAACCCAAACTATGCTACAAACTTGTTCTTGGACTTGAGCAATTACTTAAAACTTTACTTATTGACAACTTTTCATGCATTTCCATTTGCTTGAATTGAAAATCAGAGCTACTTCAACATTATTTTGCTCTATGGAGTTGCATTTTAATTTATGTCCTCGTAGCATTCATTCCCATCCCCAAGCTAAGTTTGATGTAGGTTGAAAAAAACAAGCAATGTGTTTAGGTACAAACAGAAATGTAGGTTATTCAAGATAAGGGAGACATTTTTAGGGTTTCAAAGGTGCCTCTTATGTTGGTGTATTGCATCTTTAAATAAACACTAAGTGGACTTGGAGTGAGCCCCCAATTTTTGAGACTTAAATTGAGCCTTAATTGAACTTTTAAGCTCGTGATGACTGGGCCTATGGTTAATAAAATAAAGTTTGTTTCCCAAAAGAGAATTTATTTGAACCACTTTGCTTTAATAACTTAATTAAGGAATTGACACATTTAACTTAAAGGATGTAAAATATAGAGTAAGTTGTTCAAGGTGTGGATACGTCAAATTGAGGATGCATTTGATATGAACAACGTAGTATATATTATGCCAATTATGCTTTAACTTGTTCTTCATTGCCATGTTGATTAACTTAACTTGATGAGTTCGTTCACTTGTAATTGTTTAAGTAAGACATGATGAGTAGAGAAAGAATGTACAATTTGAAGATGAAATGAATTTCATTTTATTGATATTGAGATTAGTACATAAATGATACTTGGCAGCATAAGTCTCAAACTCTATCATGAAAGAAGAAGAAAAGAAAAGAGAGAAATTAAACTAGGGAAGTGAATGGAGTTCTAGTTTTGGTCCAAATCATGTTTCTTGTATGTATGCGTCTACATCTTGAATAATGTTTTTCGGATTTTCTTGAGCTTGCACTTGAAGAATTTTAAATAATAACCATAATTGATTGAAACTTCATTATATTTCAGCCCAAAATACTGACCTTGGGTTTCTTGATCAATACATTCTAAATCAAACATTTAGGAGTAGGTTGAACCATGGGCTCATAATTTAAACACTTAGAATGATGTGTTTGATGCAAAGGTGGGATGGAGTGTTTAGAAAAAAGTAGTAGCCAATATAGCACATATTATCACTTTCTAAAGCAAACAAATTTTCTTTTGTTTACAGTAGGCATTTTTTCATCATTTTGTATGCCAATAATATGTAGTAACCCTTGCAATTTCATATTATAATGATTGCACTTAAAAGAATGTGTCCATTTAGTATGTGTTAATAGATAAAATGTTGAAAAAAACCAAAGTGGGTATTTTATTGAACCATAACGGGCTCTAAAATAACTCAAAACCCTTTTAGTTGGGGTTAATTATGATTTAATTGTGTATAAGTAATTTCAAATAAACACTACATATTCATGAAAATAATTCAAATACATGACTTTTTTAGCGTAAAAAAAAATTCTAGCGCTAGCTTGGTAGCGTGACAAAAGAAGTAGCGCTAGTAAGGTAGCGTTATTAAACTTGTGACGCTAACAGTGTAGCGCTATTAGAAGAGTTGCGTTGTTTGTGTAGCGTTGTAGGGTTAGTTACGCTGCAAGTTTCTATTGATTTTTGCTAAGTTATCATTAAATTTGTATTTAATGGGTTTGGATTCTTGTCCATGTTGGCCATATATACGTTATTTAGGCCTAAATGGGTCTATTATTAGACTGAACTTTTAAAAGATTGGTGATGATGTTATTTGTATGTGAGTCATTAAAAACATTGACCAAAATCGTGCATTGTCAAGCAATTAGTAAACTTCAGATTATCATTATTGAATCCTTACAACGAGATAATGAAGGAAGCTAGACAAAAAAAGATAGAAGAAAAAAGAAACAAGACACAACACTTAGAGTTATAACAATCAAGGTTAATTGATGGGAAGCTCATAGGAAAAATAAAAATTGATAAAATAAAAAAATATAAATATCATAATTAACCTTGATGGATTTTTTTTTTTTTTTAATTTTTGATTTTTGAAAATAATGCAAGGGAAAGTGAGATAGTTAGATTTATTAGAAATTTGGAATTATACAAATAAAATTCTAAATGAAAGGAATTAATTAGTAAACTTCCAAAAGTTTCGAATTATATTAAAAATCTCAAAAAGGTAAAGTATTTTTAAAATCGTTAATATTATTTGAATTTTCTAATCAATGTTAAGTGTATAAGTTAGTTTCTATTTAATCAAATATTCTATTAATCAAATCCTAAAAAGAACAAAGATTTGATTAATAATATCTTTTGCAATAATTTATTAACTACATCAAATATATTGGTGTATAAAAAATCTTCCAATTAATCAAATGATATCAACGAATATAATCTAAAATTATGGAAATATTTTATGTAATCATTTAATTTAGTTAGCTAATAAAATATAGTGATTGAAAAGATTTGAAAATCTCATAAATTCTAAATATGCACAAAATATAAAAAAGCAAAACAAGTAACTATACAAAACAAAAAGGAAGCAATAATTACAAAATAATGCAGTCAAACTACGGTCAGACATGGTCGTTCAAAAAGGTCCTACATCTAAGGAGTGTGCTCCAACACTTTGTGGTGTAATGACCGTTAGGTATGAAGTTTCTCCCATCTAAGTACATGGGTAGCTTAGAAATTGATGTAGCTAGGATAAGGTTCTATCTTGCTCTGTTGCTTAGAGACCATGGGTCCCACCAAGTCAATAGTTCCTCTCTGAAATGTAGAAGTATCACGGTAATCCTAAGGCGTGTTTCAAACACATGGAGGACAAGTGTATGTTACATGTATGCAATATGACTAAAAAATGTAAATGTTCTAATTATAACAAGTGTATAATTTGAGAGAAAATTTTCATGTTTCACCCTCTTTTAGTCCCCAGTGGAGTCGCCACTATAGGGGCCCTGGATTTTAGGGTCCCAAATTTTTTTGGTCACCTTCCCCAAACCGTCCATAGGTCGAGTTAGACCTAAAAATTTGGCGTAAGAAAAGGTGAAATGGACTTTTTTAGAAGTATTTTCCAACAAAACAGGAGCGCGGGAATTTCAGTCACACTGGCAACGTAGCTTGACAAAGTTTGTCACGCTGACTGTGCAGCGCTACAAAGTTTGTCATGCTGCAGGTGTAGTGCAGCAAACTTTGTGACGCTACGACGTTAGCGTGACAAAGTCTGTCGCACTACTCTATTTTAGTGTTTTTTAATTATCTTTTTTCGAGTAAGATAATATCAACGACTACGGACGATGCTAGTGAGGAGTCGCTAATGAGTTTTAGGAATCAAACTCATAAACCGTGTATTTAGATTGATTACGAATGGGACATGAATACGAGACGATAATCTAAATTACACGAATAACCCTTTCGATCCCATGGGGATGACTCCAAGTTATGATCTTATGAACCAAATGTTGGATTCGGGGGTGAAGGTAATATGGCAGAGTGCGTCATATTAGCCCGTAGGCGGCCATTACCAGTTTTCTCTCAAACATACACAAGTTATACAAAGAACCAAGTAATTGATTTACAACCTAATACAAAATTACTATTATTAAGGTGAAATCAAATGAAACTAATTAATTCAATCAAACCGTCATTAAGATTAATTCAAGGTTCCTAGCATGATACAATTTGTCCAAAATTATCTTAGTTTAATGTGATAAATTAAGTCAAATTAAGTCCTTTAACAAAAATATTGCGAAAAATTGAAATAAATATACAAATAAATAAATACAATAATTAATACATAAAGTTTAATTTAAGACTCTCAGAAAACTTACACTTCTCGCTTGATTATTGTTTTTTCGAGTATTAATTTGGACAAAGTTTCGAATTTAATTCATAATAATAAGATATTAACCCACTTAATTAGAAATAAAATAAAAAAATAATTTGATGGAGAAAATTTTAAGTGTAAAGAGAAAAGGAGAAAAAAGAGAGAGAAAGTAGTAGGTTTAGGAGAATGAGAGAATGTCGGTTTTGGAAGTGTGAGAATGGGTAGAAAAAAACAAGAGAGTTAAGAGAATCATTTTAGGGGATAAAAAAGGTATTTATAAGGAAAATGTGTAGCGCGAAGGGTTTTATCACGCTGGCTAGGTAGCGTTACAAGTTTAGTGACGCTAACCTGTCAGCGTGACACAAGTTGTCACGCTGCTACGTCAGCGCGACTTGCTGAGTCGCGCTACGCTAAAACTTTTTTTTAATCAAATATTGGGGTTATATAAAAATCCAATAATATAAATGGGCTTTTTTAAAAAAATATTTTGTAATTTAAGAAAAATAATGGAATTAAGTCCAATAACATCAATTGTCCAATAATCTAGACAACTGGGTTTTACTGTTCAACATGGAGTTTTACCACGGGACCGGGGATTAAATTAGGTGTCTACACGACCCAGCTAACTAGTTGACGCCGGTTGGTATGGACAACCTAGGGTTTGTCAAGAAAATTGATTAAGTTTAGTTTGGAGAAAAGAATAATTTTAATTTGCCAATTTGCAAACCTACCAATTAAATATCGTTTTTTGAAAACAACTACCTACTAAAATTTTTATTTTACAAAACTACCTATTAAAATACTTCCGACTTGGTAGCACTACCTCCGGACATATTTTCCTCTATTTTCAGGCGTTTGGGGCCCACATGTAACTGTTTCCCTCCTTTTTTTTGTTATTGAAAAATTACATATATGCCCTTGTGTGACATCCTATGAACTAACCCATTTAATGCCTCTTCTTCACTTTACTTCTACTAAACTTTTTTTTTTTACTTTTTTTTTCTCTGTTGCTTATCTCCACTTATTCTCTGTTGTGCTTTAATAATCAATCTACACCACTGGTATCACTCTCTCATTTCAATTAATTCAATTCTCTTAATTTTTTTCACCTTCAATTGTACTAGTAATTTCAGCAAAAAACTTGCCCTATTTCTGTCATTCAACAATGAAGAATCTCCTAAATGAACATGCTAGTAGAATTCAGTAGAACATTCGCAATAAACCTGAAAATAGGTAAGTTTATGGCATTTTGAGTTAGACTTGATCTTGCTACAGTTGAATTGGGTATATCTACTTGTTAATTGTAAATTAAGTTCGATTTTATTAAAACCCTAAGCCCTATTATTCATTAGTGATTGAAAATGATTAAAAAGTAATGGAAAATGGTAGCACTAGTGGAAAAATCAAGATATGCTATACTTCATTTACGGTGTTTTTTGGTGAATTAAAAAATGAAGCAATTGATCGTAGGTGCGAACTAAGAGCAGAGTTAATACTTCGGTCATGAATTAACCGGAACAAATAAGTATATAATCCGGTTGTCTCATTATTTGCTTCGATTGTGAAGGCGGAGTAAAAAGTCTAAATAAAAAAAATGGACATAACATATAATTAATATATTACACATCTAGCTAGGGTCCTTTTGCTCGTTCTTCTTCTTCGTTCCAGACAAAACCCCTTCACCATTCAGTCCTTCTTCCTTCTTCTTCCTTGATTCGTTTTTGTGTGAAAAAAAAGAAAAATTAATGTAATTTATAGATCTTAAGAATGTAATTTGAGAAGCAATAACTATTTTGAGATCTTAAGAAGCAGTAACTATGGATTTTTCGGATTTCCAGAAAGGTAAGTGATTTCTTTATTTTTAATTTTTTCAAATCCTCAAAGCCTCTCAAATCCTCACTTATTTCTCCTCAAATTCTCTCAAATGCGACGTTGCTTGTGCTGCTGGGCGAAATCGAACTTGTGAACTACTATTACGGTTTTTTTCTCTCAAATTGTCTCAAATTTCGTTAATTTTGAACTATTGTTGGTGCTGCTGTCTGAAATGCTTAAAATTTGGGTTTGTCTGATATTTTTGTTAGGGTTTGGGTTTGTCTGATATTGCTGCGTTTGGGGATTTGATTTGGTTTTCGAGTTTGTGCTTTGTGTAATTGGGGCTTTTGTTTGGATTTGCTTTGGTTTTCGGTGGCTGTGGGTTGGGGCTTCAGTGGTCGTGGGTTTTGAATCTGCGGTTTTTGTGGCTTTGGGTTGCGGCGTTGGAGGTTGTTGTTTGGTTGTGGTTTTTGTTGGCAGTGGGTTGTGGTTTCAGTGGCTGTGGGTTGTGGGTTAAGGTAGTTGTGGGTTGTGGGTTGTGGTTTCGGTCGCTGTAGGTTGCTGTTTGTGCGGGATTTGGGTTAAGATGGTGGTGGACTGGTCGGCGGCACCATCAGTCCGGCCACCACTGTCCTTCGTCTCCCACATTTACTTGTTTAATTTCAGTTTTTTGTTTTGTTTTAATTAAATTGTTTTTTGTTTAAGTTGTTGACTTGTTTACTTATTCACAATTTAGTGTTTATTTAGTTGAATTTTAGATTTGATTGATGTCTTTTCATACTTTCAGATTTAATTCATTTGCATTGAATAAGTGATGTTTTGTTTTGATATTTGGTTAATTTGATTTCAATACTTAAATAAATTGTCACATTTAACTCATTAAAATTGAATAATTTCAGATTTTTAAAGTACTTTTTGGTTGTATCATAGATTTTGTATTCGGATGTCTCTTATTTTTTTGTTGTTTTGTTTTTTTATGCAATTTAGTTATCAATTTAATTGAAAAAGTGTTTTTTGCTAGTTCAAACTTGCTTCTAGAGCCTGCTTTGGGCATAAACTTTGTAAGGGATGGCATGCACGAGAAGGATTGGGTAGCTTTGGTTGTGCTTCACAGTGATGCTTGGTTATTTTTTGTTATATTCTATTTTGGTGCAAGGCTTTTGTTTGATAAAGCTGACAGGTTTGTGTAATCCGGCTTATTGTGTAATTGAGATTTTATGTTTGGGTGGTTGAGTGGTTCATACTTACTTATTGTTGGATTTGAATGAATCAGGCCTTATGAAAATGTGAGTGAATTAGAAAATCTTCTTCGTTTTCAACCTATTAACATATGGCCTGATTGATGTAATATGGGGACACTACAACTTCACTGTTAGGAACTTTAACATATCTCATGATGCTCCCCCTAAGTTGTTCTTTGCTGAAATTATAATGTTGTAGAATTTCTTTTTATTAAATCTTATTATAGATACTGTTAATCATGCGCTTGATTTATTTACTCCGTATTTACTTTTCGTAATCAATTTGATTTGTATATTTATAATTCTGGTATACTTGTTAAAGAAAATATCAAAGTAACTACATTCTTAGTATTAAGTAGCAAGTAGTTAGAAGAACTTTCAAGTAATTCCCTTTAATCTAGTAGGCACTTTCAAAAGACAGAGATACCCCTAACAAAATTTTCATTTCGATTTGTTGATACCCTCTTATATTGGATGTGACTGAAAGATGAATATCTATGAGATTCCTAGCAATCTCATGTAATTAATATATTAAACCCTTTTTGTACAATTCATACATGTGTTCAACAATATACTTGTCTTTTTATAATAAGAAAACTTAATAACCATCATTATATATCTGGCATTTTTGTTTAGGCCACTTCATTAATTAGTTTTTGGTGTTGAATACATAGTGACCTACCTAATAGTTACAAGTACAAATCACATAAGTTTTAAGTTCACCTAGCTTATTGTTAAGCTCTAGCTACATATTAGTCTTTATATAATAGTGCTAACACATGGACTTCATTTAACATTCATTCATTCAATTTTTATCTCACTGTTTTCTCTGATTGTTGCATATTTTGGTTCCTTGTTTTCCATTGAAGATGGGTGATGGTGCTGCCAAAATAACCAACCACCATGTTTACGACGTCTCCATTGATGTCATCGGTCAAAATCCTTCTAAATGCTTCGATGATGATGGCCACCTCAAAAGAACTGGTACGATATTTATATGAATCATTTTCGTATCAACTCTTTGTTTCACCTAAAAGTAATAAATAAATCGTACCAAGATACGTGATATCTAAACATGAGTATAGTTGCAGAAATCAAATTTTCTCAAATTCCTGACTTTGATCAAATATGGTGGCTCTCCATTGTTGCTGCTGTTATGTCTTTTACTTACTCTGCCATCGGTCTTGCTCCCGGAATTGTTCAAGTTGCAAGTACATATTCCTCCCAAAATCTACATTTTGAACTTGATTTATGTAAGTTATTGTACAATATTGATTAATGTATGGCCTTTTCATATGCTTTTTGGAATTGCAGCTAACAACACTTTCAAGGGTAGTTTCACTGGGATAAGTGTTGGAATAGTTACTGAAACACAAAAGATTTGGATGAGTTTCTAAGCCCTTGGTGACATTGCTTTCACCTACTCGTTCTCTATCATTTTTATTGAGATCCAGGTTGATACAAATTCATCTATACAAAAAGTGCAGCAGATCAGCTTTGAATTAGCTCTTAGTTCCAGCTTTCCAGTTTGGCAGACTGCAGCTGTGCAAAGTGCAGCAGATCAGCAACATTGCAGTTTCTGGCACTGTGGTGTTGATGTTTTGTGGTGGTCCCTGCTGTTGGGGTGTATAGCTGTGTTGCTGCAGGCTCCTGGTGGGAGTGTTTCTGACCTGCTGGCTGCTGTTTCAACCTTGCAGGCTCAGACTCATTTTTGTAGGGTGTTTTTGTTGTTTTTGATTAATTTTATGTATATAGTTGTTTTGTTTTGGCTTTTTTTGGGTTTGGTTGAGTCAGCCATCTAAAAATGGGCTTTAGGTTGTACAAATTGAGTTTTTTTGAAGATTAATAAAATACTTACATTTGCACCAAAAAAAAAAAAAAACATGTTTGGCTTTCATTTGAGCATAAAAAAACAAAAAAAAAAAAAATTTTGTTTTGTTTTTTAAGGCTACTATTTGCTCCGGTTATTTAGATGACCGGAGCAAAAACTCATTTTTTTTGTGGGAAAATGGACTTTTTACTCCGGTCATTTAAAGAATTGGAGCAAAAAGTCTATTTTTTTGGTGGAAAAATCGACTTTTTGCTCCGGTCATTTAAAGAACCGGAGCAAAAAGTCCCCTTTTTTTGGTGGGAAATAGACTTTTTGCTCCTTGCTCCTACCACACCTACTCTGGTCGAAACCCGGAGCAAAAAGGGAGGTTTTGACCGGAGCAAATGTGGTTTTTTCCACTAGTGTAGTTCATTGGAATTTTTCATGATTTACTTTGTTATCGAGTGCATTGATTGATTTTTTTTCATATCGATTTATGATGTTTTGGTACATGGTTTCCAATGGATGCTTACTACTTGTTGTTATTGCCTTTTGTAATTGAACTTACACAGGGAGCTATCTAAGTTCATTGATGTTGACATGTGTCTTGGTGGGAAATTTGATGTCAATGAAGGCATAAATGAGTATGTTGGGGGGGCTGTGTACACAAAATTGAGTTTATGGTTGAATGAGTTAGATGTCTATAATTTAAGGTTAGAATTTGAGAGGGCAATGAAGATAGTTTATAATGGCAGGGTTGCACCCAGTTTCAGTATTTGGTTTAGGTTGAGTGGTGAGTGCAAATTGATAAAATCACAGGATAATATTGTGAAGTTGATTGAAGGGAGGGATTTGTGTGAAAGGGTAAACTATATATGTTTTGGAGTATTGGGATACAGGAAAGCCTAAAAGAGGAAGTAAAGTTGGGCCTAAGGTGAAAGTTGAAAAAAATCCAAGCCCAAACAAGCCGAATCCACCCCATCCAAACAAAGTTGTGTCACCAACTAGGAAAAGCCCAAGACTTCAGCAAGAAACTACTGTAATTACATCTCCTTTGAGCCACCACCCGATTTTCCTACTGTACTATCCTCTACCCCTCCCACAACATCTCATTTTTTTCCTAATCCTCCTCCCTCGGCAATACAAACTTCAGTCACTGAAAAACACACACCTACTAGGAAGAAACATGTTGCTACTAGGTCAAAACCAACCACTTCATATGTTAACCTTTCCAACAAAGAAACATTGACCACTTCAAATGTTACAACTGCATGTAACTCAATTCTTCAATCAAAAAAATCTGCTAAAACAAATCAATCCACAAAATCTTCTACCACAAAACAGTCTACAACTTCTGCTACCACAAAACAGTGTACACAATCTGCTGCAAAAAAACCATTCATTAAATCTAAGCCTGTTGTCCTTAGAACTGAACAATCAGGAGGGAAAAGGGAAAAGGAGAAGGAAGAACAGCTTGGAAAAAAAAAAACAAAAAGGAAGGAAAGAAAAGGGTAGGCCAGAAAGGGGTTGGAAAGGAAAAGAAAAAGGGAAGCAGGTTTTGAATGAGGATTATGATGGTGAACCACAATGGTCCAGTGATTCAGAATATAGTGATTTGGATGTAGACTTTGTTCCAAGTGAGGAAGAATATGAAGCTGCAGATGGAGAACAACTGTTTGTACACCACAGCAAAAGAAATCAGCAATCAAGTTGCAGGATTTGTAAGAAACCTACTGTTGTTGAGAATCCTAACACTGAAGATACATCAGAATTTGATGGTGTACAAGAGCATGATTATGATTCTAATGAATTGAGAAGCATTTAAGGATCTGATGATGAGGAAGAACCCTATCCAACTTTCAACCCCCAAATTGATTTTGGTAAGTCAATTCAATTTATCAAAGGCCTTAATTTGATGTACTAAGAAAAGCACTAAGATACCATGCTACTGAAAATCATTACAATTACTATTGCTTACATAATGGGTGTAGTAGAGTGACTACCTATTATAGGTTTAAGTGTAAGTATCCTTGGGATAAAAAAAAACATGGTAAAATTGTTAAATGCACATGCTTAGAGGAGTACAAATGTCATTTCAAAGTTTATGCTAGGAGATTGAAAGGTGAAACAATGATGCAAATTAAAATTGTCAATACTAAACATGTTTGTGGCTATCAAGATGCAAACCCAAAGCTTACTTCTGAGTTTTTAGCTGATAAATACTTAGAGCTTTTTAGGTCTAATCCCTGTTAAAGTTTAAAAGATTTTCAGACAACAGTTAGGTTGTACTTAATTTTTTTATTGGATATTATAAAGCAGGGTTCACTAGGTCTAGAGCTAAAATTATTTTGTATGGAGATGCTGTTGATGAGTATGGGAAGGTCTATGATTATGCACATGTACTTTTGCAATACAATCCAAGAAGCACTTGTATTGTCAAGTGTGAAGGGATAGAAGAAGGTACTCCTGTTTTCCAAAGGATGTATGTGTGTTTGGCGGCATGTAAGTTGGGTTTCAAGAGAGGATGTAGGCCTATTGTTGGAGTGCATGGTTGTCACTTGAAAGGTCAATACCCTGGTATGATTTTAGTAGCTGTTGGGAAGGATGGAAACAACAATATATTCTCAATTGCTTGGGCAATTATTGAAGTTGAGAACAAGGAAAGTTGGACATGGTTTTTGGAGCTGCTGTTAGATGACATAGACTACCCTGAAGGAGATGGTCTCGCTATAATTAGTGACAGACAAAAGGTAAGCCTCAACTTTAACTCTGTAATTTCAGTTCAATGCTATGTTTTGGATTAATTTTCAGTTACTGTTTAATAACCAAAAACCATAAAATTTTCAGGGTTCATTTTATGCCATTAGATGTAAGGCTACAAAGGCAGAGGTTAGGTTTTGTATGAGGCATATATGGATGAACTTCAAGCTTCAGTTTTCTGGTCAAGCATTCAAACATCATTTTTGGTATTCTGCAAAAACAAGTAACAAGGTAAAGCCATGTTTATACATTTGAGTAATGTACTGCTTTGCCTGCCAATTATAGTTTGAATATATTCATAACAATTAACTTGGTTTTGTTGTGACAGCATACCTTCAAGGTTCAAGTGGAGAATATCAAAAAGCTGGATGAGAATGCATACAAATACTTAGATGGAATTCCCAAAGCACACTGGGCAAAGAATGCATTCAAAAGTTTTTCAAAATCCAACATGCTGCTAAACAACCTTTGTGAGACATTCAATTTTGTTCTTAGAGAGGCCAGAGATAAACCAATTGTGAGTTGTTTGGAGTGGATCAAAATGTATGTTATGAAGAGAAATTTTGAGAACTATGAGGGTGTATCTAACCAGCAAGGAAGATTAATGCATTATATCAGCAAGGTGTTTGCATTCACTGCAAAAGAGGCTCAGTTATGTGTTATATTGCAGTGTTCTAGGGATGAGTGGGAGGTTGATCACATGGATGATAAGCATGTAGTTAATCCGAGAGAATGGAAATGCACTTTTTACAAGTGGGAATTGATAGGAATACCTTGTCCACATGCCTTTGCTTGCATTACAAAAAGGAGAGAGAACCCTGAGAATTATGTCAATGCATACTACAGCAAGACCACTTATGTAGAAGCATACAAGGAATCAATTAAAGCTATGCCTAGAATGCAACACTAGGAAGAAAATGACAATGAGAAACCTTTGCCACCACTGATGAGGAAGATGCCTAGTAGCCCCTTAAAGAAAAGGAGGAAGAGATAAATAGCTGAAGAAGGTGAAAAGTATGTTAAGAGAACCAAGAAGCACAACAACTACTCAAACTATGGGATGCCAGGACACTACAAAACAAGATGCCAAAACCCACCTAAAGCAACAAAGCCTAAAAGTAAGGGTGGAAGACCACCTAACACTGATCCTTGGTCAACAAATAAGAGACTTAAAAGGCAGGCCAATAACATGTCAAGCAAGGTCCGTTTAATACTTAGGCTTGAATTGTAGTAAACTTAGTCTTTCGAAAGTTAACTGAATTGTTTTTGTTCTTGCAGATGAGTGCCACTGTTGTTGGTTCAACTTCAACTCAACAACAGCAGACTACAACACATACAACAACACAACACTTGTCATCCCAAGCTACTGCAGCTGATGTTGTGCCTTCTCAAGCTAGCTCTGCCCAACCAAGTACTAGAGTGAGCAAGACAAGACCTGCAAACTTACCTGTCAAGTCAAATGCAAAGAAGAGAGGCTAGGAGTTTTTAAGATAGTTGTTATGAATTGTTACTGTTTATGTCAGACTATGATGTCAGTATTAGTCTTCTGAACTCACATTTTGTTGATGTTAGTATTTTGGATGCATTGTTGGTGTTAGTTACAAAAACTTTAGACATCATTCTGTTTGTGTTATGTTGAACTATGTCATTTGTACTTGCAACTATGCCAGGAATTAATGAAGAAGATTTAAGCATAAAAGTTGTGTTTCAATTGAAATTGCATTTCATTCATAATAAGCATGATGATACAGGTTGGTGTGCCTAATACATGAACTAAATCAACACCAGCAAAATCAACTACATACCATGCATGAACTTAAAGTTACTAGAAAACATGAACAATAACTAAATGTAACTCAAAAGAGTTCATGCATGTCCTCTACATTACATTATCTTAATTCCAAATGCAAAGGCACAAGCTACCACAACAACCAACACAAGCATGTAAGGCCTGATGTTGTAGCCTTTGCTTTTGCCCTTAGCTTTCTTATCAGCACTCAATTTTTTTTTTTATTTTGAGTCTAATTTTTTCCACTATGCCATCTCTGAATTAATCCGATCATTCAAAGTATTAACAACCACGCCATGTACCATCAGGATTGTAGAACTTGCAAGAAGCGAATCGCCATCCTGGATTTTGGTAATTCCATGGCTGCCTCCTCGCAACAGGGATTCCACAATTGCAGTGAGTGGGGGTAGGATTAGCAGAGTGAAAGGAAAAAGATGACATCCCTAACAAAAGAACAAGCCAAAAATTTTGGTTTAAAGAAAGAAAGCTGATTATTTAACCCAAATCAAATGAAAAAATTGCATAACAAAAACAATTTATAAACCCTAGAAATTGGGGCTTTTCAGTAATTAAGGTGAGGAATCGATTTTTACCTGTAACTAACAACTTGAAGATGATTGAGCTTGATCTTAGTAATGGAGATCCCCAGAAATTGGGGCTTTTCAAAATTTGTGAGCTTTGCAAATCAAAAAATTAAAAAAAAATTAGATGTCAACTACTATAGAGGGAAAAAAGGGGAAATCATGAATATTTAACAAAAAAAAAGAGGGAAACAGTTACATGTGGGCCCCAAACGCCTGAAAATAGAGGAAAATCCGTCCAGAGGTAGTGCTACCAAGTCGGAAGTATTTTAATAGGTAGTTTTGTAAAATAAAATTTTAATAGGCAGTTGTTGACCAAGGTAGGCCGAGCAAGGTGGGTCGGCTAAGGGACCGTTCGGACAACCTAATTGTTGGTAACTTGTTTACAAAAGGAAAATGGGTTTTCTTTTTTAAAGAAAAGTTTTCCACCTTTGAGATAATTGATTATCATCTCTTAATAAAACAAATAAAAAACATGAAAAAATAACGGAAAATCATTTTCTGGAAAAGTGTTTTCCTCCAAAACAAACAGAACCTTTGAAGGAAAATGATACTCAACTCTCCAATCTCTTTCCTTCCCTCCCATTTCCCTAGCTTTCCTTTTTCCTTCTATGTTGCTATCTAAAGTCAACTGCAACAATTCACCCCCGTTCGTATGTTCCAATAATTCAGACAATACAGTCCTGAAATAGCTTTTTCTTCTTTTTTATATATATATGATATCTGACATACAGGCATTACAGATTACAGAACCTAGGAACCAAAAGTTAGAATCATACAGAAAAACATGGAACGAAGAGCTAGGTACCAAAATACATCAGTACAGTTGATGCATCACATAAGCTTGCCCAGGGCAGCTCTCAGTGAAAAGATTCCCAATCAAATGAACCTCATCTTGAGTTACTCGGACATCTCAACTCTAATCGCATACACAGCCAGGGTAAACAAATCATACTAAGGCTAAGCATCATCGAAGAAAAAAAATTACTACTTTCACTTGCCAATATCTTTAAAACAAAATACGCTACCATCATCACTTACAAATTACAATTGATCACATCTAATAACGGTAGGGACCATCGGGCATTTGCATGTATCGATTCCCAGCATTGTAAGGGTTAAACCTTGGATCACTGTAATTAATTGGTCTGAATTCAGGCTTAAGTTCAGATAAAGAGGGCCCTGAACTAACTTCTCCGCTCTTATCTCGGTGGCGGTGCTTTCTCTCTTTGTGTACTTTGGACCGTGTTTGTCCACTATGATGAGGAGCTTCACTCGAGCCATAAAATTCTGAATATTCTGGTCGTTTTGAAGATCGGTGTTTTGACGTAGATGAACCCTTCATCGTAGCTGATCTCATCCTAGCAGCCTTTGCTTCGGGACATTTCTCAGTAGTATCTGGAGTGTACGCCTGCCTGAATTCAGAAAGCGGAGCAAGGGTCCTCTGCTTTTGGACTAACTGCGGAATAACTTTAATTTCATCTGCTGGCATGTTCAAGGTGTCTTTCAAGGGACTTAGTCCTTTCTTTGAGTTAAAGCAAGACGGAATAAAGGGAACAAGCACAGCTCTTAGCGACTCAAGAGCTGGCTTTGAAAGATCAATTGTCATCTGCCTAAAGGAAGGCCAACCAGAAACAGCTACTTGCTCCTTGGCAGTCTCCAGGATTGAATTTTTCTGACCTTTAAGAAGTTCTTGTGGAACATCTGATGCTGAAGGTTGAAGCTGCAGGGAATAACACCAAATATATTAAAATCCCATTCAGCAATATTGGATGTATTAGATTTAATAGTACCTAAAATTCCTTGTGATGGTTACTTGTATGAAGAGTGGACATTTAGAAAAGCTTTTAGTTGGTTTTATTATTTAGGATAACATATACTCCGTCAACTCCGTGTATGTGTGTGTGATTGTTGTGGGGGTTGAAAGGCGGGGCGGGGAGTGTGAAGGGCTTGAAGGATGTGTGTGATATAGATGATTATACATAGAAATGAGCCACATAACAATCTTAGGGAGGAAAGATGTCTAACCACTGCAAATTGCTAGTTGAGTTATTAATAGTTGACTGAAAGGAACACTCTTACACTAGTAAATATGAAAACCACAGCTTGCATTGAAGCAAACAGAAACTGTTTAAAATGAACAAATAATCATTTCACAAAAGTTTAGTTGTAGAATGCAATTGATAGATGCTCGATTGGTCATCAACATAAATGATTTAGGCTTCTTGAAGAACTACTAAACTTTCCCACCAGTTTTCCGGAGGAGAAAATGATGTCTAGCGAGTTTAAAAGTTGCTATGAGACGAGTGGTATTACTCTTACAGCTTGTTTGGATACTGTAAAATAGAAGGAAAGGAAGGGGAGGGAAAAGAAGAGATGGATAGCAAAAGTGGGAGGTGAGGGAATTGGGAGGAAGAGAAATGGAAGGAATTTGTTTCCTTCTCTTCTTAAGCAACAGATCCTCCCTAAATTGAAAAGTTTTGGAAGGAAAAATAAGAAACACTGCCACTGCTATTTGCCACCACCATAACCACCACCCTTGCTAGTTGGATGTGTATTTCCCTCACTCTCTTTTCCTTTTAAATTTCTATCCCAAAGAGGGAAATTTTTTTCTTCTCCCCTCTCCTCACTTCAACCCCCCTTCTTTCCCCTTTTTTTCCCTCCTTTTCCTTCCAAAAATGTTATCCAAACACAATGTTAACCTTTGTTTGGATAAAAGCAAATGGAAGGGAAAGGGATGGGACAAACCCGCTTGTTTGGATACGTGGTTGAGATAAGGAATGGAAGGGAGAAGTAGTGATCCAATTCCCTCCTTTAGTAAATAACATCCCTTAATTTGGAGGGACAGTGAAACATCACTTTCCCCCTCTAATTCCTCCCATTTCCCTCCCCTCCTTTTCTTCCCTTCTATGCTGCTATCCAAACATAGATGGCAAGCTATGTGATTGTGTGGGTTTAACTTTAATTGGGAGCTTTCATGCATAAAGTACATTTAAATTCGGAGTATGATTTCACTATTGGCGTTTCAGATGCTGAAGAATGGGACACAGAAATAACTGCTCTACTCACAACCAAAACTCACATAATTAGAGAAGAAACCAGTTCCGAGTCCCTGATGAAGCAAACACGAGGCATATCCGGCAAAGATAGCAACAATGACCATGACAATATCTGCCGGAATAAGAGAACCAAGAAATAGATTAACATTTGTTAATAAGCAAATATATATATGAGAGTTCAAAAATATCTCCATTGTCACATAATATAAACCATACATTACCACTATGAGTATATAACTGAAAAAACACTTCTACTGGAACAAAGTTAACCACAAGCCTTTTTAAGAGGACATTGCCACAAAACCCTTTGAATTGACTATTCCGAGGATTTATCAACATTCAAATGAATCACCTCGAACCTGATCTACTTTTAGATTATGGAGAGCCTCATACTATGAAAGGCACTTCTGCTAGAGCAGTAGGCCTAACTTCCACTGCACACAAGAGATCTCAAATCTTGCAACTGAGCTAAGTTTAATGGACTACGCTAACTGATGTGAATATTGATAAGAAAAATCGCCACTCACAATGAATAAGTCTAGATTCAAATTCTATAAAGTCAAACACCAAGAATTTGAAACTAGTTTCTAATAATTTTATGAATTGATTAAAGCTAAAGCACCCTCAATCCTTAAAATTATCCTCACACGTGAATCTAAAGTTTAAGCACCAATTCACAAGCAAAAGTCACGAAAATAGTATCGTTTTAAATGAAAACAATAAAAGCCACACAATGTGTCTTCAACTCTAAAATTGGATTTGTTACATTGTAATTGAGGCTATTTATACAAATAACCATCAACTAAATCCTAAAAAACATCTAACAACCATAACAAACTAGAAACAACTAACAAGCAACAAAAACACATGCCCAAAGCTTATCCTTATCCACAAACAGATAAGAACAAACAACCTTATCACTAGTTGTTCATAATCTCCTAACAAATCCTAACTAATTCAAGAATCTATTCTAGCAAACTTAACTAACAAACAAGATAAACATCAATTTACAACTAAAAAACACGGAAAATTCAAGACACCCAAGATCCCAAGAAACACGCAAAAATCTCGCCATACACCATGCTCATTTTTGCGCCATTTTTCAACAAATCCCTTCAATCTTCAAGAAACCTTTCAAGATTCAATCTTTTAATCAAGAAACCTTCGAGAAACCATTTCCCGTGTATTTTAGGTAGAAAATGATGAACAAGACTCAACAAGAACTAAAAACAATAATGCCTGAAATGATAAAAACCCTAGCAAGTGCAGTGGGAAAAAAAACCCATAGGCAAAAACATCAAACCTTCGAAGTTGTCAACTTGTTCACCTTGATTCAAACCATCCTCCTCTTTTTCAAAAGAGTTTGTCCTCAACCCTCGAAATTGGTTATCAGGAATATAAGGAGCTAAATCACCAATATTCAACATGGCATGAACTCCATACTCCCCTCGCAGCTCTAACTTGTATGCATTGTCACCAACTGATAATCTGGTATGAATTAAGATAAGCACGTTGATAACTTCGATGGTTTGATTGAAGCGGCTAGGAAGGATGCAACCTTGGGTGAGCTAGAGGCTTTTGATGACACAAGGCTATTAGGGGCATCTAGGGCTAATATTTACGTGTGCATGGTCACATGCACTTGAGGCACACACTTGAATATGGAAAGGTTGATCGAAAAGGGGAATAATTTGGTTTTTGCCTATGGGTTTTTTTCCCACTGCACTTGCTAGGGTTTTTCTCATTTCAGGCATTGTGTGTTTTCATTTCTTGTTGAGTCTTGGTCATCATTTTCTACCTAGAGATCAAGGAAAATGCTTTCTTGAAGGTTTCTTGATTAAAAGATTCGTTCTTGAAAAGTTTCTTGAAGATTGAAGATAAATCTTGAAAATGGCGCAAATTTAGAGCGAGCAAATTGGCGAGTTTTTGGCAATTTTCAAGACAAGTTGGGCTCCTTCAAAATTCCGTGATTTTTGGGGTATTTTGTGATGATTATTTTGTTTATTAGATTGTTAGTTAGTTTGTTAAAATAAAATCTAAATTAGTTAGGATTTATGCAAGTTGTTAGTAGATAAAATCAACTTGTGTGTGTTTATTGTGGCCGGTTGTGACAAGTGGGCAAGTGGACGAATTTTGTGAGTTTTTAGAGTTTGTTTAGGATTTATTAGGTTGTTAAAAGGTTGTTAGGATTTAGTTGATGGTTTATAATAAATAGCCTCAATTTAGATTGTAACAACTCAAGTTTTGTGAGTCAAAATCAATACACTTTGTGTTTGTGCGTTTTATTTGTTTTTTTCGTCCAAGAACAATTATCTTTGTTTGCCTGAGTGAATTGGTGCTTATATCAATCAATCACAACCTTAATCCCAAAAATTTGGGGTCGGCTACATGAACCAAAATTAATCATTCCATGTGGTCATCCACATAAATTTTCCTCCTCCATCGCCTGCGATCAAGGACCTTGTTCTCTTGTAAATTTAAAAGCATCATATCTTTTTTAACCCCTTCCCACCAAGTCATTTTCGATCTTCTCCTACCTCGTTTGAGATTTCCATGATCCCAACCTTCCGCTCGCCGCACTANGAATATGGAAAGGTTGATCGAAAAGGGGAATAATTTGGTTTTTGCCTATGGGTTTTTTTCCCACTGCACTTGCTAGGGTTTTTCTCATTTCAGGCATTGTGTGTTTTCATTTCTTGTTGAGTCTTGGTCATCATTTTCTACCTAGAGATCAAGGAAAATGCTTTCTTGAAGGTTTCTTGATTAAAAGATTCGTTCTTGAAAAGTTTCTTGAAGATTGAAGATAAATCTTGAAAATGGCGCAAATTTAGAGCGAGCAAATTGGCGAGTTTTTGGCAATTTTCAAGACAAGTTGGGCTCCTTCAAAATTCCGTGATTTTTGGGGTATTTTGTGATGATTATTTTGTTTATTAGATTGTTAGTTAGTTTGTTAAAATAAAATCTAAATTAGTTAGGATTTATGCAAGTTGTTAGTAGATAAAATCAACTTGTGTGTGTTTATTGTGGCCGGTTGTGACAAGTGGGCAAGTGGACGAATTTTGTGAGTTTTTAGAGTTTGTTTAGGATTTATTAGGTTGTTAAAAGGTTGTTAGGATTTAGTTGATGGTTTATAATAAATAGCCTCAATTTAGATTGTAACAACTCAAGTTTTGTGAGTCAAAATCAATACACTTTGTGTTTGTGCGTTTTATTTGTTTTTTTCGTCCAAGAACAATTATCTTTGTTTGCCTGAGTGAATTGGTGCTTATATCAATCAATCACAACCTTAATCCCAAAAATTTGGGGTCGGCTACATGAACCAAAATTAATCATTCCATGTGGTCATCCACATAAATTTTCCTCCTCCATCGCCTGCGATCAAGGACCTTGTTCTCTTGTAAATTTAAAAGCATCATATCTTTTTTAACCCCTTCCCACCAAGTCATTTTCGATCTTCTCCTACCTCGTTTGAGATTTCCATGATCCCAACCTTCCGCTCGCCGCACTAGGGCTCCCTCAGGTCTCCGTCTCACATATCCGAACCAACGCAAACGATTCTCCCTTAATTTGCTTGCTATGTCTGCAACCCCAACTTTTCGATGTATTACTTCATTTCTGATTCTATCCCTTAGAGTGTTCCCGCACATCCATCTCAACATCCGCATCTCCGTAACTCCTATTTTTTGAATGTGCTCCTTCTTGTAAGCCCAACATTCTGTACCATAGAGCAATACTAGTCTTATGGCAGTCCGGTAGAATCTACCCTTCCACTTTAACGGGATGTTTTTGTCACATCAACTCATAAAATTATTCGAAAAGTAGTTCAAGTTCTTGGTGATTTCTTTATAAAATTTGGAACTACACTATCTTGATTGTGAGTGGCGATTTTCTCTATCAATATTCACATTAACTTTTGGTGCTCTTGTTGAGAGATCTATAATCCTCGAGTGCTCTTGATTCTATTAAACTCTACACTAAATAACAGTGGAAGGTGATGGAATTCCCACGAATTTCACAAAGGGGCTTTCGTTGCAACAAGCAAAAGAGTTGCACATGCAAAACGAGATTGATGAACTTAAAACACGTTTGGATGAGGTTCTAAAAGCAGTTGCTTCAATTGAAAACACACCAAGCAAAAGCAAATCCAAGAACCAAGAATCAGATGGAAGAAGAAAATTCTAGTATCAGGAGTGTTCGAAAACCAAGAATCATAAAAGATTAATCTACAAGTGAAGGTGATGATGATCCTAAAACAAAACGCGAAAGGAAGGTTGGATTAAAGATGATCATCGAAACCTTAAACTAGAAATTCATGAATTCGAATGTGGTATGGATCCAAATAAATTTCTAGAATGGATTCGTATAGTGCAAAGGATTTTTAAGTATAAGGAGTATGATGATCATAAATCTTACGAGGTTGCTGAATTGAAAGTCACTTCTTTTGCAAGTTTGTGGCTTGAGGGATAACAAAAGAGAAGAAAGAAAGATGGCAAGTCGAAGATAACCTCATGGACTAAACTTAAGAGGGGGAGATGAGGATGCGTTTTGTGCCTCAAGATTTCGAACAAGACAACTTTATCAAGATGCATACACTTGGACAAAATCAAAAAGTGTAGAGGAGTACATGATAGAGTTCGAAAATCTTACAATGGTTTGTGACTCGGAGGAGAAAGAGGATCATAAGGTGGCACGTTTTGTGGCTGGATTAGATGAAAGTATAAGAGAGAAAGTAGAGTTACAACCCTATTGGACGTTTGAGGAAGTGTGTAAGGTGGCGTCAAGAGTGGAGAAGCAAAATTCACGCAAAACTAAAAGCTTCGTCAAACCTTTCGAATAAAAGCGTGACTTGGTGCCTAGAAGGCTTAACTTTGATAAAACTTCCAAGACTCCAATCTTTACCAAAGATAAGGGTTCCTCTTCTAAGCCTGTTGACACTAGAATTTGTTTCCAAGTGCAAGGGACAAGGTCACTTTAAGAAAGATTGCCCACACACTAGAATTACAACCCACTAGAAATTGGGGAGATGAAGAAAATTTCAAAGAAGAGGAGCAAGAAGGTGAAGAAGATCATGTAAGATATGATACTCATGAGGAGGAGGTGGAAGAGATTGATCTTGAATCAAAGGGTCGAGTTTGGTTCTGAGAAGAGTTCTTCAATCACAACCAACACCACCTATGGAGAGTCAACATGATAAGATCTTCCTTACCAGGTGCAATGTGCAGGGTAAGTTGTGTGATGTGATCATAGATACATGAAGCTAAACTAATGTGGTGTCTACATTACTAATCAATGAGTTAGACATACATAGGGGTCGGATCGGGAGTAACCACTAGTGATAGGGGAAAAAGAGGGGGGAAGAACATGGGAAATGGTGGAATATGTTTATGAGTGAATTGTTCGCGGCGGTTCAGCCAAAGAACCTCTGTAATTGAAGACACCGAAAAGGTTAACATACCCCAAGATGAAATAGTCAGGGAGGTGCAAATCGGGTTAGCACCCCTTCTCCCGAAGTGACGGGGTTCCTCATTGGACTCAAGGACTTCTCAAAAAAGGAGCTAACCCTTTTGTTCCAGAGCTGGATTTGACTGATTCAGACCTGGATGAAAATATCTTGTCCCAACTCCATTGGCTTAGCAACACCAGTGATGTCAAGGTAACTAAACAAGCTTTGATTGCATTCAAGTTTGGAAATTATGAAGATCAAGTGCTTTGTGATGTGTGTCCCATGAATGCTTGTCATATACTATTGGGGAGACCTTGGCAATATAATAGATTTGTGGCGTTTAATGGAAGAACAAATGTGTACATTGTGAGGAAACATGCGAAAGATAAGCCATATGCTTTGAAGCCTTTGATGACTTCTAAACCTAAAACAAACATGAGTAATGCAAGAGGTGCTTTATTCATTGGGGAGAAGAAGTTGGAAAAGGAAGTAAAGGATAGTGAGGTGGTTTTTGTGCTCATGGCGAAGGAAACTAAAGGAGAAGTGTTATTTTCTGGTGCCCAATGTGACGTTTTTGGGGTACATTGTTTTGAAGGATGGTGTTTATGTTGATCCATCTAAGGTGGAAGCTATCAAATCATGGCCAATACCTAAGAGTGTCACAAAAGTGCATGCTTTTCATGGCCTAACAAGGTTCTATAGAAGATTTGTGAAGATTTCTCATTTGTAGTTGATCCCATGACTGAGTGCATCAAGAAGGACAAAGGGAAGTTTGAATGGAATGAGGGGACGCAAGAAGCCTTTGATTTGATTAAAAAGTTGATTTGCAATACACCAATTCTAGCATTGTCAGACTTTTCTAAACCTTTTAAGGTAGAAACAAATGCAAGTGGAGTTGGAATTGGCGCATTCTTGGTACAAGATAAGAGACCAATTGCTTATTTCAGTGAAAAGTTAAATGGGGCAAAGTTGAACTATTCTACTTATGATAAGGAGCTCTATGCCATTGTTCGAGATTTAGATCATTGGAGTCATTATCTGAGACCAAACCACTTTATATTACATTTAGATCATGAAGCTCTGAAGCATAGCAATGGCCAACATATGTTGAATCCTCGTCATGCTAAGTGGGTAGAGCTTTTAAAAACTTTTCACTTTTCATCCAAGTACAGGAGTGGTAAATCAAATGTGGTAGCAGATGCTCTTTCAAGAAGGTATGCTCTCATAGGTGTTTTGAATTTTAAGTTGCTTGGGTTAGATCTCATAACACGATACTATGAGCAAGATGAGAATTTTGGGCCTATAATGACCCAAATGACGAAGGGGAGTTTGAGCTTTTATGTATTGCATGATGGTTTTCTCTTCAAAGGAAATCTTCTATGCGTTCCTAAGTGTTCTATAAGAGAATTATTGGTGAGGTAAGCTCATGGTGGTGGACTGGCAGGGCATTTTGGCATTACAAAAACATAGACCATGTTACAAGAGCATTTTTACTGGCCAAAGATGATTGCGATGATTGCTGATGTAGAAGTCATTATATCTTAGTGTGCTACTTGTCAAAAGGCAAAAGCATCGTTTCATCAAGGTATGTATACTCCATTGCCTGTTCTAGAGTATACTTGGGAAGATGTGTCAATGGATTTTGTGGTTGGCTTACCTAAAACTGCAAGCGGTAAGGATTCTGTTATGGTGGTGGTGGATGATTCTCAAAGATGGCGCATTTCATACAAGCCTCTGCCCCTTCTTTCTTCGGCAATTCCTGCCATAAGACAGATGATGCAATGCATGTAGCTGATCTTTATTTTCAAAATATTATGAAGTTACATGGTGTTCCAAAGACCATAGTCAATGATAGGGATACCAAATTCATGAGTTACTTTTGGAAATCACTTTGGAGATTGGTAGTGACAAAACTTTTGTTTAGTACATCATATCATCCACAGAGTGATGGAAAAATAGAAGTTACCAACAGGACTCTAGGCGTTCTTTTGAGGGGTTTAGTAAGCAAGACATGGAAAGATTGGGATTTAAAACTGGCACATGCAAGTTTGCTTACAACATATCACCTATATATGCTACAAAACATTCACCATTTAAAGTAGTGTATGGTATCAACCCAAAACTACCAATTGATTTCATATTCATTCCTAAAGATGAACTTGTGCATAGTAATGCAAAGACTAAGGTTTACATGAAGAAATTGCATGCAGAAGTCAGAGCTAGAATTGATAAGGTCAATGATACTTACAAAGAACGAGCAAACACTACAAGACTCACCATGTATACAAGGAAGGAGACTTAGTTTGGTTGCATTTAAGGAAGGAAAGGTTCCCGAATCAACACAAAAACAAGTTAATGCCTTGTTGCAATGGTCCTTTCAAGATCATTAAGGTTGGTGACAATGCATATCAACTAGAGCTGCCACGGGAATATGGAGTTCATGCAACGTTTAACATTGGTGATTTAACTCCTTATGTTCCTGATGATCAACATCGAGGTTTGAGAACAAACTTTTTTGAAGAAGAGGAGGATGATATGAATCAAGATAAGCACGTTGATAACTTCGATGGTTTGATTGAAGCAACTAGGAAGCATGTAACCTTTGGTGAGCTAGCGCCTTTTACAGACACAAGGCTATTAGGGGCATCTAGGGCAAAAATTTACGTGTGCATGCTCACATGCACTTGAGGCACACACGTGAATATGGAAAGATTGGTGGAAAAGGAGAATAAGTTGGTTTTTGCCTATGGGTTTTTTTCCCACTGCACTTGCCAGGGTTTTTCTCATTTCAAGCATTGTGTGTTTTCATTTCTTGTTGAGTCTTGGTCATCATTTTCTACCTAAGGGTCAAGGAAAATGCTTTCTTGAAGGTTTCTTCATTAAAAGATACGCTCTTGCAAAGTTTCTTGAAGATTGAAGATAAATCTTAAAAATGGCGCAAATTTAAAGCGAGCAAATTGGCGAGTTTTTCGCGATTTTCAAGACAAGTTGGGCTCCTTCAAAATTCCGTGATTTTTGGGGTATTTTGTGATTATTATTTTGTTTGTTAGATTGGTAGTTAGTTTGTTAGAATAAAATATAAATTAGTTAGGATTTATGCAAGTTGTTAGTAGATAAGATCAAGTGGTGTGTGTTTATTGTGGCCGGTTGTGACAAGTGGGCAAGTGGATGAATTTTGTGAGTTTTTAGAGTTTGTATAGGATTTATTAGGTTGTTAGAAGGTCGTTAGGATTTAGTTGATGGGTTATTATAAATAGCCTCAATTTAGAATGTAATAACTGAAGTTTGTGTTTATGTGTTTTATTTGTTTTTTTCGTCCAAAAACAATTATGTTTGTTTGTTTGAGTGAACTGGTGCTTCTAGCTTTAAATTCATGTGTGAGAATAGTTTTATGATTGAGGGTGCTTATAGCTTTAATCAATTCATAAAATTATTCGAAAACTAGTTTAAGTTCTTCGTGATTTCTTTGTAGAATTTGGAACTACATTATCTTGATTGTGGATGGCGATTTTCTCTATCAATATTCACCTCACCAACCTTGCTTATGATTTCGAAAGGACCATTACAACGAGGCATCAACTTTTTTTCCGTTGATTTGGGAACCTTTCCTTTCTCAAATTCAACCTAACTAAGTCCCCTTCTTTGTAGACATGTTGAGTCTTGTGTCTATTTGCTTGTTCCTTGTACCTGTCATTGACCCTTTCAATTCTAGCTCTTACTTCTACATGTAGCTTCTTCATGTAATCAACCTTAGCCTTTACGTCTTTATGCACAAGTTCTCCCTTAGGAATGCCAATGAAACCAATAGGCAGCTTGGGATTGACACCATACACTATTTCAAATGGTGAATGATTGACACCATACCTTCTAGAAAGTGCATCAGCCACCACATTTGATTTTCCAGTCTTGTACTTGGATGAAAAGTGAAAAGATTGTAACAATTCCACCCAATTAGCATGATGAAGATTCAATTTATGTTGACCATTGATGTGCTTTAGAGCTTCATGAACTGAATGCAATATAAAGTGATTTGGCCTTAAATAATGACTTCAATGATCCAACGCTCGAACAATGGCATAGAAATCCTTATCATAAGTAGAATAGTTCAACATTGCTCCATTCAACTTCTCACTTAAATAGGCAATAGGTCTCTTATCCTACACTAAGACTGCTCCAATTCCAACTCTACTTGCATATGTCTCTACCTCAAAAGGTTTTGGAAAGTCCGGCAATGCTAGAATTGGCGTGTTACAAAGCAACTTCTTAATCAAATCAAAAGCTTCATTCACCCCTTTAGTTCATTCAAACTTACCCTTGTCTTTCTTGATACACTCAGCCATAGGAGCCATAGAAGCAACTACAGATGAAAAATTCTTCACAAATCTTCTATAGAATGATGCTAACCCATGAAAAGCACGTACCGTCGTGATATTCTTAGGTGTTGGCCATGACTTAATAGCTTCAACCATTGATGGATCAACAGAAACACCATCCTTAGAGACAATATACCAAAAAAACGTCACACTAGGAACCAAGAAATAGCATTTCTCCAGCTTGGAATAAAGCTTTTTCTTTCTCAAGGTCTCAAACACACTCCTTAGATGACTTAAATGATCATTCACACAAGTACTATAAACCAATATGTCATCCATATAGACCACAACAAACTTACCAATGAAAGGCTTCAGGACTTCATTCATCAATCTCATGAAGGTACTAAGAGCATTGGTCAATCAAAAAGGTATGACTAACCATTCATAGAGTCCTAACTTAGTCTTAAAACCAGTCTTCCATTTGTCACCTTCCTTCACTCTTATTTGATGGTACCCACTACGCAAATCAATCTTTGAAAAGACCTGAGAACCATGCAACTCATCCAACAAATCATCCAATCTAGGTATAGGAAACCTATATTTGATGGTAATGTTGTTAAATGCATGAGAATCAATGCAAATTATCCACGTCCCATCCTTTTTAGGCACAATCAAAGTAGGTACCGCACATGGACTCATGCTCTCTCTCACATACCCTCTTTCTGTCAATTTATCAATTTGCCTTTGAATTCCTCTTGTTTCTTCTAGATGACACCTATAGTAAAGTTTGTTTGGAATTTGAGCACCAGGAATAAGATCAATAAGATGTTCAATACCTCTGGAGGCAATTCATGTAGAATGACATCTGCAAATTCGTTGAGCAAAGGTTGCAATACTTGTGGAGTTACGAGTGGATCCTCCTTTACTTCCTTGGCCATGAGCACAAAAACCACCTCACTAGTACTCACTTCCTTCTCTAACTCCTTTTCCCCAATCAACAAAGCACCCTTAGAATTACTCATGCTTAATTTAGGTTTAGAAATCAACAAAGATTTCGAAGCATAAGGTTTGTCCTGCGCATGCTTTCTCACAATGTACATATTTGTTCTTCCATGAAACTACACAAATCTATCATATTGCCAAGGTCTACCCAATAAATATGACATGCATCCATAGAACATACATCAAAAAGTACTTAATCTTCATAATTTCCAATTTGAATACAATCAAAGCTTGTTTAGTCACCTTGACGTCACTTGTATTGCTAAGCCAATGAAGTCTATATGGCTGAAGATGAATCCTTGTGGGCATGTCTAGCTTGTCAATCAACAATGTAGATACCACATTCGTGCATCTTCCTGTATCTATGATCACATATCACAATTTCCCTTGCACATTACACCTTGTGAGAAAAATTTTGTCACGTTGGCTCTCCATGGGTGGTGTTGGTTGTGATTGGAGAACCCTTCTCAAGACCAAACTTTGCCCTCTTGATTCAGGATTAATCTCTTCCACCTCCTCATGAGTATCATATCTCACGTGGTTTCTTCTCCTTCCTCCTTACGTTCTTACTCCTCTCCTTCAAAGTCTTCTTCATCACCCTAATTTCGAGTGGTTGTCACCCTAGTATGCGGGCAATCCTTTTGAATATGGCCTTGTCCTTTGCACTTGAAACAATTCCATGTATCACTAGTTTTAGAAGAGGAACCCTTGTGCTTAGTAAAGGTTGGAGCCTTAAGAGTTTTATCAAAGTTAAGTCTTCTAGGAACAATCTCACGTTTTTTTCGAAAGCCTTAACAAAACCCCTTGATTTGCGTGAGTTTTGCTTCTCCACCCTTGACGCCACTTGCAAACCTCTTCAAACGTCCAATATGGTTGCAATTCTACTTTCTCCTTGATATTCTCAGCCAAACCAGCCACAAAACGTGCCACCTTATGGTCCTCCTTCTCCTCTAAATCACAAATCATAATAAGATTTTCGAACTCCACACTCTTTCGATTTTGCCTAAGTGTATGCATCTTGATATAGTTATCTTGCTTGAAATCTTGTGGAACAAAACGCTAACTCATCTCCCTCTTTAATTTTGTCCATGAGGCTATATTAGATCTTCCATCATTCTCCCTTTTCTTTTGTAATCCCTCAAGCCACAAACTTGCATAAGAGGTGAGTTTCAATTCAGCAACATTGTATGATTTATGATCACCATACTCTTTATACTTGAAAATCCTTTCCACCCTACGAATCTAATCTAGGATTTCAGTTAGATCCATACCACCATCAAATTCAGGGATTTCAAACTTCAAATTTCGATCATTATCTTTGTTTCTAACCCTCTTTTTGCGTTTTGCTCGTGGATCATCACTTTCACTTGATGAATAATCTTTCACAAGTTTTGTTTTCGAACACTCCTCACACTCGATTCTTCACCCTCACAATCAGATGATTCTTGCTTCTTGAACTTGCTTTTGCTTGGTATGTTTCCAATGGAGGCTACCAACTTCAAAAGCTCATCCAAATGATTTTTCAACTCTTCAATTTCGTTTGCATGCGCATCTCCTTGGCTTGTTGCAACGAAAGTCCTTTAGTGAAATTTGTGGGAATTCCATCACCATCTCCCTCCATGTTTGCTAGATTATGAATTTCAGAGTCAAGAATCCTTGAGAATTATAGATCTCTCAACCAGAGCACCAAAAGTTGGTGTGAATATTGATAAGAAAAATCGCCACTCACAATAAGTCTAGATTCAAATTCTATAAAGCCAAACACCAAGAATTTGAAACTAGTTTCTAATAATTTTATGAAATGATTAAAGCTAAAGCACCCTCAATCCCTAAAATTATCCTCATACGTGAATCTAAAGCCTAAGCACCAATTCACAAGCAAAATTCACGAAAATAGTATTGTTTTAAATGAAAACAATAAAACGCACACAATGTGTCTTCAACTCTAAAATTTGATTTGTTACAACGTAATTGAGGCTATTTATATGGATAAGTGGATAACCATCAACTAAATCCTAACAAACATCTAACAACCATAACAAACTCTAAACAAACTAGAAACAACTAACAAACAACAAAAACACACGCTCAAAGCTTATCCTTATCCACAAACGGATAAGAACAAACAACCTTATCACTAGTTATTCATAATCTCCTAACAAATCCTAACTAATTCAAGAATATATTCTAACAAACAAGATTAACATCGATTAACCACTAAGAAACACGGAAAAAACCAAGACACCTAAGACTCCAAGAAACACGCAAAAATGAGCATGATTTTTGCGCTTTTTTCAAGAAATCCCTTCAATCTTTAAGAAACCTTTCAAGATTCAACCTTTAAATCAAGAAATCTTCAAGAAACCATTTCCCATGTCTTTTAGGTAGAAAATGATGAACAAGACTCAACAAGAACCAAAAACAATAATGTCTGAAATGAGAAAAACACTAGCAAGTGCAGTGGGAAAAAACTCATTGGCAAAACCATCAAACCTTCAAAGTTGTCAACTTGCTCACCTTGATTAATATCACTAACTTGCCAAAAAAATCTGCTTTCTCCATCATGAAAAAGATTTTGATTCATAAGTCCATTAGATCTTGGAAACTAGGACATTATGACTTATAAGAGAATCATCAACTACATATTATCTTTCTCATATAATTGACAAACCAAAAGTATTACTTTACTAAGCTAGCTAAATTCTGCATTGCCTTTTCTTTACACAGACACGATTCATCATCATAATTAAAGACAATTTATTAACTATAGCTAATATAAGCCATGCTTACATCATCATGGACAGGTGTCACTCTCACAAAGAAAATTAGGACTTTTTAATTAGCATTAGTATACAAATCGTGCATTGCAAGAGTGCCATATAATACCATAACATAGGAAGAATTAGAAACAATCGTAGTGCAATACGGAAACAAGGAACAATGACTAGAAAATATAGCATATCATTCTAAAATTTGATGGCAATCAGATATGAGCCTGACTTAGATCGTCCGTCTTACAACTTCTTTATGCAGCTGTAGCTAACTACATATTATCAGAATTGGTTTCCCCCTCATAACACAAAGTTAGCTTGTGGCTCACAACAGTTTTGCTTTGAACAACATCCAGCCATTTTTTTATATAATAAAACTACCCAAAACAGGCAGGCATCACTAGTGCAGTACAAAATTTAAAGGTGAACAAGACCATTATAATTTTGTCAGCATTTCAAGACATGAACACATGTTCTTATACATTTAAAAAATATCAAACCTGCATGCAAGAAATGTGGGTCAAAAAATCTCTAATCACATAACTAAATCATAAGGGTATTAAAAATTAGATATCCTAAAAATGAAATCCTAGTGCTTTATCAAAATCATCAGCCACAGCAATAGATAGTTAATTAGTTGGTTCCATCTAAAAAAAATAATACTGAAAAAGGGGCATTTTTACTTTGTTCCCTCCAAATATTAAGTCAACCCAACATTGAATATTGCCATGTATGATCATGTAGCATATGAGAAATCAAACACCATATAATGCTAGTGCCATTTTTACTCCACGAAACTGAATTCTTACTGTGCGTAACTGGAACTAAAAGCATAAAACAGCTTGCATGGAACGTGGAGTATAAGTTGACACCTATGTGTCTCTTAGAATAATGACTTCGAATTTTGTATAATACCTTAAGATATCTTTAATAGATTGTTTGGATAACAAGTTTATAGGGAAAGGGAGGGGAGAGAAATAGGAGGAAGGGGAGGGGGAAGAAAGGGAGAGAGGAAGGAAGTTCCATTTTCCTTCCAAATCTCTCCAATGTTGGAGGAATAGTGTTAATTAAAAGAGGAGGGAAAATGGATCTCTCCCTCTCCCTCCCCCTCCTTCCCCCAATTAACTATCCAAACAAGGGAGCTTGTCGCCTTTCCTTTCCCTTCCCTTCCTTTCTTTCCAATTTCTTGTATCCAAACAATGCATAAATGTTCAATAATAGCAATTTAGCACACAGCGAGCTCTATTGATGAAAATATGGTAGATAAACAACAGATGACAAGAACGACCTGATGCTGAAATGGAGCTGTAATCAGTATCACAGTCTTCATGATTGAGAGAGATTTGACGAAGTGCAGCATTTCCTCTATCAACAACTAACAAAGAACACATAGATGGAACATACACCAAATCAAAATCAGTGGAAAACTTAGCATCCTCACTTGGTCCATCTCTGTACCCTGGGATATTTGACTTCCCTCCAGCAATTGTTGTAACTCCTGCCGTGAGGTTTCAATAAATATCAGTTGAGTTGAATCAAAGCAAGATAAATTTACCTTGAAAGTCAAAACTAAAAACCACAGCAAACCATGGAAAAAAAAGCTATTATTATCTAGATTCATTATCAAAATACATACCTCCTTCTCCAACCTTTCTAATGGCAAGATTGTCAGAGTCAGCAATATACACATTTCCTTTATCATCCATGGCCACTCCTTTTGGATGACTAAAACGAGCATCACTTGGTTTCCCATCCACATGCCCTGTTTTACCTTGAAATGATCCAGCCACTAGCCTTCCTCTACTATCTACAACAACAAATTCAAACCAATAACATAACTCAGGTTGCTATTTATGTTAGAAGCAAGTCCTTCAAACAAGGGCGCGACACTAGATAATATTCTATAAAATCAGATATAGACTTTGATTATTAGTATAATTAAGTAAAATTAGCCGGTAATGTGGAATCTAATGGGTTGTAGCTCTCTGTGCAATAAATTTAACTTAGGTTTGAAGTAACTTCACTCATCTCCTCTACTAAGGACCTTAGTACGTCACACAAGCTTCACTCACAGACAGCTAGAATTAATAAGGGGTTTCAAAAGAATTTGGTTAGCTTCATTCATTAACCAAACTGTACTTGCTCAACTATAGGCTTCACTAACCTAAAACTAAGGGGGTGTTTGGTTTGCATAGGGTAAACGGAATGGAACCCAAAAAGGGAAACAAGTAGAAAGGAAAGGAACAATACCAAATCCCCCTACATGTTTGCTTTAGTCCTGGAAATAGAATGTATTAATCAGTGTGTTACCTCTATGGTTGTTTGGCTCAAAGCAAGGAATGAAAATTGAAAATACCAATATCTAATAAACTAAACATATGCGATTGTTTCATAGTAAGACATTCCAAACACTTCGCACAATCTCACCTTAAAATGAGGTAACGTGTGTATCATGTACCACATGCGGAGCAGCGGAGGATTATCACATTACATATGAGGCTTGCAAAGTAATGAGCAACTTAGTCAAACTCTCTGATTATTTCATAGTCAGACATTAAACTCGCACAATCTCACCATAAACATATATCATGTATCATGTACGGAGGAGTATCTATATACAATGGCAAGTTACTGGATAATTTTACACAACATATAGGATCTGTCAAGTAAGAAACAACTTATAACACTTTACGAAACAAGTACACTGCATTTCATACTAGTATACTGCTACCTCCATAACATAATAGGAGCAACAAACGGGTAACCCAGAAAAATATAGCAAGTACCACCGAAAGAGGACAACATACACTGTGAAAGCGGAGGAGTAATTCGAAAAACATTGCTATTCTCCGAATCAACAGCAAACAGCTCTCCGTCATGATCAACTTTGATGGAATAAGGCACAACACCAATTGCATTCCCTTCGACTACCGTCTCTACCAAGTACCCGCTCTCAAACTGAACAACCGAACCATCTGTAATAACCACATCATGTAATAATCCCATAAAAAAAATAATAATAACATATGAATTTGAACAAAATCAACATCACTTGAATTAGCAAAAAAAAAAAAAAAAAAAAAAAAAAAAAAAACAAACAAACAAAAACAAAAACCTATTAACAAAAATTAAATTTTGAATATTTTTTACCTGATTGTGTAGATGATGGGGAGTTTTTAGTCCATTTGAGGATTGAAGAGAGATGTTTAACTAATGGACCTGCAATAATCAAACAAGCAATCCTTCATCAACTTCATACTTAATTTTCATTTTATTTTTGTTAATGGGGTAAAATTTGAAATGAGGATTTAGAAAGAGAGATTTACCAGTTGGAGTTGAAGCAGCAACAGTAGGTGGGGGATGAGGAAGATATGGAACAAAGAGGGTTAAGAAAGTGATATAAAGATGGAATTTTGACATTGTTAAACAGACAAGGAATCATGGAAAGAGGGATTTATCGGTACATTTATTTTAGGCCATAATTATTCTGTCCAGGTTTTACGGCAATATTCGCCGGGAAAGAAAGGACAAAAAAAATAATAATATGCAAAAATTGTAAGAAGTGTTATGTATTCCGTTCATTCGCTATTTTTCTTTACATTTTTTTTTTTAAGATGTTATATATTTTTCTTTACCAAATAACTTTACTAGGTTTATAATTTTTTTTTATTAAAATGAATCCTATACATCACCCACTATTAGTTGTAAGTTGTTTATCTTTCATCAATTATTACCCCAATTTGACTCTACTATTATTATTATATCATATACTATAATGAAGAGGTGAATAGTAACGGATAAGAAAAATAGGGAATAGAGGGAGTAATAATGATGGTGGATGTCCATAGCCGAAAAGTTTATTTGTAACTTTTATCCTTTACTATTCCTTTGTAATTATACCTCATTAAGTTGTAACTCCTACAATATAATGATGGCTTTTAATATCTTTGGGATGTTACTAATCATATATTACATATATATAATGGTGGTTACCTATGAAAGAAAGGAGAAAATGATATGAATTTTTCTACATCTTTTATCCCCTTCTCTCGATATTATAATACGTTATCAGCACCAAGCTCTAGCTGCGACTGAGCAATAGGAGGAAGAAACTACCAACATCAAAATTTAACAAGTGGATTAGTACATCCGTGACTCATTGACTTGAGCTTAGTATTTTTATTCCCTTGATATAATAAACTATTAAGATCTAATATTTTTCTATCGTAATAACAAAATCACAACAGTGGAATAGTATGTGCCATAATGAATTGTGGTGTTTGATGCATTAGATTATCCAATCCTATACATTGTGCAGTATATGTTTTATCTCTTTTTTCTATCATGGTTTTCACTATTACTAACTACTATTGAATCTAATTTGAGTGGAGTATAACTACTATTGTATAATTTTGAACTAATTTTCAACCTTTGATTATGTCGATTAATATTTTTTTTTCATTGTCTAATAATTATATAAATTTTGTAAGATTAGTACTGTATCTTTTATTGCAAATCAACCTTTGGATGCTACATTTTGGAATTTCATCTGTTATAGCTATTGAGGTTTGGAAGATTTTTTTTAGGGGATTTTGGAAGATAATGTTGCTAACTAATACTCAAATGTAAATGCACTGATAGTTAAGGTTTTCTTCATGAATGTCAATTATAATTGATAAGGCTTAAATAGAATCCATGGTTTCAAACTTGTCGAGTATTAGAAAATTTTTTAATGACCATGAAACTAAAACCTTAAACATTGCTGGATAAATTAGATATAGTCACAAGAAGCTAAAACCTTGATGAGACTTATGCTCCTCTAATAGTAAAGAATTTACAGCAACACTTAGCCTTGGTTAAGTAGATATGGTAAGCTGCTTAAAGAAGAATATAACTTATTTGCGATAATATTTTGGTTACTTGAACACGTCCATCTTAGTCATGTACAGTCTCCACTAGTCGTAAATTGCCAAAACTTCTTAGTTTATGCTTGCTACTAATATATGATTTCAGTTTTCTTTGAATAGAAAGTATGATGTTTGACTACGATTTTTTTTTTTTTTTTTTTTTTGCTTAGAAACTATATATTGTATTACTTTGTTCATTATATCATCGGATACTAATATGTACTTGTTATAAAGTATACATAAATATATGTTACTTGGCTAACATTAATTAAATTACGCAATTACATCATATGTATTACTCCGTATTTCTTTTGGTTACCACTTAAACCATAGCCAAAAACTGAATAGTAAGGTCGGGTTAAATTTAAAATATTCATTAATATGAACTTGAAGAGTTTTTTATTTATAATCATAAAGCTTATTTAAATCATATTGATGTTACTCATTACAAAACATGCATACTCAACTTTATTTCATGGGTGAATGTTCAGTTTTTATATTTTATATTATTGTAGGTGACTTGAAATAAACTTTTAATTGCTTACTTATGAAAATAATGTAATCTAGCTTATGGACATAATATTTAAAAAAAATAATTTATGAAATTTTTTGAATAATTGGTTTTATTGGTGAATAACGAATTATAACAAAAGTTGTTGATTCATAACAAATTAGTGAGAAGAGTTACAAAGAAACTCTTTGGATCATGGACATCCATCAGAATTAGCAATCATTGTTAGTGAAATTCATATTTTCCATGATTATAAAAAAGACTCTGGAAGAGTATGAAAAGTTTGACAAGATTAGTATGCATGTATCAAAATCTTATTACAACTCCGGCAGAGTATGAGTTGTTATTGGATCGAGTATTACTTGATTGTCTTGCCAAGTGAGAAAGAAATACATGTTATTATTCTTCTATCACATCATAGTCATGGTCAAGCATAAAGTGGTACATCTAACAAAGTGATCACTAGTATTGGAAAATTGACCAAAATTTACATTTGAAAAAGTGATTGGATGTGATAATTAGACAGGTCATCCGGGTTTATTTCATACACGTTATGTGAAAACCTAAAGTTTCATTTTATAATTTGTTGACGATCTCTCAAAATAAGATACACGAAATGAATTGAGTGGTAACACATAACAGTGAGATTGGGCTATATTTGAATTGTGCTTTTTAATGATTTGTGTTGAGGAAATTTTCAAGAGATGATATATTAGTTTTGAATATATTTTTATACGAAATAGTAATATGTGACCAGAAGTTCACTTAAATAAGTTATATTGTCAATTATTTGGTGATCAGAAGCTCTTCAAAATCCAAGTTGTATGTGAAAATTTTAAGTAATTAATGTCATACTATCAAGGTTCACTAGTACAAAAATCCACATTTGCTGCGTCACATTTGCTGCGGTTCTTTGAGATTTTTAAAGAACCGCAACAAATAGTTATTAATAGTATTATTGTATCAAATTATTTGCTGCATATTTTTAAAAACCGCGGCAAATAATTATTTGCTCCAGTTATTTATTCTATTTGCTCCGGTTTTGAAACCGCAGCAAATAAAATAATAAAAACGCTCAATAACTATCTTTGTAAGAGCAGGCCCAATAATGCATGATATATAAGCCCAAAGTTTTTTAAGTCTCTCACAACACTAACTNTCTCACAACACTAACCCTAAACCTTCTCTCATCTCTCAACTCCTTTCTCTGATCTCTCTATCTCATCTCTCTTATGTCTTTCTTTCACTAACCCTAAACCTTATCTCTATTTCACTAACCCTAAAGTTTCTTATGTCTTTCTTTGTCGCCTATCTCAATCAACAGCAGCAGTGACAAGGAAAACGGCGATGACGCCTGGAAAACCGCCATTAACGTCGTTGCCGCCGAATACTTGGGCTGTTCAAAACCCAACCAAACTTCTATTATTGAAGACAACCATTTAAGAACTATCAAATCAAGGTCTTAAATTTCTCATCTTTCTCTACCTTATACTACTGTCAATTTTACATAATTTTTCTCATCAAGGTGTTAACATTAGTTTGCTTACTAATAACCCATTTGCTTAAATAAACCAAATCATGGGGGTTTCTTAATTATTTTACTGGCTCGTCAATTTGTTGTTGAAATATTGTCTTTTTGATTTTGGTACACTACACTTTGTAGAAAAATGCATTTGTGTTTTACTCCGTATAGTATTTTATCATACACTTTGTGTTATGAGAGTGTCATTGCGTCCTACATGTGTAATAGTTAATTGGAAGAAATTTAGAGTGTGATTGGTTTTGATTCTTCAAATCGATTTTAGATTTTTTCGATTTCTAAGGTATTTTTTTAATTTCTGTTTTGTTGTTGATTTTTGTGTTGTTTCTTTTATGTTACTTCATCTCATTCTCTCATCTCTCTTCTATCCTCGTCCTCCCTCTTTTTTAATTGATTTGTGTTTTGCGTTTTGAATTATTATTTTTTTAAAATCTAGGGTTTTGATAATTCTTGCTAATTTGCCCCTGTTTTTCCTCTGAATATATCACTTGTGTTAACTTGTTATTAAGTTTGTTTTGAGTATTAATATCTAATCTCTAAGTTTGTTATTAACTTGTTAACTTGTTTTTCCCCTGTTTTGCTTAAGTTAATTAATTAATTATGTTGAATTTGTGGAAATGCGGGAAAATGGGGATAATATCCCGGAAAGTATTCCCAGCATGTGGGAGTATGTGTATATGTTGTCTTGCTCTAAGATCAAGGTCTAGGCAGTCTGTTAAAAGATACAAGAAGTTGATTGCTGACATTTTCCCCAAATCTCCTGTGAGTACTTAATTTCATATGTTTTAGATTTTACGATTTCTGTAATTTTTAAGTACGTTATTTGGTGATGTAGTTGTTACTGGGTTTTTTGGACTACTTTAGTTGTTGTTTGAGGTTTGTTGCATTGTGGGGGCTATGTTGGAATGATGATGTTTAAAAATCGGGTTTTTGCATTGTTGTTTAAGGTTTGTTGCATTGTTGGAATGTTTAAGGTTTGTTGCATTGTTGGGGACTACTTTAGGAGTATGAAGTGATTTTGGTTAAGAAATAGCCGGAGCAGTTGGTTAAGAAACTTTTAATACATATTCTGATTGATCTTTGTGGAGGTAAAAGACTTGGAATGTACATCTTTGGCTGGTATAAAACTATATATTAAGCATTTGATGTTTCTATTCTGATTGTTGTCTGTATTTTACTTAGTTTTGTATTATCCAAGAAACAAAATGAACTGGATTTGGGTTTTAATATGCCGTCTTGTTCCATGTAATGCGAGTGGTGCACTTGGTGTCCTTCTATTTAGCTTCTATTTTTATTTTTATTCTCTAAGGGCCAAAGAAGGTAACAACTTGACTGATTAATTTGTCAAACGTTACTTTGATTTATTTTTTTATATATTGAAAAGATTTGTCTGCAAGCATCTCGTTCCTTGTTTGCCTCCTCTACCCTGCTTGTTGAGGCTTTGCTTTGATTTCTGTGCATATCTCCTTGAGCGTCTAATGTGCTTACTAAAAGCAAAAGATACATGGTTTTTAAAATGCATACAATATGTTACGTAGTGTGCAAAATAGTTTGTATGTATTCAGACCCACATTACTATGACATCTGTATACTGCTTTTGTCATATCGTGTTGCAATAAGATCTCATTGTATGTTTTGGGTGCAAGCATGTTGTGTGAATAGTCACTCTGTTGACAAATTAGAAGCAATTTGCTTTAGTGATGATGTATCCTGGTTGAATTTTTTAAAGGGAGTTTCCTGGTTTAACTGAGTGTTTGAGTGACTGAGTGTAAGTGAGTGTGTGAGTCACCAAGTGAGGGTGATTGTGTGAGCAACTGAGTGTGTGAGTAACTGACTGAGACTGAGTGTAAGTTTTCATGAAGTCATTACAAGTTTTCATAAGAAATAATTCCTTTGACAAGTGATAGTTGTTTGGCTTGGTTCTATTTTCGTGGTCTTGTTTCTCTGATTCCCCCTTTCTTAACTTCCTTGTTGCAATAAAATAAAAAGTAAATTTTAGATTTCATACAAAAATCTCTATAAGATTTGTTTATTATTAATAAAAAATTTGTTCATAATCGATTAGTCATGTGGCAGTAGAACAAACCTTTAGTTATATGTTCTTATTCTTGAATGCTTGAATGAATGAATTAGATTTGTTCTTGTGGCTATTGCTGTGATGTTGGTTGAATGATGAATATATGAATGTTTGTGAATGAATTTTGCTTGAATGATTGAACAAATGAATGGTTGAATGAGTAATGGATGCTTGAATGAGATATTTAGATGAGATTGAGGTTATGATTGATTTTATGAATGAATGAATGGGTTTATTCATGAATGGTAATGCTTGAACGAATGAATAAGAATAGGAATGGTTGAATGAATGTATAGATATGGCTGAATGAATGAATTATGGTATGATTTATACATATTTTTTTTCTGTTGCTCTCTTTGCTCTTCTCTTTATCTAATGGCCCGCCACTGCGTTGCTGCTGCTGGTGTATGTACCGCTGCTGTAATGCTGCTGCTACTGGTTCTCGGACCGCGCTGCTGTATGCTTTGCTTCTCCAATCACTCACCAACAAGTCCATCACCAATCTTGTTTAAGTTAAAAAAAATGCCTTATACATTTAGCCGCCGGGTTTGATGCCTTTCTTATCATGAATTTCTAAGATTCGTATGAATCAAGGTAGTTTAATCTGAAATCTGAAATCTGTAATCTTAGTCGTAAGACGATCAGGGCAGATTCGTAAGAATTGTGTATATGTACTCATAATTTAAGAGTCGTATAATCTGAAAATATCATACTGAAAATGTATTTTTGTGATAGAAGTGTATTTTTTTGTGACAGAAGTGTAATTCAATTGAAAATAATTGATTCTATGTATGTATAACATTTCAGCTTCTAATTTTGCTTTAAAATGCAAAAAAAAAAAAAAATATTTTTTTGGGTGCTTATTTGCTGCGGTTATTCACAAAACCGCAGCAAATAAGTGTTTTTTTTGGTGGGAAACTGCATTATTTGCTGCGGTTTTACAAAGAACCGCAACAAATAATGCAGTTTCCCTCCAATTTCTGGTGTGTTATTTGCTGCGGTTACCTGAATAACCGCAGCAAATAACCCAATTTTTTGTTGCGGTTAAACCGCAGCAAATAAAATTTCATCATTTGCTGCTGCTATAAGTGAACCACAGCAAATACCCGGGAAAAAACCGCAGCAAAATGCATTTTTTGTACTAGTGGTTCCTAGTGGTCCTGAAGATCAATGCCTTGAAATTACAAGCAAGCTTGTATTTGTGTAACAATTCTCTTGATTATATTTGGGCTATTGTAAGTCAGCACATAAGAAATAGAAAAAAGGAAAGTCAACTGCACAACGTATATATCTCCCCATTAATATTGATCTCCTGAAGAGAATCACGTTATGGAAGATTCAATGATAAATGCATATGTATAATACAATGTGCAATTAATAAAGAAATGATTTTTCTGTAAAATTGTTCTCTGGAAGAGATAAAAGTTTTTAACATAATTCATCTGAGAGATAAATTTTGTTGACTATATAAGATCTTCCCAATGAAATGAATATTGCAAATATGTATATAAAGTTGGTCAAGAATTGTGATGCCCCTATATATGAGATATTTTACCAACTTAGGGGGAGAAGAAATAGAGTAAGTTGGCAACATGGAAAATATTGACGATATTTGTGATGGTAATTTGAGAGGCAAACAGAAATAAATTTTGGTCATATCATATGTGTACATTAAGACAAAGCTTGCCAATTTTACTCGAATCAATGCACCTAAGGTGTATGTTGTATGATCGGTTCCAAACTAAAGATTTGATACATGGCAAGATGGTGCAGTTAACATTTTTAAAAGCGTAATAATATATTAATACCATAGTATATACCCTAAAAGTGGTATACATATCTGAATTATAATAGATGACCTATAATATAAGCATTTTAAAGTTATAATGATACATCTTGAGGAATATGATGATACCAGTATATAAAATGATGGAATCGATCAACTGTATGCATATGCAAAATGAGTTGAGTGGATTAGAAAATAGAGATCTAAAATAGGTGTCCAATTTGTGTCGACATATTAATAATGTTTCAAGCTTATCATGGACCTGAAGTCCAATGAATGTGAATAATGATGATCATCAAGGACCAAAAGTCCGACAATAGGTTTTTGAAACCCACACTATACTATGTCTTGCATTTTTTAGTCTTACTTTTAAATGCATGTGTGAGTCGTAGGTAAACACATTATTCATTGCATGTGTAGTTAGTGGTTAAATACATCACTTATTTTATTTGTGTTTTATGTTTAAAATATTGTTAGTATAAATTTTGCGTTTGATCATATTACATGCACTAATTCTATATAATAGTTATGATGTGAAATTTTGTCTATAATATATAAGTTGTGCTTACAACACCATGGAGAGTTACATGTAGAAATTTATACTCCAATGTAAATGTATTTGTGATTATATATATAAATTTTAAAAGCGTTCTAATAGCATGCTGTGGATCATGCATAAAAGTTCCAGAAGAACTTATGTAAGACATATTCAAATATCTAGCCCTTAAAATTCTATATTTTGAATACCACAATGTTGACATCGTTATCAAACTCCCGAAGAGCATTGATGACTAAATTATCAACACTAAACCTGAAGTTTTAGTATGTGAGAGATAATCATAATCTATGGTTCATTGGAGAATTTTCACATTAAATTGTGGTAAGAATGTTTTTTCTTATAATCTAGAAAAACCATAAGCAAAAAATGTAATGACTTGTATGTTATTACTAATTTAAATAAGATTAGATAATGTTGTTGATAATATAACGTGTTGTCATAAATAATGATCAATATTTGATTATCAACAGCTATTTTATATGACTTCCAGAAGAAGACATAAATCTAATGGTTATGATAACTTGAAACAAATATAAAGTAATGGTAAATGCAACCTATGTACTATTTTCAAGAGCATGGAGAAATGAAGATCTCTTATATTCAAGATTTGAAGATTGAAGTCCAGCCAGGAAGGATTAGCTACCAAAGAAGTGAATATTATTCTACTTCGAGTGTGAAGATCCCCAAAGGCATTGAATTCATTATTTTAGAGGACCTCAAGTTATGCATTCATCAGGGGGAGAAAATACACGGTGCACTCTTATTCCCTTACCATGGTTTTGTCCCACTAGGTTTTCCAGGCAAGGTTTTTAACGAGGCAACATCCTACAGCGTATTACGAAAGTGATGTACTCTTTTTCCTTCACTAGGTTTTTATTCCCGCAGGGTTTTTCCTAGTTAAGGTTTTAATGAGGCATACTGTTCAATAATGGACATCCAAGGGGGAGTGTTATGTAATAATTATGGTGGATGTCCATGATCCAAAGAGTTTCTTTGTAACTCTTCTTATCCTTTACCATTCCTTTGTAATTATACCTCATTAAGTTGTAACTCCTACAATATAATGATGGCTTTCAATATCTTTGGGATGTTACTAGTCATGTATTACATGTATATAATAGTGGTTACCTATTGAAGAAAGTAGAAAATGATATGAAATTTTCTACATCTTTTATCTACTTCTCCCAATTTTGTAATAAAAAGTACCTTTTAGAAGTACCTAATAAAAGTTTTATTTTACTAAAATATTTATTATAAGACAAAGTTATATATATAGCTGTTGTACAGTAATACTGTACAACGGGTTTAAAGTTACACTTTTTTGCGCTTTAGGTACTATAACATCAGCTCAAATGATACTTTATTGAGTTTGAGTTATACTTTTTTGAGTTAGTTACCTTAAAATCAGTTTAAGTTATCATGCACATACTTACTTTCTAATTCTAAAAAACACAATTTTAATGAGTTAATATACCTTATTATATCATATATATAATTTATTTGTTCAAAATATTCAATAAAAATTTCAATGATTTTATAGTTATCAAAAATTTAATTCTAGTTACCAAAAAAATTGGTTTAAGTTGGTTGTTGTACAGTAATTTTACTGTACACCGGGTGTATGCAATATTCATTCCTATTATAAACCTTTTTTTTTGGCAATACTACCACTGAACAGATTTCGTTACATATTCCGTTAGTAGGGCCAAATTTATTTTTTCTCTTCTTATTTTATGATGATTTACCATCATTACCTCTCTTCATCTTCATCCAACATAGTAAATACCATTTGTAAGTTGATACATACAACTTAATTTTTTTGTAACATTAACACCAATCATTTTACCAAAACTAAAAGCATTAAAGTTTCAATCAAGCATATATTACTCAATTGTCATATCTTGATTAGCAAGTAGTATAATCCATCAAAATTTCCACCAAAATACTGCTTCCACAAACTCTCATATATGTAGAAATGCTATATTAAAAATAGCAAAAACTTAACAATTGCACACAACACTTATGTTGGTTTCAAAATTAGAAGGGGGTTAATGGTGGTGGTGGCTATACTCCACCGTTCATCATGAAGAATTAAATGAAGGAATTGTGTCCTCGTTATATGTGCAATTACTAAATATAATATGGATCATTATGGAGATAATTAGTTCATTTAATTAAGTTGTCATTATATCATTGCCAGACAGTACTAATGACCATTGGAATTGAAAGTCAAACTGAAGCCTAATTGAATGGATCCTATAAGGTCACACAAAGTGTTATAGGTTGATTATGGACAAAAGCCCATTGTGGGTTTATGTCATTAAACTAGCTAATAGGTAAAGAGGGGACATGGTTGGGCCTAACCTAATTATGTATAATGTGATTATAAATAATTAGTTTTAGAGAATTTATCGGTGTGTGAAATTGATAACTGAAAAGTTAATGAACATTCCCTCTCTCCTATCTTGTTCTTGACTTTTTTCCAATACAGAAAAAAGGTTATTTTGCTTTTTTTTTCCAACTAGCATTGGTGGAAAACCAATCTATGCCCGTGGACTGAATAGAGGAGCAGCGTTTGAGGCTCTAAACTTTTTTGTTAGTAGTACTAATTTTTGTGTAATTCACGCTTCAAAGGTATAATCTAAACTATGTGACCCTTTAATTCTTATGCATGTGATCTTATTTTAGATGTTAAGAATGTGATTCTTGAAATTCCGCTTAGTGCATCTAAATTCTTACAATGGTAACAAAGCTTCTTGCATAATATTATTGGTCATTATAATTTAATTATTTTGGTTTCCATGATGTTATTTTTAATTCAATTAAGAGGGATAAAGCTAATTATTGTAGTTCAATTATCATGTTTTAATGGAGAGTAAAATTATTGGAATTAATTAAATTGTGTAATTGCTCAAATCAACTAAATTCATTCGTTTAGCTCTAATTCTGGTTCGTACCCATGAACCCTAATACACTTTCTTGCCCCAATTGATTCGAAAAGTTCGAATTTTTGTTTATCTTGATCAATTACTCCTGGAAACACTTCAATTTCGCCCCATTGGGCCCCAAATTGTGTTCGAAATTTTGAATTGATGAAACCCTAAAATTTGAAATTCAGTTGGGGATTTTTTTCGAATTAACCTTAAATTATCTATAACTGTTATGCGTTTGAATTTATCTTGAACCTTATATATTCATAAAAGTGTTGTATGGTGGATTGAACTAAATTAAAACTCAAAGGGGCGAGGGGGGATTTAGACAGAGCAACCACAGCTGGGTGGGTGGCTGCTCCGTGTTGGTTTGAAAAAGGGGAGCGAAGGCGAGGGTGTGGGTGAGGTGCGACAGCTGCGGTGGGACTATAGTTGTGGTGAGTGAATGGTGTTTTGGTGATTTTGGTTGAGTTTGCAAAATTATATTTTTGATAAAATTAGTTTAACTAATTAATTAATAATGATAATAGTTTTATTAGTTAATAAAATTATTTTATTAATTAATAAAATAAAATAAAACTTTGCTAATTAATAAGAATTAGTATTATTAGTTAAAAAATCAAATATGATTTGATTTTTTTTTTGAAATATTTTGGTTACATTGAGCAAATAATTCCACTATTAATGATAAATGACTTTACATAATTTGTTATATCATAATTATTAGTTGAAATAATTGAAATAAAAATAATTATTTGGCTCCTTATTAGGACAAAATCTTCTAAAATTGTTAGGAAATTATTACCTTTGAATAATATTATGATTTGATTATATTTTGGTTTAAGTTAAAATGTGTGATATTTTAATTATGGTAATGAATAGTATTTGATATTATCTAATTACCACAATATAAAATATGGAATGGTTTATATGATTGCCTTATATTTTTGATATTTGATATATATTTATTTTGGCAAGCATGATCATATGTTTTATTTTACAGCATTTTGTATGATATTTGATATTGTGATGCTATAGTTAATGACTAGTATGGCACAAATTAAGTTACAAAGGGCCTGTTTACTTTAGCTGAAAATAGTTGAATCGAACTGAAAGTTTTTTTTATAAAGGATTCATGAGTAGCAAAATAAAAGAAGAGCCGAACTGAACTGAACTGAGCTAAACTGAAGTAAACAGGCCCAAAATACGATCGGCGTATCGTGATGTATTTTTGTAACTTAAATACTGTCTGCGTACCGTCAAGTTTTTTTTTGTAATTTAAATTAAAGTTTTATTTTAAATTATTGTAAATACTTGTAATCTAAGAAGAAGTTCATGACGATCAAATGAAGATAAAATTCCATAAAGAGTTCAAGAGGGACATCATAAAGATTAGGTCATTAGGATTTGGGGCCATAGGAGATCCTATTTGGTTTATTTATTGCATTTATTATGCATGTTTTATTTATTATTATTGTTGTCTTTTATGCAATATGAGTTCACTTGTTATAATTATAACATAATAAATTCAGATCCCTTAAAGTAATTTTGAGCTTATTGGCCTACCTAAATTAACACCTATGAAGCCTTAGTTTAAAATGATGGGTCTGCCAAAGCAAAGTGTCAACTAAATTATAGTAAGGGTAATTTCATGAAGGAGATTACATATTATTATGGTTATGCTCAACTAAATTATCAAAAGACAAAGTTTTGGATTTAGAGGCATAGAGATAGGTTTAAAACATGAGATATTACTTATCAACCAAGAATTATAATTGTTATAATTAGTAAAGGAGTTTATTTACCTTAAAATTTTAACTTAAGGGCAGGGCCCAAGTCCACTTATGTTACATTTTTTGTAATTTTGGAATCATTATTTCATTAAAAGGGACAAATTTTGTTTTAAGTGAAATAATGTTAAATAGCTTCTATATAAAGTTATATAAGTTTCAGCATAATATTGACTCTTGCATATATTTTTCTGTATATAAAGACGATAACTCAAATTTTAACTTGTGTCCATTCCTTAAGAAGGAAAAACTAAAAGAGAATAGTTCTCTAGGCTGTAAAAGGAACATGGGAATCGTTCTCAAATCTGAAGAAAGTAAGGTTGTTATTGACACCAAGAAACGTATGAAATTAGGAAGATTGGGCATTTATGTTATTGAAATCAATTTAACTAGTTCTTCATCATGAGTATTAGATACCAGATCTGGTTATCACATTGTTTCTGATGTGCAAGGTCTTAAAAGAACTAGGGAGTTGGCAAAAGGAGAAGTGGATTTGCGCATTGGCAATGGTGCTAAGATCACAGCTCTAGTTATGGGATCATATAGCTTAACTCTTCCTTCTGGTTTGATCTTAGAATTAAATAATTGCTATTTTGTTCCAAAAATTACCAGAAACATTATTTCAGCCCCAAGTTAAGATTATGAGGGTTTTTCATTGATAATAAAAGACAATCGTTCTTCCATGTATTAAAATGAAATGTTTTATACCACCGCTAAATTCATAAATGGTTTATACATATTGGATCTAGATAAACATATTTATAACATAAATGTTAAAAAGAAAAAATCAAATGATTCTAACCCCACATACTGATGGCATTGTCGTCTTGGACATATAAATTGAAAGTGCATTCAAAACTCCAAAAGGATGGAATTTTTGAATCATTTGATTATGAATCCTTTGATGTATGCGAACCATGTTTGATGGGCAAGATGAAAAAATCACCCTTTAATGGAACGGGAGAAAGAGCTAGTGAACTCTTAGGATTAATACATTCGAATGTATGCGGACTTATGAGTGCAAGTGCTAGAGGTGGATATGGTTACTTCATTGCTTTTACTGACGACTTAGGTATGGTTATGTTTACTTAATGAAGCAAAAGTCTGAATCGTTTGAAAAGTTCAAACAATTCCAAAATGAATTATAGAATCAACTTGGCAAAATAATCAAAGCACTCCGATCAGATTGAGGTGGTGAGTATTTAAGACTAGACTTTCTTTATCATCTCATAAATGGCGGAATACTTTTCGAATTAACTCCTCCAGGAACACCACAATTTAACGGTGTATGTAAAAGGAGAAATCGAACTCTATTAGATATGGTTCGTTTCATGATGAGTTTTACTGGCCTTCCAATTTCCTTTTGGGGATATGCTCTCGAAACAGCTACTTTTACACTTAATAGAATTCCATCAAAAGTTGTAGAAAAGACACCATATGAGATATGGACTTGAAAAACTCCTAGTTTGTCTTTTATTAAGATTTGGGGATGTGAAGCCTATGTAAAACATTTACTTTCTAATAAGCTTGCACCCAAATATGATAAATGTTTCTTTGTGAGTTAACCAAAAGAAACAAGGGGCTATTACTTCTACAATCCAAATGAGCGAAAAGTGTTTGTTGCTCGAAATGGTGTCTTTTTGGAACATCTTTTTGGAACAAGAGTTTATTTCCAAAAAGTCAAGTGGGAGAAATGTTTGTCTCGAAGAAGTTCGAGACGAGCAACAGATGGACGTGGTTCACACCATGTCAGAGCATTCCACACATGAACCTCCTTCCGTCCCACTTAAATCTAATTCATGCGAAAATTCACAAATTGTTGTGCAAAATTCTCCTGTTGTAGCCCAGCGTAAGTCTAGTAGGCCATGGGCTCCATCAAAGAAATATGTAGATTTCATATTGACTGAGAGTTCAGAGATTCTACTTTTATAAAGTGAAGAACCTAACACTTACAAACAAGCTATGACGAGTCAAGGCTCCGAAAAATGGCTCAACGCCATGAAATATGAGATGGATTCAATGTCTGAAAATCAAGCTTGAAACTTGTTTGATTTGCCGGATGGGATCTCACCCACCGGATGCAAATGGGTTTGCAGATTGAAAAAAAGACAAGGATGGAAACGTAAATTTTTTCAAGGTAAGGTTGGATGCAAAAGGTTTCAAACAAATTCATGGTATTGACTATGATGAAACTTTTTCACCAGCTGCTATGTTGAAATCTGTCAAGATACTCCTAGCAATTGCAGCTCATTATGATTATGAGATACGACAAATGGATGTCAAAACTGCATTTCTAAATGGTTTTCTAATAGAGGATGTGTATATGACACAACCAAAAGGTTTTGGAGATTCAAATAATTCTAGAAAGGTATGCAAGCTTCAAAAGTCCTTTTATGGATTGAAGCAAGCATCTCGAAGTTGGAATCTTCGATTTGATGAGTCAATAAAAAAGTTTGGTTTTCTTAGAAATGAAGAAGAATTCTGTGTGTATAAGAATACTAGTGGGAGTAATGTACTCTTCTTAGTCTTGTATGTGGATGACATAATTCTCATTGGAAATGACATTCCTATGCTAACATCTGTAAAAGATTGGTTTGGAAAGTGTTTCTCTATGAAAGAGTTAGGAGAAGCAGAGTACATTCTTGGAATAAAGATCCAAAGTGATCGATCCAAGAGAATGTCAGGTTTAAGCCAAGTGTTGTGGGGTAATTTACCCTAATACGTGGCCCAATGACTGGGTGATACGTGGCCCAATGACTGGGTGACACGTGGCTCAATGACTGGTTGACACGTGGCCCAATACGGGAGTGATGAGTGGCAATATCAAGTCAGCTGAAGAGGGAATGACACATAGATCTGTAGGACAAAGCCCATCACTATCAGGCCCACCAAGTTAACCTAACAGTCAATCCAACGATCATGGATGTGACACGTGTCAGCATCCTATGTATGGTGCAATTCTCGAGAAGCCTATAATTAGGTCCCTTTTTACTGCTTTAGGGGACCGATTTACGTCAGCAAACAGAAGCACTCATAATTAAGAGTTTCTCTGTCTAGGGTTAGAGTTTCTCTCTCTAGATTAATGTTAATTGACTGTTCAAACTGCAATTATTCATTAAATATTTGATTATATAAAAGCAAATCACTCTGTGTTGTAGCATTGTATTTGAGTCCTCACATCTCCCTCGATATTATACGAATTTCCCTAAAACAAGTGGCGCCGTCTGAGGGGATAGGATACTATACGATGGCATCACAGGGTATCCCTACATAAGGTATTTCAACTTCTAGGATATGACATCCTCCTAGGGAACACAATCCCCAAGATGAGGAGGTATTAGTGGAGGATGAACCTTCATCCAGTGATGAGGAGGATTACCAACCTCCTCGAAGGGAGGGGAAGGCCCCCCAAGGGGAGGCTCAGTCTGAGGACCATTCCCCCACAAAGGAAGCTCCGGTATCCATGGCGGAGTTGAAAGAGATGATGTCTGAATTTAGGCACTCACTTGTTTCTCAAGTGAAGAGCTTGGTTCTCCAGTCCACTAAGATCCCCAAGACTAAAACTAAGTCCAAGACCAAAAAAGCGGTGGGGATAAAAACTCCAAAGAGAGGAATCATTGAAAAAATTCCCACTAAGACCCCCGAGGTTGACTGGAAAAAAGCTACCCAACGTGCTAGACAAGCGAGGATGACTCGGAAACCCCAGAGGGAGTTATCACAAACCTTCCTGGATGCTAGGGATTACCTGCAAGCCAAGAGGTTGGAAAAAGATATGGGTGCAGCCGCTTCTGAAGCAGCATCCACTGCATTGATGTCTGACACGGACATCAATCCTCGCTGGGGGCAAGGGACTCACCATTACGAACGACACCGAACGGCCTCACCTATCCGAGAAGTACGGAGCTTCATCATCCAAACAAGGGGTATGAAGAAGAGGAAGTGGAATATATCCCGGAGCATCATCAATCCCATCGGGAACCACAAGCGAAACGTGAAGTGGTACCCTCGCATACACCAACAAACAATCAGCTTCCCACCCCAACCATGGGGTGGAAGTCTCCCTTCTCAGTTGCCATCCTAACTGCTCCTAAAGTAGGAAAGGTTAAGGCTCTTAAAATGGACCCCTATGATGGTACAACTGAGCCGGATAACCACTTGTCCACTTACAAGCATTTGATGTATGCTCAGTCGGTTGATGATGCCACCTGGTGTAAGTATTTCCCTGCTACTCTAAAGGGGGTAGCTCAGCGTTGGTTCAGCACTTTACCTTAAGGTAGCATTAACAATTTTACTGAATTAAGTATGATCTTCTCTCATCACTTCATGGCAAACAAGCATGAAAGGAAGACAAGTATGCACCTAGGGAAGGTGATACAAGGTCCTAACGAAAGTTTGAGATCGTATGTAAAGAGGTTCAATTTGGAAATGCTGCAAATACCTGAACTTTTTGAAGGGGTGGCCTTTGATAACTTTGTCAAGGGATTACATTCTTCACGGTGTAAGTTTGATGTGGTGAAGAAGGGCATCCGAACCCTTTTGGAGATTTTGATGGAAGCCGAATCATACATTCATGCTACTGAGATCTGCTGCACAAACAAAGCCGAAAAAGTTGAGAAGAAAGAGAAGTCTCACTCCAAGGCATCTGAGCCTAGCTCGGTCAAGAGGAAAGATGAGAAAAGACAGGGTGTGTGGACCATTGGAAATTCCACCAAGGACACCCCACCTAACCCACAGAAGAGGGCTAGGCCGTACGAACCTGCCTATGAGTTTACCAAGGACTCATACCACATCCTTATGGAAATTAAGGACAAGTTTGAATTTGAGGCTCCTCAACCACTGAGAGGGCCAGCCCGCTTCCGAAACAACAACAAATATTGTCATTATCATAAGGATGTGGGCCATGATACCAATGATTGCAATAACCTAAAAAGGTTGTTAGACAAGTTTGCAGGGAAGGGTATGTTGGATCAATATGTCGTAAAGTCGAAGTATAAGTTTCAAAGAAAAGGCACAGACAAGGCCACTGATGACCCAGACATCGACTCGGATGTAGTGCATGTGATTGCTGGGGGGGTTTGCCTCTGGAGGTCCTATCATAAAAGGGACGAAGGAATACCTAAGAAATCTTTCCCAAGTGGGGGTTCCCAGCAAAAAAGAGAATGATGAAGACTTCCCTGATGTTATGATCTGTGAGAAAGATAGGGGTGAGGTGAGAACTCCCCATGATGACCCTCTAGTGGTTGAGATGAAGGTAGCAAATCTGTGAGTCAGAGGAATCCTTACAGATACTGGCAGCTCAACAGACATCATAAGTATGGCTTGCTTGGAGAAGCTAAAATTCCCTGAAAATACTCTCTAGCCAATAAGACATCTAACTATTGGTTTTGGGGGCGGTATAATCCATCCTGTTGGCTCAGTTACCCTGCCATTTAGGGTGAGTACCAAAGAGCAACCAAAAAATCTCTTTGTGAGATTTCTTGTAGTTCATGAGCACATGGCTTATAATATCATTTTGGGGAGACCTACCTTGAATTCGATCAAAGCAGTAGTAGTTCCTCACCTTATGTTGATGAAATTCATTTGTAATGATGGGACAATCGGCACTCTACGGGGTGATCAAAAGACTGCTAGAGAGTGCTACTTGACAATGTTAAAGGCATCAACCCCTAGTCAGGCCAAAGAGAACGCACCGCAGGCCAAGAAGCGGAAAACAGATGAGATTGAGCCTAAGCCGGTTATGATCATTCGTGATATGTGCATACCGGATGAGTTGAGGCCTCAGCCAGCGGGGGAGTTTATTGAGGTTTGTTTAGAAGAAGCAAGACCTGACAGCGTTCTCAAGGTGGGACAAGTACAGGCTCCCGAACAGAAAGAGAAAATGGTAAATTTGTTGAAGGAACTCAACGATGTGTTTGCCTTCCATGTGAGTGAAATGCCGGGCATAGATCCCGGGGTAATGGTTCATCGTCTAGAAGTCAGGCCAGATGCTAAGCCTGTTAAACAAAAGAAGAGAAACCATGGAGAGGCAAGAAACAAGGCAGCAGCCGAGGAGGTCCAGAAGTTGTTGGACGCTAGGTTCATTCGTACATGTGACTATCCTGACTGGGTTGCCAATGTGGTCTTAGTGCCAAAGCTCATTGGGACATGGCGTATGTGCGTTGACTATACCGATTTGAGCAAGGCATGCCCCAAGGACACTTTCCCTTTGCCTAAAATTGATCATTTGGTTGATTCGACGGCGGGGCATGCCCTGATGAGCTTTATGGACGCAAACTCTGGGTTTCATCAAATTCCATTATGGCCCGATGATCAAGAGAAAATGACTTTTGTGACCGAATATGGACTATACGTACTGTTACAAGGTAATGCCCTTTGGTTTGAAAAATGCACCAGCCACGTTTCAAAAGCTCGTCACTAAGGTCTTTAAAGATCAGCTGGGAAGAAACATCGAAGCCTACATTGATGACATTATTGTAAAAAGCAAAGCAAAGGAGGATCATGTGGATGATTTGAGAGAGACTTCTGAAAACCTTCGCAAGTATAATATGAAACTAAATCCAAAAAAGTGTGTTTTTGGAGTAGATTCAGGAAAGTTTCTTGGATTTTTGATTGATCAAAGAGGAATTGAGGCCAATCCAGACAAGATACAAGCTGTCACTAATATGACTTCCCCACGCACTGTGAAAGAACTCCAACGGCTGACTGGATGTCTGGCAGCACTTGGTAGGTTTTTGTCTAAGTCTAGAGACAAGTGCCACTTTTTCTTCGACACTATTAAGAAGAAAGCAAAGTTCGAATGGACGGAGGATGCTGAACAAGCCTTGATACGCATAAAATCCCATTTACATACCTTGCCACGGCTTGTCAGCCCCTTGCCCAAGGAACCCCTTTATATGTATCTTGCCATTTCAGAGTGGTCTGTTAGTGCAGCTCTGGTGGCAGAAAGGGAGGGGTCTATTTTGTAAGTCATGTCCTCAGAAATGCGGAGCTAAGGTATTCCGAGGTTGAAAAGTTTGGTCTCGCACTTTTCATGGTATCAAAGAAGTTAAGGCCATATTTTATGGTACACCGCATTGTCATATATATCGATCAGCCGTTAAAGCTTCCATTCACCAAAATGGAATCTTCGGGAAGGGTGCTCAAGTGGGCAATAACACTGCGAGGGTTTGACTTGGTATTTGAACCCCGAAAAGCTATAAAGGGGCAGGCGTTGGCGGATTTCATAGCAGAACTGACAAGGCCTCAATTCCCACCAAACCTTTCAAGGATATGGAAAGTCCATGTTGATGGGTCATCCACCCAAAATGGCTGTGGAGCAGGGCTGATTTGTGAATCTCCAGAAGGAGATAAGTATGAGTACGCTCTTCGTTTCAAATTCCATGCCTCCAGCAACGAGGCGGAGTACGAAGCTGTTTTGGCAGGTGTTCAAATGTGCAAAGCGGCAGGTGCCGAAGAAATTGAAGTGATTTCTGATTCACACTTAGTTGTAAGTCAAGTTAATGGAGAGTATGAAGCTAGGGATGATACCATGGTTCGGTATTTGGAACTTGTAAAGGGAGAAACCAAGGTTTTGAAACATTTCTTTATCACACAAGCACCCAGATCTGAAAATCATCAGGCGGATGCCCTTTCAAAATTAGCTTCTTCAGCACTTTCTGACACCCCCAGGACGATATTCTGGGAAGTTAAACAACAAAGAAGCATTGATGTACTGGAAGTCCAAGTGCTGGATAGGACTTCCACATGGATGAATGATATCTCGGCATACAAGCTGAATGGCACACTACCAGCTGATCGGAATGAAAGTAAAAGAGTGATAAAGAACGCTGAAAGGTTTGAGATTATCAATGGGGAGTTGTTCAAGCGGGCATTCTCCAAGCCCTTGCTTAAGTGTATCACACCAGAAGCTGGACAGGAAGTTCTTGATGACTTGCATAGAGGGGTATGCAGCAACCACATAGGTGGAAGGGCCCTAGCAGAAAAGGCATTAAGGCTTGGTTATTTTTGGCCAACCCTAAGCAAGGATGCGATGAGTATGGTGAGGACATGTGACAAATGTCAAAAGCATGCCCCATCAATCCATCAACCAGCAAACGTTCTAAACCCCATCGATAGTCCAATACCTTTGCAAAGTGGGGGATGGATATCTTAGGTCCATACCCTCCGGCGTCTGGGCAGAGAAAGTATGTTTTTGTAGCCGTCGACTATTTCACGAAGTGGGCCGAAACTGAAGCAGTAAAGAATATCAAAACGAGTGATGTGAAAACGTTCATCTGGAAGTTCATTCTAACCAGGTATGGTATGCCTCAGGCCATGGTGTTTGACAATGGTAGGCAGTTTGAGACAGATAAGTTAAAAGACTGGTTAGCTGATCAAGGTATATCAAGTTACTTTGCCTTAGTGGGTTACCCGCAAGCAAATGGTCAGGTAGAGTCATTTAACAAAATCATGACTGTGGGAATCAGAAAAGAAGTTAGAAAAGGCGAAGGGTTTATGGGCTGATGAGCTGCACAATATTTTATGGGCCATACGCACAACAGCTAAGAACTCCACTGGGGAGACACCCTTTCTCCTTGTGTATGGGGCAGAAGCAGTCTTACCAATTGAGCTATGTGAGCCAACCCTTCGCGTAATGCTGTATGATGAGGAGGCTAACTGGGAGGCCATGAAGATTGCATTAGATTTGCTGCCAGAAACAAGGGGCAATGCCACCCTAAGGCATGAGATATATAGGTTAAGAGTGACTCGGGCATACCAGAAGAAGGTTAAAATTCGGCCGCTCAGAAAGGGGGATTCTGTATTGCGCAAGATGCAAGCCGTAGGGCGAGCCAATGAGGAAGGGAAGTTAACTCCGAACTGGGAAGGACCATACTGTATTATTGAAGAAATTCGGGACGGGACATACCGTCTAGAAACACCAAATAGAGTACCAGCCTTAGGGACTTGGAATACTGCTAATTTAAGGAAATACCATTTCTAGCATGCCTTAGATGTTGTTTTACAACTAGCCAGCCTGGAAACCTTAAAGCCAAAGATGCTGCTTGGCAACTAGGCCTCTTTTTGTATTTGCCTTAGATGTTTTGTACTTAGCCATTTTGATGAATAAACTCGTTTACCCATTTCATATTGAAGAACTTGAATGCATGGTATGATTTACTTAGTTAAATTAAATGTATAATTGATTCCGTTTTTATTCATCACTTAGGTGCTAAATATACAGGATAAACAGAGAAGTTCCTAGTGATCCCTTGTCTAATTACAGCCACTCACAGAGAGCAGCTCGGACAACATAGTTTTCTCCCTACCATAACAATAAGAGAAGGACACCGATAGTCCGGAGACCTCCAAATTTTGTTATAGGAGAAGAGTTTGGCCACCCATGCCTTCTCGTCCCAAAGTTGGCTTAAATCTTGTTGGCCACGTAAGGCCAAGAGGTAGCTGGCTTATTCAAGTCCTTACCCGGTGTTTAGAGATCGTGGAGGGATATACATTGCAGAGACCCAGTTCGACATATAAAAGCCGAATTGATAGCAATATCAAAGTTCATTGCAAAGATCCAGTTCGGCATATAAAAGCCGAATTGATAGCAATATCAAACTTCACTACAGATATCCAATTCGGTATACAGAAGCCGAATTGGCAACAAATTCCAAAATCATTTTAGAAACCCAAGTCGGTATACAGAAACTGAATTGATAGCGAATCTAATGCATTCCCCAACAAACTTATTCAGTACTAAAAGGTCAAATTGGTACTTAACTACTGCTACTCACCTAGATCTCATCCGGTGTTTATGGAACTATCCACTCGGGATCTGAACACCGAAGAGTTCGATCACGAGTTTACTAACTCTACACGTTGGTGTAAGGGATGTGACCAAAACTGATGTGTCAATACGGATCACGAATGCATCCCTATACTTGAAAAGTGCTAAAACTGAAATTGCTGAAGGTTTCAGCCATACACACTCCCTTGATCAACACAACCTAGTTTAGGGACAAATGTGGTAGTAAACTAGATTTATTGTTTGGGGCATGGAGACTGACACATTCACAAATTTCAGGGGCAGCAATATGCCGAGGGATGGTCTACTTGGCAAAATTCAAAGTTTACAAGGACAAAGAGTTAAACTATGTGGAATGCCGAGTGATCATCCTTACTTCAGAAATTCAAATGCTAAAATGAAAACAAAATCTAGCATGTTGAATGATGAATTGCACTTGTAAGTTTTTGCAAAACGAAATGCAAAAACGAGTAAACCCAAAAATACATGATAATACCAAAAGTATATATATATATATAGCAGATGGCACGGTATTAAGAAGCACCAAACCATTGATATTCAAAAGTCTGGTGAGTGAATCACCAGACCAAATCATTGTTAAAAGTTACAAACTGGTCATAAAATGACCAGCCAATTCCCAAAGTTTGATAAAAGCTAAAAATATTAAAAAGCTTGAAGGAAGGGGGGAGGAGCTTCATTCTTCGTCTTCTTCCTCATCATCATCGTCCTCCTTGGGCTCCTGGAAGAAAGGCTCGGGTTTCCCTGCAGCATCTGCAGCAACCTTCAAGGGAGCCCAATCCAGATAGGGCTGGAACCATGAGAAGGCGTTTTCAGGGAAAGCTTTTTCCCACGCCACCTGAACCAACTTCTGTTGAGCAATTTCAGCCTCCTGGACGGCGGCTGCAATCTTCACGGGGACGAGCAGGTTGGCCTGCTTGTGCTCCTTGACAGCTTGATTCAGTGTCTCCTTCTCTTTGAGGAGGGATGCATTCTCCTTCTCTAAGTCATCGGCCTTTTCAGCCGATGCCTTCCATTGTTCAGCATTGGAGAGGGCGTCATCCCTCTCCTTTATGAAAGCATCCCTCTCAAGTTCCACCTCCCTACATCTCGCCTCGGCCTTAGCAAGTTCGGCCTGGAGGTTGACAATGCTGGCCGCCTGTGCATCCATGGTAGCACGAGAGGTTAGGTCATGTTTATAAGTGCTAAACATGGCGGTATCAATCACCGTCTTTACCTCTCCCCGAGCCTCCTTAAGCTCTCGCTCAGTTTGGGCTTTCCATTCATTGGCTGCATCTAGCCGAATGATAGCCTGCACTTAACAAATTCAGTTAGAAGAATGGGAGAAATATATGTTGATAAAGGACGAAAATGAATGGGTAAACATACCTCTAGGAGAGCATACTGCATAGGGTTAATCGCCCCCTCATAGCAATTCTTCATAGAGCTTCGGTATTCGGGGGGGGGGGGGACGATCTTCATGATCTCCTTGATGAGCTTTGGCCTTTCAGGGCTGGGGATGCCTTGAAGAGGACGAAGATAGTCACCCTCCTCTCCTTTGGTCTCTGCCGATTCTGCAATAGCCAAAGGCAGTGGTTTAGAGCCATCAGGACCTTGCGATCCAACATCACTTGCTTCTGCAAGTAATGCTTGCACGCGGTCAGTAAAGAACTTACCACTAACGCGGGCATGAAATTCTATGCCAGTTCTTGCACAGACGAAGGGATGACTTCTTTGGCCCCCTGACTAAGGCCGGCCAGAGCATCGGAGGAAGGAGCGGCAACCCCCTCTTTCCCCTTCCGAGAGACGCCAGTCAACACCACTGCTCCGGTTAGAGGAGCAGTAGTGGACACCTTCGCCTCCGCGGCGTCCCTCTGATGAGGTTTCTTGCTCTTTTTGGTAGAGGCCGAAATGGCCGGCCTCTTCTTGCTAACCTTCCACGTCACCTAGGAAGGGGCACCACTCTCCAGAAAAGAACACAAGAAACAAGAGATGAGTAAAAATCCTCTAACACAAGGACTCAATTCGGTATCTCTAATCCGAGTCAATAGAAATTTAATGTGTTCCATTAACAATTAACACCCTACTCGGTATGCTAATAATGAATGGGAAAGATTTTGGTACCCCACACATACCTAATTCGGTACCCTAATGGAAAAAGAAGATAAAACCAAAACTAAATCTCTCCACAACTTACTTGTTCGGCCTATGCATGCCGAACAGGACGATTGTGAAATCATTCCAACAGGTTACCTGTTCGGTCTATGCATGCCGAACAGGGTGATTGTGGAATCACTTCACAACTTACCTGTTCGGCCTATGCATGCCGAACAGGGTGATTGTGAAATCAATTCACCACTTACTTGTTCGGCCTATGCATGCCGAACAGGGTGATTGTGAAATCACTTCACAACTTACCTGTTCGGCCTATGCATGCCGAACCGGGTGACTGTGAAATCACTTCACAACTTACCTATTCTGCCTATGCATGCCGAACAAGGTGATTCTAAAATCACTTCACCACTTACCTGTTCGGCCTATGCATGCCGAACAGGGTGATTGTGAAATCACTTCATAACTTACCAGTTCGGCCTATGCATGCCGAACAGGGTGATTGTGAAATCACTTCACAACTTACCTGTTCGGCCTATGCATGCCGAACCGGGTGACTGTGAAATCACTTCACAACTTACCTATTCTGCCTATGCATGCCGAACAAGGTGATTCTAAAATCACTTCACCACTTACCTGTTCGGCCTATGCATGCCGAACTGGGTGATTGTGAAATCACTTCACAACTTACCGGTTCGGCCTATGCATGCCGAACAGGGTGATTGTGAAATCACTTTACAACTTACCTGTTCGGCCTATTCATGCTGAACCGGGTGACTGTGAAATCACTTCACAACTTACCTGTTCGGCCTATGCATGCCGAATAGGGTGATTGTGAAATCACTTCACAACTTACCTGTTCGGCCTATGCATGCCGAATAGGGTGATTGTGAAATCACTTCACAACTTACCTGTTCGGCCTATGCATGCAGAATAGGGTGATTGTGAAATCACTTCACAACTTACCTGCTCGGTCTATACATGCCGAGTAGGGTGATTGAGAAATCACTTCACAACTCACCTGTTCCGCCTATACACGCTGAACAGGGTGATTGTGAAGTCACCTCACTAAGCCTCTATGCAGCATGTAGAAGTCGAATAGGGTGGCTGCATAAAAGTTTAGAATGCATGCTCATGGTCTACATATACCGAATGAGTATTTAAAAAACAGGAGCTCATTTTCAGGTTACATGCCGAATACAAAACTACCCTTAAAACCTGAAATTGTTCAGAATTATGAGCAAGACGAAAGTTACCTCGGTCACCTTGCGACGGTCCCGCCATTCCTGGTTCTTTAGCTTAAAAAGCTCCTCCAAGTACTCATCACCCGTCTTTTCTCCCTTCTAGCTCGGGGTTAGTTGGCTCATTGCTTCGTCTGCATTCAACCAGGAAAAATTGATTAATTATGTAAAACTTTAACAAAAATTAGCAAGTATGAGAAGACTGACGGTATTTGGATTACCTCTAGGCATGCTCAAAGAAATGCTACATGTCGACAGAAAAGTGTTGCTCCTAAACAAAGTAAAATCAGGCACCCACACCACTGCAACAAAGACTTTCTTGTTCCTACCTCCCCTCGTTTTCACAGTCACTTGCCGGTTACCGAGAAGCTTGTGTTAAAAAAAAAGTTAAATTTTGGATGAATGGGGGGAAGGTCTGGGTTCCTACCAGCCAGATAGGGGTTCTCAATCCACTCGTTCACAGAGTCGGCCAGACCCTCTTGGCTGATGTGAACATAGAAGAAGAGGTGTCTCCACCTTTTCCATTTGTTTGGCTTGGAGGCTATCATCATGAAGTTTTTCCTGGAAGAGATGACGTACCAGTCATCTCGCTCTGCGTCCACACGCTTGATCAAATGCATGTGGCAGAAAACAACAAAGTCCAAGGGGATCCCCCTTAACTCACATGTGGCAATATAGCCAAGAATGTTCGTCCAGGAGTTGGGGGTGAGTTGCCAGAGTGCAACTCGGTATCCCTCCAAGAGGGTAATGCTAAAGGGATGAAGGGGAAATCTCAACCCTAGGTCAATAGCCGCCTTATATACCGGGACGGTCTTATCAGGAAGAACGATGATGGATTCCCCAGCAGGGGGCACCCTTATCTTAAAACCAGGTCCAAAGGCACATGCCCTCCTATAGACCTCTAACTCACTCTTGTAATGATCCCTAAAACTTTTATCTAAGAAACAATTGCTGAGTGTATAGACTGGCTTGGATGACGATTCTCCTTCGTCGTCCTCACCATCCTCTTCATTTGAAGAAGATGAGGCTTCGGGCTCCTCCTTCTCAGGGGCCGGATGAGGGTCAATCAACTGCTGTTGAGCAGCTGTAGAATTTAATAAAGGATGATACTCTTCTACTGATACGGCATCTGAAACTTCATGAGCAGGCACCCAGAAGCTGCCTGATCCTTCGGACACCCTGGGCGTTTTCTTTGTCTGTGCCATCGAAGAACCTTGCACAGGTACAGGCACAAAAGCAGGCCCATCAGTATAATGATCAATCATACAAAACTCTAATGTATGAAAAGGTCCGTATACGAACGATTCCTCTGTCTCCATGGAAGGGTTTGACCTTTCAGGGGACGGAATCAGTCTGTAAGACTCAATGGGAGTGGAGGTGAGTGATTGACCCAAGGTACTAGATTCGGTGTCCGAATTACTACCTTCGTTAATTTTTAGTTGCAACACTTATTTTTTTGGGATGTTATCAAATAATTGCAACACTTACTTTTTATCTTTTTTTGGTAAACTTTTTGGGGTGAATTTACCAATATACCCATGCTTTATTTTTTAACGAAAACTTAAGCAGATTAATTAGTGGCTGATTGTGGGTTTCACCATTGGATTAACATCTAATTACTCCCTCCAAATATTTATCCCATCTCCCAACTACCTCCATTCATACATTGAATGTATTGATTCTGGAGAACTGATTGAAAGATGAAGCGTTTCATCTCCATTCAATTCATGTATCAGTCCCTCTTTAATTCTCGCCTATTTCTCTGCGTTCTCTCTTTCATCTTCTCAATCATTTCTCTCTCTTATCACTTTCGTTTTACAAACCGTAAAAAAAAAAAGGAAAACACTCTCTCTTCTTCAACCCTCACCACCTACAAAACAAAAACAATGTCAGATCTGAGTCCTTTACATAAAGCATTGTTTGAAACAGAAAATGAGAAGGAAATCCAGTATTTGTTCTTGATGATCGAGGGTATTGAGAAGGGAGCTAAGTTCCCTATGTCAGCCTACTACTCCGGCGAAGCTGCGAAACACCTTAATCGTAATCTTCTTAAAGCTTTGGGTGAAGCTATTGGTGCTCATGATGTAGATCTGAAAGGAACACCTCCTTCTTCTTCAAATCGCAAGGGTAAAGGGGTTTCTAGGGTTTTAAACCCTATTGGAAACCTCCTTCGTGTAAGGAGGTCTTCAAGGAGGAAGGGAAAGCGTGGTGTTAAGCTTGTTGATCTTGAGGATGAGTCCCCCCCAACTGCTGAACCCTGTAATAAAATGGATGTTGGTGTTGAGCCCTATGATGAGCCACCACTAGCTTTTGAAGACCCCAACCACCCCTTTGATGAGTCCCCTGTGCTGGCTCTCCCAGCCACCCATTCTTCCTCCTCTGACGATGACGCCAAAGGCAGAGGAAAGGCGGTTGTTGGTGGTGGTTCCCCTGAGATCTGATGGGTGGTCGGTAAAAGTCGTTATACCGTTAATTATTTTTGTGATTGTTTGTTTGTTTTGGGTTTCAACTGTTCTTGGTGTTTACCTGTTAGATCCGTATAATATAGTCTCCTTTTACGGGGTGTTGTTGATGATTATACTGTTGTTTGTTTGTTTGTTGTTGATTATACTGTTGTTGTTGATGTTTGTGTTTGTTTTTGTTGATTATAATCTTGTTGATTAAACTGTTGTTCTGTTCATTAAACTGCTGTTATTGTTGATTAAACTGTTGTTGTTGATTTTGATTATACTGTTTTTAATTAAACTGTAGTTGTTGTTGATTAAACTGTTGTTGTTGATTTTGATTATATTGTTCTTGATTAAACTGTTGTTAATTATACTGTTGTTGTTGTTGTTGTTGATTATAATGTTGTCATTGTTGATTATATTGTTGATGGTTAACTGTTTGTGTTTTTGTTTGTTTTTTGTGTTTCTGTTTCATCTTCTCATACTTGTTTCATGTTCATTAAGGTCATTATACTTGTTTGTTGTTTGTGTTTCTGTTTCATCTTGTCATACTTGTTTTTGTTGTTCTTCATTAAGTTGTTTGTGTTGTATTTGTATGCATGTTTTTTCATGGGTCAGTTGCTTTGATTATGTTGATTGGTCCCTTGGTTGTTCATTGATGAATGATGATCACCCCTCATATGTGCAACACAATTCAGTCCCAACTAAAAGCTTCATGCAAGGCAGTTACATGAGCCTCATATGATGGTACATTATGAGTCCCCATTTCTGTGACTTAAATTGATATTTGTCTAAATTCTAAATGATGAAGGGACTCATTAAAAACCCAATCAAGAGTTGTGATGCTCCTGTTCTGTATATAACAGTTCAGTTGAGGTTGATCACTCTCATGATTAGTAGTAATGATGAAATATTAACTCTCTGATGGATTGACAAATACAGAATGAAACAAGGTTGTTCTGCAAAATATTATGTTGCCATGTTTTTCATTTTCACTTCAAGGTCATACACACATTGCTTGTTATCATGACTGCCTATTCAAAAGTGCCTTACACACATACATATTTACAAACCTACACAAAATCAGTCATTCAAAAATACATATAACCTGATTGCTTCATTACTCCATTGAAGGTGTTTAGGTTATATGTGACAGTCATGATGTGTCTTCATGAGTCCCTTTGTTGTTCAGTCAGCATCAACTTGTAGATTGTTATCAACTTGTGCATGTCTTTCCATTGTTGGTTGCCTGAATCGGTCATTCAAGTACTGCACAGCTTCTTCCACAATTTTTTGATCAAATTCTAAGTTATCTGGGAGAAGTCCCAACTCATCCAATCCCCTCTTACCCATATGATCTATCTTGTAATTGTTCCCTCCTTTTACTGACAATATGTCAAGCATACATGATTGCAATGTAAGCCAAGTGTATTTGTTTGCAATAGGATCAAGTGTGTCATATGCATGATTGACATGATCAATGAGTTCCTCAATTGTTGTTGGAAAGTGTTGGTACTGAATTGATTGAATTGAGTTGAATAACCCTAGGTCTAGGACATTAAGGTTCGGTGATTTAGCTGGCTGGAAAACCGTATTAATATTCCATCCATCTGTCTTTATTGCTTGCATCCATTCATTGTCAAATGAAATTTGATGAGGCCTAGCATTATCCCATTGAATGTAAACTTCTTTTCCTATAATTTCATGGGGCCAATTTTGTTTTACACATGGGATATTGTATTTAAGCAACATCTCTCTCACTACCTCTCTTGTCACATTTTGATGAGCCTTAACTTTCCAACTTCCTGCTACCCTGTTCTTGCTGTTGTTTGTTGCTTGTTTGTTGCTTGTTTGTGATAAATGAAAGGCCATATTCCATATTTCCCACTGTGAAGCATTCTTCCTGATTCATCAAACAAGGGTCTCCCAATGACAGCCATAAACATTGCCTTGATTTTGTACCTTTTTGACACTTCGCATTTGTAGGGGTCATCCTCCTTTGGCAACAAATAAAATCTTCTTGTTTCTGGGTTCAAGTAGAACCACTTCTCATCTGTGTGTAGGGTGAAATGCATATCATGAAATGTTGCTTTTTGGGTTGGAGTTCCAGGAATGATGTGTGATAAAACCCACTTCATTCTTGCAATTTTGTGGTCAGGGGTTAATCTAGGGTGATTGCTGCTTTTGTGACTTCTTAGTCTGCCCCTTTTCTTAAGGTTGTGCACTTACACATGAGAAACATTCAAATGTTTTGCAAAAGATCTTAAAGTTGTCCTGAATTGTAATGGCATTGATTGTAAAATATGATCACCGATTTCCTTTGGTTTTCTACCCACTTTACCTGTTTTGTGGGATCTGACATCAATCAACTGCCCTCTCTGCCTCTGTTCCTTTACATATGAGTACAGTCTACATATTGTTGATTTGTGAACCCCCACTTCCCTTGCTAATTGTGCCTGACTTCCATATGGGAGGGTTTGTTCTGTTTCCATCGCAAGTATATTGTCAACTGTTTTCCTCCTTTTGTCAAGGGATGATTCTGGTTTGCAGTGACTTACAATATCCTCTGTTTCCGCCCTTTCTCTTTGTTCAACTTGTTCTTGTTCAAGCAGAAGTTGTTCTATGGAGAACCACCCATCATCAACTTCGTTGTCAGCCATTGTTGTTTTGGCTTGAACTAATAGTGTTTCTGCCTTCCCTGAGTCCCTTTTTGCAGGTTAGAGAAGGGTGGATGTGAGAGGATTGCTACTTTTTGGGGATGTATATAAAGGCTAACGTGGGTTCAATGAAGATGGGTTGGGGGCTGCTACTGGAGGAGTTTAGGAAGAAGGCTGACTTAGGAGATTTGATGTTTTTTTTTTGTGATTTTGCCATGTTAGTTGGCTGTAATTATTTGCTTCTTCTCCTCCTTTTCTCTGTTTTTTTTTTGGGCAAGCAGCAGACTTCATGAAATTTGTTTAAGTTGTATGGGATTTATATTTATGGGGTGGTAGATGATTAGTGGGAAACATTTTGATTTGAATTTCCTCTAAATGTAGAGGGAAATTCAAAAACACCAAAACAATTGATGTTTCGAGGGGGAACTTTCCCCCCCTAAAAATTTGGCTCCAAATTTTGGGTGGACCACCCATATTTTACTTTTCTTTAATCATTTTTCTCTCTCTCCTCTCTATTTAATCAAATACCCTTACAATTTCCTAAACATCATTAAAAAAATTGCCTAGGGCTACGTGCAACACCAAGTGTTGCAACCAAAAATTAACGGAGGTAGTAAAAGACATAAGTACTAAAATGAAACGTAAAGAAAAAGAATAGATGGAGTGGTACCTGAGTGGATGGAAAGGGCCTGATATAGGAATGCCGAGCCAAAGGATGGTCTTGAAGGAGAAATGTCAGTAAATTTGCAGGCTTGAAATGATGCGTTTCACACTTCTCTCTCTAAAAGGTTCACCACAGCTTCTCTCTCTTCAGCTCAGTAAATTCTCTCTCAAGAAATAAAAATGCAAGTAAAAATGGAAAGTGGATGAAGATTGTTAGTATTTATAGGAAATGAAAAGAAGGTGAAAAGTTGCTGCTCATTTTCCCCCCAAAAAATTTGGATTACTCCATGGGCTTAGGCCCATGGGAGCCTTTGAGGCTTGTTCAAAAGGGGTGTAAAGTGGGGTCCAGGTCCAGTTCGACACCCCTTAAGGGGCAAATGTTGTGGGGTAATTTCCCCAATACGTGTCCCAATGAGTGGGTGATACGTGGCCCAATAACTGGGTAACACGTGGATCAATGACAGGGTGACACATGGCCCAATACGGGAGTGACGCGTGACAATATCAAGTCAGCTGAAGAGGGAATGACACATAGATCTGCAGGACAAAGCCCATCACTATCAGGCCCACCAAGTTAACCTAACAGTCAATCCAACGATCATGGATGTGACATGTGTCAACATCCTATGTATGGTGTAATTCTCGAGAAGCCTATAAATAGGTCCCTTTTTACTGCTTTAGGGGACAAATTTACGTCAGCAAACCGAAGCACTCATCATTAAGAGTTTCTCTCTGTAGATTAATGTTAATTGACTGTTCAAACTCCAATTATTCATTAAATATTTGATTATATAAAAGCAAATCACTCTCTGTTGTAGCATTGTATTTGAGTCCTCACATCTCCCTCGATATTATACAAATTTCCCTAAACCACCAAGGAGCTTATATTAATAAGGTTCTGAAAAGGTTTGACATGGATAACTCTAAGAGAGCTTTTGTAACACCCTGGAATTTCCTAACTTCCTTCTTTAGATTTTTGGGAAAATATTATAATATAAATAATAAAGAATAGTAATTATTAAAACTCCTATGTAACTAGGAAAAACCACAGTATTACCACCACCATGATAACGACTAAGGCATTTATCAAAGTACTCTAGTGGAAGTCTTTAAAATCAAAACCAATTTAAAATACGAACTCAAAAATAATCCCAAAACTAAAACCAAACAAAAACCAACTTAAAACTTTACTACACTTCGGAACCATATTAATGGCCCTTCTAGAATCAAAAACTTTAAAATTCGGAAATAAAAACAACATTAAATAATAATTAACTGAATCCAAAAGCAATTAAACTACGAAGCTACGAAGATTACAAAGAAAACACTCTCACTCCAGCCCAGCATGAATGACTTATGCCCACTTGTACCGGTAGCCTTTTCTTATTCTAGATAACTACTTGCCAACAAGTGGGTCATTGTAGGGCCAAGTCCAAGACAAAGACATGCACACAAAATAAACACTCAGGAAAGCTGAGTACACTACTAAAGACTATGCAGCAAGACAAAAATAAAATAAAAGTAAAACATACATACATCTTACAGTTAACGTGCATAGTCTCAACTTAACAAATTGTTTACATAATTAAACTTTGGATTTCGCATTGAACGGGTTTCCTTCCCTGTAAAATCGCCCTATTTGGCACCAACTCCAAGAAGGTATTACCTATGTCACATAAAGTGACGGAATTCCAGCGCATTAAAATTATAAAAGAGTACAACGTCTTGTACTCCAATTAGAAGTCATAGATCAATGTTCCATACGACTCCCCCCATTGTTCATACTCAAAGTATATACGTTCCAAGAGTTTTGGTGCGAATCCTCTTTCACCTTACATGACTAACCGATTTAACAATATTATGACTCACATACAACATCACATAAAAGCATCCATAAAAATACACAAGCCATATTAATTATCTTTGATTTAAGGTGATTCTAAATATTATTATGTGTCCTTTAATTAAACTAAACTTCGTTTACCATACATTAACTGTGAGTGGCTAACTATTTTCTTTTTTTCTTGACCACTGATATATAAGTTTTATGTTGTGTTTTCCCCTCATTTTCGGTTGATTCTTGTGCTAAATATTTAAGTTTGTGGCTTTGTTTTGATTACATATCGTCTTTCGATGTTACGTTATGTTTTGGAACGGTTTTAGCATCTTTAGATGACTTTTAGAGCTTTTTACGGTTATTTTATACTTTCTCAGTTATTACGCGCGGTTTTCAGTTTTGTTTTATATGTTATAGGAGCATAATAGAGAGTTATGAAGTCATGAGAAGCTAAAACGAGTCAAAAAGCACTTGCCTCGGGATGCGTGCCAAGTCACGAGAAGCCATGAACGAGTTTTAAAGAATCGAGCGAAGAAATAAGCAAGATCGTCAAAATATTGTTCGTTATAATTCATGCGGGCGCAACCCTTTAATCCCCATTTGATCTATGCGCCCGCAACATAGATCAGACTTTTCAAAAGTCCCAAAATACGAGACCTGCGGGCGCAGGGAACAAAAAGAAATCCTTCTATGTGGGTGCAGATTCTGTGGTTTTTGGTCCGCTCGACTTTTCCGCGCGCTTTTGCTTCGTGGGTTTTATTTTAATTAAAACCTAATCCTATAAATACTCTATATAAAGGGGGCACAACCCTTCAAGTTTTTGGCATATTTTTAGACTTAGGAATCCAAAAAACTCTTTTCTCTCTAGAATTTTAGAAGCACTTAGTTTGTTCTTGAAGATTCAATGTCAATTAATGCAATTCAATCATTCTTTTGGTAATTTCTTTCCTTATGTTTTTCAAATCTTTTTAATTCATGAATCTCTTTAATTTTTTAGTTTTTAGTTTAGTTTAATTAATTTTGTTAGTTCTTAATTTAGTTTTATTAGTAATTAATTTAGTTTCAATTCTAGTTTTAATTAGTTTATGATTATGATTAGGTTATTTAAATTTGATCTTGTTTTAGTTCCTTTAATCATGTGTGAGTAGTCTTTTTCTCTAGGGTTAGGGGATCTATGACCATGTTATGAGTTTATTTTATGTTCATTAATCAATTCTTGGCCTTTAGTTGAATTCCTATTATTGATTTTTATTGATTGCAATTAGATTGTGGCTAGATTTAATTGTAAGTTAGGTTATTGTCGAAATCAAGGCTGAGAGGTAAGATTACCACAATTAGACCGCTGAATAATAGGCAAAAATGAATTTATGCGTGCGAGAGCCGGTAAAAGAGTTTTGAGGGAGTCTGAGTTCGAGAGAATTAGTGAGCCCTAGTTCAATGAATACTAATGAATTGATTAGTGAGTGTTTAATGAGTTTATTGATTGATCATAGTGAGCCGATTGCATTAGGTTTCCATTATAAGAGTTTAATTCATAATTTCCCGTCCTTTATTTAGTTTTAACTATAGTTTTCTTAGTTTTAGTAGTCTTTTACCGAACTTTCCACAAAGGCCCCTTACACATTTTAGACTTTTTAGAACTAATAGGATTTAATAGCTTTCTTGAGGATTTGATACCTACTTGCCTAGCTATATTAGTTAGAGTTGTTTGGTTATTTTTGAGAGGTGCGCGATAGCCTTGTTTAAATTTCGGCGCCGTTGTCGGGGAAGCAATTGTTAATTCTATTAGTCGGGTTTAAAGTGTTTCTTTTGTCTTTATTTTTGTTTTATTTCCTCACCTCAAGGAACCTTCACGTTCTTTGAGGTAGTTCTCAATTCTGTTTCAAGTTTTGATTGTGTGCAGGTATTAAGTTGTATGCCGGTTTGGATTGATCCTGAACAGGAAAGATCATTGCATAAGAGGAGTCGTAGAAGGAAGTGGAGATTACGAAGAGTCATTCTTTCCGAACGAACACTGGTTGATTTAACACAACTTTTGTTGGGTTGAATATTTCCGATAGTTTAGATAAGGAAGAGATGGCAGAATCACAGTTCAACGAGAACAACATACCACGGAATAATGTACCACCGCCACCACCAGCAAGGTCCTTAAAAGACTATTCTCAGTCGAGATCTACAACAGTGGGAGGTGGTTACTGAGTTCCTGATATAGAGGCCCTAAATTTTGAATTGAAGCCAGCTTTGGTGAACATGGTAGAAAGGAATCAATTTGCAGGAACATTGAAAGAAGATCCGAATTTGCATTTAAATAACTTCATTCAGTACTGCAATACAATTAAGTAAGCTGGTGTATCTCAAGATTATATACGACGTACGATGTTCCCATTCTCATTAAAGGAAAAAGCTTGTTCTTGGTTGAATGGTCTAAACATGGATACTATCAATAGTTGGGATGACTTTGCTCTTGCTTTTCAAAAGAAGTACTATCCTCCGGAGAGAATTGCGCAACTTAGGAGTCAAATTATGAATTTTAACCAAGAAACTGATGAAACTCTTGATGATTCATGGGAGAGGTTTAAGGAGTTTTTGAGAATGTGCCCTCATCATGGACTTGAAAAATGGCTTTTAGTGCAATCTTTCTATAACGGTTTGGGTAATGAGAGTAGAACATTGCTTGATTTTGCTGCTAGTGGTCGATTTATGAACCAAGAAGTTAATGCTGCTTATAATTTAATTGAGGAGATTGCCATTCATAATTCTCAATTCGGTGATCCTAAAGGACATGCTAAGAGAGGAGGAAAACATGTGGTAGATGACAAATATGAGAGTTTGGCTTCACAAATCAATGCAATCCCTGAGAAGCTAGACAAGATCAACACACCATCCTCTAACCCAATGATGGTAGCTGCAAGGGTTGCACTTTCGGGAGCTACAACTGTCTTCTGTGATTTATGCGGTTCTTTTGGACATAGTATGCAAGCATGTCATAGTTCTATGGAGCAAGTATGTGCATTTACAGCTTACAAGAATAACCCATTCTCCAACACATACAATCCTGGTTGGAAAGATCATCCATACTTCTCCTACAAGAATACTAGCAATGTTCAAAATTCGCAACAGCAGCCACATTTTGCACTACAGCAACAACAGGTTCAACGGTTTGCTCCACCTCAACCACTGGGTTTCAGTAGACCACCACCTCTAGCACCACTCCTAGCACCTCCACAGCCAACTAGCAATGAGTTTTCGGAACTGAAGTATACGATGATACAGATGCAGAAAGCCATGGAAGTAATGCAGGCCCACAATTGACAATTAGTAACTCAAGTAGCACAAATTGCTCAATCATCAGCTCAAGAGCAATAAGGCCAACTTCCTCCTCAACCTACTCCATCAAATGCTTCATCAAGCAATCCACCTCGTGATCATTGCAACTCCATTGCAACAAGGAGCGGTACTTACTATGAAGTTCCTAGAATGCCTGATGATGATACTATCAAGGCTGCAGATGGAACGAAGAGGACTAGTTCGGTTGTTATAGAAAACCTTGAGGAAGCAGCTGCAGAAAAGGAGAATGAAGTCTCAAAGGGAAAAGAAGCATCAGTGAAGCAAGCTCTAGCAGTAGATTCAGTTACCGATACAATTCCTCCCTCAAAGGTGCCATTACCCTTTCCGAACAGAGTAACTAGGAGTAAGAATGATAATCAATTTCGAAAATTTCTTGAAATAGTTAAAATTTTGCAAGTCACTGTGCCTTTCACTGATTTAATTACTCAAGTTCTTACTTACACTAAATTTTTGAAAGATATTTTGAGCAGGACACGTGAATTGAATGTAACAGAGACAGTTTCACTCACCGAGGAGTGCAGTGTGATCCTTCAAAATAAATCTCCTTCTAAGTTGAAGGATTCACGCAGTTTTTCAATTCAATGTAATATAGGTCCCTTGTTTATTGATAAGGCTCTATGTGATTTAGGAGCTAGTGTAAGTGTTATGGCCTTATCAATTTGCAGGAAGCTTGACATGGGAGAGCTTAAATTTACTAATGTTACTTTGTAGATGGCGGATAGAACTATAAAATACCCTAAGGGTGTTTTAGAAGATGTGCCTGTTAGAGTAGGAAAATTCTTCATTCCAGTCGATTTTGTTGTTCTAGATATTGATGAGGATGCTCACATCTCTATCATTCTTGGTAGACTTTTCCTACATACTGCAAGTGCCGTCATTGATGTTAAAAATGTAAGTTTAACCCTTTCTGTAGGGGATGATAAAGTAACATTTAATCTTAATAATGCAATGAAAAACCCCATGATAGAGCAATCATGTTACAGGATCGATATTATTAGTGAGATTGTTTTGGATGACATGCCTCGATCCCTTACAAAGGATCCCCTAGAGGCTCTTTTATGTTTGGATGCTGATGCATGTGAAGGAGATTTGGAAATTGATGCCATAGGCCATGAATTGAAAAGTGAGAAGATGACTCTAGAAGAAAGCCAAAGGTACCATTCATTGCCTCAACAATCATGTGCTATCAAAGAGGTAACACAACATGAAATGAAACCCCTTCCGCCTACTTTGAAATATGTTTTTCTAGATGATGATGAGATGTACCCAACTATAGTTAGCTCTAAACTTAGTGATAGTCAACTTGAAAGGTTATTAGCTGTGCTTAAAAATCATAAAAAGGCTATTGGTTATACACTTGATGATCTAACTGGAATAAGTCCTGATTTTTGTATGCATAAAATTCATCTAGAAGAAGGCCATAAGCCTTGTATACAGGGACAAAGGAGACTTAACCATAACATGCAGGAAGTGGTGAAGAAAGAGGTTCTTAAACTTCTTGATGCAGATATCATTTATGCTATGCCAGATTCTCAATGGGTAAGTCCAGTGAAGATAGTCCCTAAGAAGGAGGAACAATTGTTGTGCGTAATGATAATAATGAATATATTCCTACTAGAGTTGTTACAGGTTGGCGAATGTGCTTTGACTATCGAAAATTAAATGTTGCCACTAAAAAGGATCATTCCCCTCTCCCTTTTATTGATTAAATGTTAGAAAGGCTAGCAACGAACATATATTTCTACTATCTAGATGGTTACTCTGGTTTCTTTCAAATACCCATCCATCCAGATGATCAATCAAAAACAACATTTACATGTCCTTATGGTACTGTTGCTTACCGTAGAATGCCCTTTGGTCTATGTAATGCTCCTTCTACCTTTCAACTTTGTATGATGGCCATCTTTTCTGAGTTCATAGAGTCTAGTATGGAAGTCTTCATGGATGATTTTAGTGTCTATGGTACTGATTTTGATTCATGTTTGGCTAATTTGACTAAAGGGCTTAAAAGATGTGAACAAGTAAATTTGGTCCTCAATTGGGAGAAATGTCACTTCATGGTGACAGAAGGAGTTGTCCTACGACAGCTAGTCTCTGAAAGAGCTATTGAAGTTGATAAGGCTAAAATTCAAGTTATTGAACAATTATCTCCACCAGCAAATGTAAAAGGCGTTAGAAGTTTTCTAGTTCATGCAGGGTTTTACCACCGATTCATTAAAGATTTTTCTAAAAATTGTTAAACCCTTAACTCAATTGCTAAAAGATGATGAGTTTAAATTCACCGATAAATGCCTCGAATCTTTTATTTTGATCAAACAAGCACTAATCTTAGCACCCATTATTCAATGACCTGATTGGGAATTACCTTTTGAAATTATGTGTGATGCTAGTGACTATGCTGTGGGTGCCGTGTTAGGTCAAAGAAAAGATAAGATTTTGCATGCTATTTACTATGCTAGTAAGACATTAGATCCAACTCAGATTTACTATGCCACAACTGAAAAAGAATTGCTTGCTATAGTGTATGATTTCGATAAATTCCGTTCTTATCTTATAGGTTTGAAAGTTATCATCTATATTGACCATGCAGATTTAAAATACTTACTTGGGAAGAAATAAGCAAAACCGAGGCTTATCAGGTGGATATTGCTCCTTCAAGAGTTTGATCTAGAAATACGTGATAAGAAAGGTGCAGAAAATGTGGTTGTAGACCACCTATCTGGGATTCGGTATGATAATGGGGAGATCTCAACTCCCATTAATGACTCTTTTCCTGATGATCACCTCCTAGCTATGGTTTCTAATACTCCATGATTCGCTGATTATGGTAATTACGTAGTTGGAGGAGTTTTACCTCCCGATCTTACTTATCAGCAACGGAAAAAGTTTTTACAAGATGTTAAGCGTTATTTTTGGGATGACCCTAACTTGTTTCGTGAGTGTGCAGATGACTTATATCGCAGGTGTGTACCAGATTGGGATGTTTATGGAGTTCTTCATCATTGCCACTCTTCACCCTATGGAGAACATGTCGGGCCCGCTAAAACGATGTTTAAGGTATTGCAATCAGGTTTATTGGCCTACAATACTCAAGGATGCTAGAGATTTTGTCATGTCTTGTGATTCCTTCCAACGAACAGGTAATATCTCAAAAAGACATGAAATGCCTCAAATACGTATCTTAGAAGTTGAAAGTTTCGATGTTTGGGGTATTGATTATATGGGTCCCTTCCCTTCTTCTAATGGTAATCGTTTTATACTAGTCACTGGGGATTATGTTTCTAAGTGGGTGGAAGCAATTGCTTTTCCCCACAGTGATGCTAACACTGTTTTAAGAATGTTTAAGCAGGTTATTTTTCCTAAGTTCGGAGTCCCTAGAGCTATCATCAGTGATGGGGGAACGCACTTTCATGAAAAAAGGTTGGATAAGCTGCTAGAGAAGTATGGTGTTTACCACAGGGCGGGATTGGCATATCACCCACAAACCAGTGGACAAGTCGAGGTTTCAAACCGAGAAATTAAGTCCATTCTAGAGAAGACGGTTGCGAAATCAAGAAAAGATTGGAGTAGTAAGCTTCATGATTCTTTATGGGCGTACAGAACAGCTTTTAAGAATCCAATTGGTACTTCCCCATATAGATTGGTTTATGGAAAAGCGTGCCATCTCCCGTTAGAACTTGAATACAAAGCTTATTCGGCAATCAAAGAATTAAACATGGATGCAAAGCTTGCGGGAGAAAAATAGTTACTACAATTGAATGAATTGGATGAATTTCGGCTAGGAGCAGATGATAGTGCTAAAATCTACAAGGAAAAGACAAAAAGATGGCACGACAAACGAATCATGAAAAGGGAGTTCCATGTCGGCGATAAGGTTTTATTGTTTAACTCAAGACTTCGATTATTCCCTGGAAAGCTGAAATCTAGATGGAGTGGCCCCTTTACAGTGACAAATGTAACACCATGGATTTTCCTAACTTCCTACTTCTCATTTTTCCGAAAAAACATATTAAATTAATAAGAATTATATTTACAAAAACTACTAAATATGGAAAAACCAAAGTATTACCACCACCGTGATAATGGCTAAGGCATTTATCAAAGAACTGCAGCGGAAGTCTTAAAACCAAATCAACTTAAAACTAACTTCAAAACAATTTCAAATTAAAATAAACTTTAAACTTATTACACTTCGGAACCATATTAATGGCCCTTAAAAACAAAACCAAAACTAATAGTAAAAGTCTTTCGAAATGATATGACATTCGAAAAAGATGTTACTCTTCATAACTAAATTAAAACCTTGTTTACTAAATTCTACAACAGCTATAACTTACTTCTAATTCGGAAGCTTTGTCCAAAACTTCCTTTTATGGTCTCTATTCAATTCCATACTTCACGTCTTTTTTCTATTGCAAGACTACTTAGTTTTCCGTACTTATTTATGCTTTATAAAACCTTAATAAAAATTTTATGCCACTTTAGAAAAGTGGATAGCAATCTAAATTTATCAAAACTCCTTGAAAACTTCCGAAAACAACACATATCGATCATACAATGTATTACTTAACTTACATGATCAATTTATGCTAATTAGATACTTTAAAAGCCTAATTAATTAATTTATAAAATCTGGACAGCATGTTGACCATGCTTAAAATCACTTTTAAACTTCATAAAACATACTAAAATTTATATATATCAATATAGGATTGATGTGTGATCATAATAGTACAACTTGGACACTTAAAAACTTAATTTAACTTGTTTTTATTAAAATTTCAGATTTATTTATAAACTTTAAAATCATGAAAAACTTATAAAAACATCATAATTTCATGTCAAAACACTTCTACAACCTACTAACATATTTATGAAATCAATCTAGGCTTTAGAACAATTTTTCATATGCCAAAACATGTTCATAATATTTATTCAACTCAAATTCATGATTATAAAATTTGGACAGCTTTATAAATTAAGTTTAAAACCCTTAAAAATCAATCTAAACTTAATAACATCATGATAAATTCACCCAATAATAATCTATGATCATAATTTCAAAGTTTAGAACATAAAAATTCATAAAATCATAACTTCATATATTTTTTAAACCCTAATCTATAATTTCATGAACAACAAAATAAATTCATGCCTTTAAACAATTCATACTTATATCAAAACATGATTAAACTTATAAAAACATGATTAAACATAATTATGAAGATGAATTTGCAAGATTGAATCAAAAACAATGAAGGAGAATTTTTATTTTATTATTTTTTTTTCTAAAAGGTTCGTAAAAAAAATACCAAAACGGGGAGGAGGTGCAGCGGTGGCCGGCTGGGTGGCGCGCGGTGGCTGTTGCAGTGGGGTCCGGCGTTGCACGGATGCTGAGGAAACCAAAATTCTCTGTTTTTTTTTTTGGAAATTTGCAAACCCCCCCCCCCCTTTTTTCTCTCTAGATTTTTGGAATCCTAATGACTAGTATGATCATGAAAAGTCTAAAATATTAAATTTTATAGGGTATTTATAGGCCCCAAAGTAGGATTTTGGTGAGGCCCATAAATACTCCTAAATATATTAGGAAACCTTTGAAATCTATTTTCAGAAGCTTTTAAAATATTTTATAAAATATTATTTATAAGCACAAATAATTATTTTTAATTAAAACCTTTTCGACATTATTATTTCTTTTTATTTAATATTCCTATGGAACATAATTTTTCAAATAAAAATTTTAAAATCATACTAACAAAATACAAAAATTATACGCATAAAATACAAAAATACTTTGTTTAAATACGTGAAAATGTGGGTATTACAGTCTACCCCCCTTCAAAGAAGTTTCGTCCCGAAACTTTGTATAAATTAGTGTATGGAGTTTGAATACAGACTACTTTTACTTCATACTTTCTTACAGAAACACTATGTTGTTGTAGACTTTAGACACTTACTTGACAACTTTTATTAGACAAACATAAAACTTCTTACTTAAAAGTGATGGAAACTCATAAAAACTTGCAAAAATTGAGGGTAAAACGCGCGAAAAACGGGTTGCTTTCTACCCCCTTTAAGAATCGAGTTACGTCCCCAAAACTCTACTACTAACATGAAAGAGCTCTGGGTAATTTTCTCTCATCAAATCTTCAGCTTCCCAAGTAGCTTCTTCAGTTTCTTGGTTAGACCACAACACCTTCACTATTTTGACATTCTTTCTACGAGTATCTCTGACCTTATTGTCTAGGATTTTAATTGGCCTCTCTTCATAGGTCAAACTTTGGTCTAACTCTATTGTTTCAAGTTGTAACACGTGTGATTCGTCTGGCACATACTTCCTTAGTTGAGACACATGGAAAACATTGTGAACATTGCTCAACTCCATTGGTAGTGCTAGCTTATAAGCTACCTTTCCAACCCTTTGTAAGATCTCATAGGGTCCTATGTACTTTAGGCTCAACTTCCCTTTCTTTCCAAATCTCATCAGTCCTTTCACTGGTGATACCTTAAGTAACACCTTGTCTCCAACTTCAAACACAACTTCTTGGCGTTTTTGATCCACATAAGACTTTTGTTTATCTTGTGCTGCTTGAATCTTTGCTCGTATTACTCTAATTTTCTCGGTGGTCTCCTCTATTAATTGGGGTCCTAGAATCACTGTCTCACTTATGTCGTTCCAACACAAAGGGCTCCTACACTTCCTTCCATACAAAGCTTCAAAGGGTTCCATGCCAATACTTGCATGGTAACTATTGTTGTATGAAAACTCAATGAGATCCGAGTGGTCCTCCCAATTCCTTTGAAAGTCCATTCCACAAGCCCTTAGCATGTCTTCCAAGGTTTGTATAGTTCTCTTTGTTTGTCCATTAGTTGCTGGATGGAAAGATGTACTCATCTTCAAGGTTGTGCCAAAGTTCTCCTGAACACTTTTCCTGAATTTCGGAAGAAAACTGGAATCCCTATTCGACACGAAATCCTTTGGAACTCCATGCACTACAAGATAACAGCTAATTTGCGACGGACAAATTCCGTCGCAAACTTAGCATTTTCCGTCGCAAAATCCAATTTGCGGCGGAATTCCGTCGCAAAACGTCCGTCGCTAAATTTTTTGTCGCAAATTTCTAAATTTGCGACGGAATTTCCGTCGCAAAAAAGTTGCGACGGAACTATTGAAGTTTGCGATGGAAAATTCCGTCGCAAATATGCAACTGAAAACTAGTATAAAAACAGTTTATTAGTATCGTTTTTTATGACCTATTTGTATCGTTCTTGTAAAACGATACAAATAGACAGTCTATTAGTATCGTTATTTTTTACAAAAACGATACTAATAGTGGTTTTTTAAATATAAAAAAAATACCTATTAGTATCGTTTTTTTTCAAAAACGATACTAATAGTGGTTTTTTTAAATATAAAAAAAATACCTATTAGTATCGTTTGTTTTTAAAAAACGATACTTATAGCGATTTTTGAAAAGAAAAAAAAATAAAATCACAATTGTAATGCAGGAATAATACTAATAACCAAAAATTAAAATTATAACAAATACTATATTAAGGTAGCTCATAAAACAGCTCCAAAAACTATACATCAAACAAACAAAATAAAACTCAGCAAACTATGCAAGGAAGTGATTTTTAACGGAAAGTATTCCTACAAGCCAACACCAGACAACGCACCTATCAAAAAGTAAGTTTCCATTATGCCTATCTTTCGGTTGAAGTAAAAGACTGGCCACAGCATAACCAGCACTGCTAACAAGGAAATTCTCCCGAGCAGCTTCAAAGCTCGATGATCCAACAGGTCCAAAATCTTGCTGGAATATCTCATACAAGCCACCATCATTAGTTTCACCCATCTGACTTCTACTCCGTGTATTAGGCACAACCTGCATAAGAATGCTCTCAAGAATCACAACATCAACAATAAAAAAAAATGTTCATAAATGATCCTAGGCCCAAAACTAGAAAGTCAGTAATTTGAGCATGCATGCCACTAAGCGATACAAACCATACAACCTTTAGAATAATACAAAAAACATCTTTGCAAAATTTCATGTTGTTATATTGGGATATAGGATTACATTTAAACAAAGATGATTAAAGCTTATGATACATAACAGTTTTAACATCGATTAATTCAGAACTCATGTCCTCCAATTATAAGTTATCTTTGTGTTGAAAATGAAGCAATAAGCTTGATGCATCCCAGAATCTTAATAATCAATGTCAGTATCTACATGTATTCTTGTTATGAACAGAGACTAAATTTTAATCTCTGGACACGTCAAAGTTTACAACTCAAAAATCTGTTAGCTTCCAAAGAATAATTGTAATGTTTAAAGTATTTTTAAAATTAGATAACCCTAACACAAAAAAGAATTATGAAGTTTACAAGTTGGTGGAAACTACCAAATTTCTTCACAAAACATCTTAAAATATTCAAACCATGTGTTAATTCTTATATCATTTCAGCAAGCAAAAATAGATTACTTCCAAAAACCGCAGCCCTTCTCTTCCAAAACATGTAAAGTAAACTAGGGGAAAAAATGCTTCAACTGTCATGTTGGCTTAGCACAATTGAAATGAGTTAGTACAAGCAGCAGCTTGTAAGTGCTTGAAAACAACTAAACTAAGCCTGACATGAAGAAGTGAAGAATCTCCTCCACTTGAACTATACTTGATTGAAAACTTGAAAAATAAAAACAAAGATAAAAACTTGATTGAAGTCGTAACTCACAATGTTTTTCTCTGCAAGGCCAAGCTGCAAATAAAGTAACAGAGTTGATACATTTAGGTGATTCTTACTGGAAAAAAAGTATTTAATTCAACCGAAGTGAGCAATAATCAATAGACAACACAAACAATAATGAGCAGACCAATATTTTGATTGTTGTGCAAGAGATCTTTGCAAAATTTCCAACTTGCAAACATAGGACTATAAGAACACCCAAGCTTATTAACAAGCAACTTGGCAACCAAAATATTTGGCACTAACCATTCAACGACGCCTCCACATATGAGTCCACAAATTCAATAGCTCATTAGTCCGCAATGGCTTCACAAGAAAGTCAGCAGCACCCAACCTCAAGCACTTCATAACAAGAGATACTTCATCTTGGGATGACATCACTATAAAAGCAAAGAAGAAAATTAATTTGCGTGCCTATAAGTTGGATTTGTACAACTAAATGGGGAATGGCAGTAAACTTACTGATCACAGGTATACGTTGCAACTCTTTATCTCGCATTATGTACTTCAACAGCTTGAACCCCTTTTTTGTAGGAAGATCAACCTCAGAAAGTATTATATCTATGTAAGGTTTTTGGGGTCTATTATTCGTCCCCTTTGGCCCGATCCTTGCTTGCTGCTTGATAAGTACATATAAAATATTTTCCTTTCATTTAAACAAACAGTACACCACAATTTTGACATAAGTACATGTATTACACTCATCTCATTACAAGAGTAGTTAATGTATATATCATTTAGGATAACCCCTCCCCCCACTGCAGAACATCAAAACTGCCCCCCCCCCCCCAAACAGCAACAACCCCCCTTGCCCCCTCACTGCAGAAAAGCAAACAAGCACAACAATCCCCCGTCACTACAAAACATCAAACAACCCCTGCCCCCCGGCAGAAAAGCGAGAACCCCCCCCCCACTGCAGAAAATCAAACTGCCCCCCCCCTGCAAAACAGCAACAACCCCCCTTGGCCCCTCACTGCAGAAAAGCAAAAATAGCAACAATCCCCCGTCACTACAGAAATCAAAACAACCCCCCCCCCCCTCACTGCAGAAACAACAAACAGCGACAACCCTCCCCCCACTGCAGAACAGCCGAGACTAAATCACCAACTTAAACCAACTACTACAACAGCTAAAGCAAGACAAAAATCACCAACTGAAACCAACAACTACAGCACCTAAAGCAACAACAATAACAAAACCCTAAATTACAAAACCCTAAAATTCGAATCATGAACAAAACCCTAAAATTCAAATCAGTGTTTAAACCTAAAATCCTACAAAGGAATTAAACATTCATATAATTTAAACAATCAAAAATAATTAACGCATGAAAATACTTCGCAATTTCAAACCTAAAAAACCGACAAACGAATTTACACTCAAGTGTTTGATTCGAAGATTCGCTCAGCCATATATATGTGAGCCGCCGTTGGAGGTGTAAACAGAGGTGAAGGAGAAGAAGAAGTGACGCCGCCATTGAAGGTGCAAAGCGAAGAGTGATCGCAAATTTAGCAATGATTGGGAAAAATTGACGAATTGACGAATTGAAAGTGAGGCGAATTGAAAGTGAGGCGAATTGAGAAAATGAAACGAAAGTGAGAGATTCAGAGACGGCAAGAAGACGCCAAGTTCGAAGGAGAAGGGATTTTGGGCGCAAAGTAGTAGAAGAAGGGAGAAGGGCTTTTGTGAGAGACTTTTTTCGCGACAAAATAATAAAAGGGTTTGTCGCTTTTTGCGAGGGAATTTTGCGACGGATTATTCCCTCGCAAATACAAAATTCCGTCGCAAAAATCAATTGGTCATTTGATTTGGTTTGTCATTTTTTTTTGCGACGGATATTTCCGTCGCAAACAAGCAAAATTCCGTCGCAAACTTTTAATTTGCGACGGAATTTATTTCCGTCGCAAAAATCCGTCGCTATTTTGCCGATTTCTTGTAGTGATGTAGCCTTACAACATATTTTATGTAAGCCTTTGCAATTTGTTTCATTTTCCAAGTCTCTTTCATGGGTATAAACACTGCTGACTTAGTGAGTCTATCCTCCACTACCCATATGGTAACATTCTGATTCTTAGACTTTGGCAAGCAAGTCACAAAGTCCGTCGAAATGCAATCCCATTTCCATCCTGGTATTTCAAGTGGTTGGACTTCTCCTGGAGGTCTCTTATGCTCAAATTTAACCTTTTGACAAGTAAGACATTTACTCACAAATTCAGCCACTTCTCTCTTCATCCTAGGCCACCAATATATCTTCTTTAAATCCGTGTTAAGTTTATCGCCTCCAGGATGCACTGAATACAGGGTAATATGACCCTCCTCCATGATTCTTCGCTTCAAATCCTCACATTTCTGTGGTACACACCACCTTCCCTTATACCTTAAACTTCCATCCTCATGAATCTTAAAATCCAAAGGCTTTCCTGCTTTTAACTTTTCCTTAATTCTGTCCAGTTTCACATCTCCTTCCTGGTTCTTCTTAATTTCCTCGAGTATTATTGGTTGGATACTAAGACTACAAAGAATTCCTTCCAAATCTCCCTCCTTCACTATTTCCAAACTCAATCTCTCTATGTCGATACATAGTTCATTAGCAACCACCAAGGTATTCATTCCATGTTTTGTTTTACGACTTAGAGCATCGGCTACCAAATTGGCTTTCCCTTCATGGTATTGGATATCTAGGTCATAATCCTTGATCAACTCAAGACATCTCCTTTGTCTCATATTTAAATCCTTTTGAGTGAAAAAGTACTTTAAACTCTTGTGGTCTGTGTATATCCTACATTTCACTCCATACAAATAATGCCTCTATATTTTCAAGGCAAACACTATTGCTGCTAACTCTAGATCAGGAGTAGGGCAGTTAACCTCATATGGTTTCAATTACTTTGAAGCATAAGCTATCACCTTTCTATTTTGCATTAATACACATCCCAAACCATTTTTAGAAGCATCACTATACACATCATAAGAGTCACTTCCATCTGGCAAGGTTAGCACTGGTGCTGTAGTCAAACGCTCTTGCAAGGTCTGAAATGCCTCTTCACACTTATTACTCCATTCGAATTTACAATCTTTCTTCATTAACGAAGTCATAGGTTTAGCAATCCTCAAAAAGTCCTTCATAAACCTCCTATAGTAACCTACTAACCCTAAGAAACTCCTTACATTCGTTACATTCTTCGGTGTAGGCCATTCTTTAACTGCTTCAATTTTGGCTGTGTCTACTTCAACTCCCTCTTTAGACACAATATGCCCCAAGAATGCTACTTTCTCCACCCATAAATCACATTTCGAGAACTTAGCATATAACTCATTTTCCCTTAATGTCATCAAGATTGTCCTCAAATGTTCCACATGTTCTTCCTTACTCTTAGAATACACCAAGATGTCATCAATGAAAATGACCACAAAGTTTTCCAGAAACCGTTGGAAAATTATGCTCATTAAATCCATAAAAATTGCTGGCGCATTGGTTAACCCAAAATGCATAACAGTGAAGTCATAGTGTCCATACCTAGTGCGAAAAGTAGTCTTCGGTATGTCCTCCTTAGCAATCTTCAATTGATGGTATCTAGACCTCAAGAAAATTTTCGAAAACATAGTAGCTCCTTTCAATTGATCAAACAAGTCATCAGGTAATGGATACTTATTCTTGATCGTCACCTTATTCAACTCCCTATAGTCAATACATAACCTCACACTCCCGTCTTTCTTCTTCATAAACAATATTGGTGCTCCGCAAGGTGAAGGACTAGGCCTAATGTAACCCTTTTCTAACAAATCCTGCAATGGTTCCTTCAACTCACTCATTTCTACAGGTGCCATCCTATAGGGTGCTTTGGAAATAGGTGCTGTTCCTGGGACTAAGTCTATGGTAAAATCAATCTCCCGCTCAGGTGGCATTCCCGGAATCTCTACCGGAAACACATCAAGAAAGTCCCTCAATACTTCAATATCCTCAGGTTTAGCAGTCTTAGCATGATCCACATCTCTCACACTACAAAGGTAAATTGGAAAACCTTTCTTCACAAACCTAGAAAACCTCATTACTGACACTATTTTATTGTGTTTCGATCTTCCTTCCCTCCAATAGCTCACCTTCTTACCCTTATTCATCAACGAGATCTTCTGTGGTTCCCATTGAATCTCAGCCTTATGTTTACTAAACCTATCCATCCTTAGGATCACTTCTAAGTCACCTAACTCAAACTCGATTAGGTTAGCCTTACACTTCACTCCCTCAATTTCGATAGGAACATGTTGAAATCTCCTTGAACATTGCACTTCTTATCTTGAAGGTAACACTATTGACATATCTACTACATTTACTCTTCCCAACACATGTTTTAACTTTTCTAGGAGTTTAGTGGAAACAAAAGAGTATTGCACCAGAAACAAACAAAACTTTAACAGGAAGAGAGTGAATAGAAAAAGTACTAGTGATCACATCTTTATTAGCATCCGCTTCACTTCGAGCCATCACATTTAGCTTTCCAGTGTTTGAGGTCTTAGTCTGTCCTCCTCCATTCCCACTCCCATTCCTATTTCCGGTTTGAGATGTCACCTTTCCTCCCATATTTCCTTGGAAACCCTTTTGTTGTCCCCCAGCTGAATTCCCCCTAGTTTGAGAATTTCGTCCCTCCTTTCCTTTGTTCTTAGAGAAGCAATCATACTCACGGTGTCCAAGTTTGTTACACAACCGACAAGTCACTGGGTTCCCTGCACAGTCCTTCCCTGGGTGGTTGTTGGGACTGTAGGGGCCCCAGATTTTAGGGTCCCAAATTTTTTTGGTCACCATTCCCAAACCGTCCAGAGGTCAAGTTAGACCTAAAAAAATGGCTTAAAGAAAGGTGAAATGGGCTTTTTTAGAAGTATTTTGCAAAAAAAAAAAAAACAGGAGTGCAGGAATTTTAGTCGCGCTAGCGTGGTAGCGTGACAGATTTTGTGACGCTGACTATGCAGCGCTACAAAGCTTGTCACGCTGCAGGTGCAGCGCGGAAAACTTTGTGACGCTGCGACGTTAGCGTGACAAAGTCTGTCGCGCTACGCTATTTTTGTGTTTTTTTTATTATCTTTTTTTTTTTTTCGAGTGAGATAATAATATACGAATACGGATGATGCTAGTAAGAAGTCGCCAACGAGTTTTAGGAACTAAACTCATAAACCGTGTATTTAAATTAGATACGAATGAGACTCGAATAAGGGAAGTTTGTCTAAATTGCACGGAAATCCTCTCCAATCCCATGGGGATGACTCCAAGTTGTGGTCGAGCGAACCAAAGATTGGACTCNCAAAGATTGGATTCGGGGGCGAAGGTACTAACATGACGGAGTGCGTCGGGTTAGCCCATAGGCGGCCATTACTAGTTTCCTCTTAACCATACAGAAATTCCATTTAGAATCACACAAAAATATCAATTACAAAATTCACAAAAAAAGCATTAAATTGTTAGTGAATCACAAAAAAAACTAATTAATTTAACTCAAACCGTTATTAAAATCAATTTAGGGAGCCTAACATGATTAGATTTGTCCGAAAGAATTATCTTGATTAAGTGTTGCAAACAATCAATTTTAAGTCCTTTAACAATAATAACGTGATAAAACAGTAAATAAATAGTGAAACAACAACTTAAAAGTCCATAAACATGATTTTTAGGGCTCTCAGGAAACGTACCACTTCTCCTTTGAAGATTGTCTTCGTCGAGTATTAATTTTGGCGAAGCTTCGAATTATTGTTTCGATATTATTAAAATTTGTAGCCACTTTTTAGTAAAATAAATAGCTAATAAAATAATAAATAATTCTAATAAAAAAAGGTTGTTAAAAGCAATAATCGGATTATTTAAGTATGAGGAAGAAAGTGAGTTAAAAAAATGTGTTGAGAAATGAAGGAAATGAGGGTTTTTATAACAGCGTGGGAACCCTAATCGCGCTGGGCTGCTAGCGTGGTACGCCGAATCGCGCTGGCCCAGTAGCGCAGGGAACTCTACAACGCTACTAGGGTAGCGCTGTTAGCTTAGTCACGCTGAGCTGTCAGCGTGACTAAATTAACCGCGCTACGTTTTGGAAACATCTTTTGTTTTATTTTTTTATTTATTATTATTATTATTATTATTATTATTTTATTATTTTTATTTTATTCATTATTAAATAGTAAAGAGGCATTTGGATAAAAAGGTCCGTGAAATAAGAATGAGATTTATTTTTAAGCCCAAGTATACTCGATTATCCAATCTTCTAGAGAATGAGTTTTTTAATCATCATAGAGTCCTGCCGCGGGACAGGGGACTAAATTAGATGTCTACAATTAGCCCCCACTTTGATTGAGTCTTATAAGACGACAATCAAAGTATGCTCGAATCGTTTTCCGAGGCTTTCATATCCAGAGCCATGAGCTCCTCATTAACCAATGGACGTAGCAAATTTTAGAGAGCAAAGTGTCACGGACCGCCTATTTTCCCTCCCACAGTCCTTATACAAGGGCAGAAGGAGCCCCAAGGGGAGCTGCTTGTGGGCTGCCAGGAAGCACCTCCATTAGTAGGCAGTTCTAAGGAAAAGTTGGTGGCAAGGTGATATGGGTGTGCACATGAGCAGGACTTTTTGGGCGACAATGCTATATTCTCGAATGGGCTCAAATTTGGCATAGAGGCTGTCTACTATGTTGGAAGAGTATGGAAGGCTCTAGAACCTCTTTGAAGGTCTAGAGTTGTCCGGGGTGTTCCGGAAGGTTCCGGAACAATATAGAGCATGGTGCTAGAATATCTAGAATGGTAACTTCTAGAGTGTTCTAGTATGCCTAGTGTGTCATGAGGATTCTAGAGGATGTCTCTAGAGTTCTCTAGGGTGTGTGGAGTGTTCTGGGTTAGACATACCTAGGATACTATGGGTATTCATGTACATAATAGAATGATCTAGGTAATTCTTGTGTGTACATAGGAGTATGTATTTCTAGAGGGTCTAGGAAGTAAGTGTCTAGAACCCTCCGTTTGAGGAGGTTAGGAGCTTTCTAGATTTAGGGAGTTGTAAGATGGGTTGCCTAAATAGGCTACGAGGCATTTGTACATAACAACTTGGAGAGCACAATATTCACATTGTAAGCAAGTGTAGCTTCTTAGTGAGCTTAATACAGACCAATTCCCTCTACCACTTGTGTGTTTCATTGTGTACTTCAAACAACTATCTTCCACATAATTAGAGAGGGTGAGGGTGTGGGGATAACTTGAGCACAAGGGGTGTGCTACTTGGGGGTTTGAGTGTCAAGGACTAACGTGACTTTCCAACGCCCTAATTCATTCGTCTGGGACGAATACTGGGAGCTAGACACAAGGGACGTGTCTTGCTAGTGGGATCCTTAGCTCGCGGAGTGGAGCTACGGGCACCAGAGCGGTGTCAAAAGGGAAGCCTGATTGTCTCGCGAGGACTGTGAGCAAGTGGCGCACGGGGTTGACTAGCTTTGCGAGAGCCAAACAGTAGCACGTGATAAGTGGTATCAGAGCCTGGTTCGGCAAAGAAGGGCCAACTTGGAGGTGTAGGACGTTAGGTGTCCAAGTCTTGAGCAACTAAGGGAACGTTGCTACCCAAGTACGTGGGAGGTTGACGTACTAACAAGTGTGTGTGCTCTCAAGAGGGTATGGCGCAGCGACAAAAATCCAGTAGTGAGCCAAGCCACTAGGGGGAGAACGACGGGGGGCTAACAAAAGAAGAGACAACGGTCCAAGGTTGGAGCAACGGTAGCCAAGTGGAGCTAGTTGTTGCGGATCGTACGATGATGGTGCAAGATTGGAAGGGCTAACAGAGAGCATGGAGATGCTCAAAGAAAGCTCGACACAATAGACTCAAGGATCGAAGATGTTGCCATGGAGCGTTCCGCCGAAGCTAATGCGCTTGTGGGACAAGCAATGGGAGATGGAAGCTGATGGCAAAATTGCGAGAGAGCTCGATGCGGTTAAGCAAGAGAATCAAGCCTGAAGGAGGAGCTCGCTCTTTGCAAGAAGGCAGTGGTCAATGGGGCCACAAATTATAGAGAGGACCACAGGATGAAGGTCCCCGAGCCATCAAAGTACTATGGGGCAAGAGAAGCGAGGGAGATCGATACTTCCTATGGGGCGTTGAGCGGTACTGGAAGCAC